>ML780479.1:1263153-1296179 GCA_009831015.1 Picea engelmannii
TGAATTGAATAGAAAACACATTGACAACATCCCTCAAAACCTTAAGGACTTCTCTTCGAGCTTGAAATTCTGTTGGATGTTGTCCAAACCTCCAATGCTTGAAAAAAAAGACATGGATATGTACAATGAAGTTGAAAATAATATTTCTTCATGTAAAATAATGTTTGAGAAACCTACCATTGATAGGCCCTCCACTGATGTAGTCTGCATTGCGTTCCTGCAGCAAAAATGCATTACTTCCATGACATGTTGCAATCTTGTATGGTCCCTTCCAGAGGTTTTCAAATTTCCCATGTTTTCCTTTATCCTCATTTCTGGCATCCCATTTCAACAACAAGTCATCAATTTGAAAATCCTTAGCCTTTGTCCTCCTGTCAAAAACCTTCTTCATTTTATCTTGGTAAAATTGAGCATTATGGTAGACTTCTTCTCTCATTTGATGAACATGAATCAACTGACTAATCCTCCTTTGAATTTCATTTGGTTCAACCTCTTCCTCTTGCAGTAGCTTCATGACTTACAACCCAAGTGAAGTGGGAAAAACCAGATCTACACTATAAAAAAACTGAAATGGAGATGTACCAATAGATTTCTTTATACTTACCATGTCTGCCCAGAGTGAAAAAATCATCTTTTTGTGCCAAAACTTCTTATTCTCCGGTAGTGACTTCTTGACTATTCTGACCAAACTCTTATTACATGACTCAACCAAAATATTACCCTATGGGTAATAGGTTGTTGAATGACTAATTGTAATACCATAATCACTACAAAATTTTACTAACTTTTTGGATTTAAAAGAAACATCATTGTCAGTAATAATCCTTCTTGGACATCCAAATCGTGAGAGTATATTACCTTCCAAAAATTGAATGATGATTGAATCAGTTGCTTGTTGATTAGGCACAACTTCTATCCACTTTGTAAAATAGTTTGTAGCTTTCAAAATCCATATATGTTGAGTTGAGGATGAAGGATGCACTTCTCCTATAAAATATAAGCCCCATTGTTGAAAGGGATCCTCCACCGAGATTGGCTTCAAGGGTAAAGGTAGCAGCTTCCTCTTTCCTTCAAATATTTGACATTCATGATAGTTGGAAACCTCCTTATACACATCAACACATATAGTAGGCTAGTAAAAACTATCTCTAAGGATATTATTAACTATTGATTTACAATAATGATGACCCCTACAGTCACCCTTATGGAATTCTTTCATATTATATTGAGATTCATCCTCTAAAAAAAAATTCAATACACTCCAACAAGGTCTTTCCAATAGAGGGAACCATTGATTATACAAAATTTAATTTCTTTTTGTTTAAAAGATCTGGCTTTGGTCTTTGTCAATTCAGGAGGAGCTTGCATGTTTTGTAAAACAAAGACAATGTTACTATACCAAGGAGAATCCAAAAATTTATGATATACCTGAGGAAAGACTTCTTCATATGCACCTTGTGAAAGATCTACAATAAATTTTATTCCCATCAGGTCAAAGTTTGATTGTGCCATCATTTGAGAAATTCCCTATCCTTTAATCAATTTTGCAAGCTTTATCTCCAAATCATATTCCAGCAGGGTTTCTATCCACCTTCCTTTCTTTCCTTCAGGATTTGGTTGAGTCAAAATGTATTTAACAACACCTTGACTAGGGCATAGGCTTGCTTCTTCATAATGTTGTACTTGAGAGTGGAATATCTGAAATAACTTATGTAAAAAGCAATAGGTTGTTCCTGATCCTGATTATTTTTTTGCATAAGTACCCCTATTATGGTGTGCTCTGAGGAAAAGGAGAAAATAATGAAATCTTTTGAAAAAATTGGGCTAACCAAGACATAAGATTTGGTTAAAGATGTTCTTACCTCATCAAAATAATTTTTTGCATGAGCTATCCATTTAATCTCATTACCTTTCCTCAACATGTTGGTGGTATACTTCATAATCTCTGCCAGATAAAGAATAAACCTCCTAAAAAAATGTATCCTTCCCAAATAGGATTGAACCTCCTTTTTACTCCTTGTAGTGTCAATTTTCTTTATTGCAACCACTCGGTTGGGGTCAATTTTGATACCATCCTTTGAGATTATGTGTCCTGGAATTTTTCCTTCCTACATAGAAAAATTGGACTTTTTCGGATTGAGAGAAATCCCAAAATTCCTGCACTCTTCAAAAACATGTTTCAAATGCTGCAAATGTTCACTGTTAGAATTTGATTAAACAATAATATCATCTAATTAAATGACAATGAAATTATCCCTTTCTTCAACAAATGTTATGCCCATATCCCTATAGAACGTTTCCCCTGCATTCATGAGTCTGAAGGGCATTTTGGCATACATAAAGGTACCCCATGGTGTGGTAAAAGTTGTCTTCTCTTGATCTTATGGGTGTACTAAAATATAGTTGTATCTGGAGAACCCATCCAACATTGAAATCTTCTGAGAACCAACAATCTTCTGCAATATATGATCCATTTTGGGAAAAGGGTAGTTTTCCTTGAGAGATACTCTATTTAAGTTTATGAAGTCCACACATAGCATTATCTCTCCATTCTTCTTTCCAACAGGTAAAAGATTAGCTACCCACCTTGAAAACCTCAGTGACACAATTATTTTAGCATCAAATAATTTCCTTACCCCCTTCTCAATAAGTGGTAGAAAGAGTGGATTGATTCTTCTCAATTTCTGTCTGAATGGCTTCTAATTCTCTTTAATTGGGATTATGTGTTGAATAATGCTCTTATAATACACCTTTATGTCCTTATAACTCCAAGCAAACACATCAGAATACTACTTCATTAATTCAACATACTTCTTCAGAAGTTCTTCCCGATTTCATGGGTCAGGGACTAGAACAACTTGATAAATTAACTTCATCTTCATTAGGAGTAACTATGGTATTTTTGGATACATCATTATTGTCAAACAATTCTTCTAGGGGCACAAGACCTTTGGGAATTGTGTTATTCTTTAATTGAATGATATCCTTACCTACTACTTTATTAACAAAGTCATCTGAAGTTGGAACAGAGGCTGCATATTCATCCTTATCAAACAGGTTCTCCTCATCAATCTAAATATTTTCATATTCTCCTTCCATCTGAAGAAATTTGATAATTTGATGGTCATTTTCAAAAACCTGCCAGTGCTTATGATTAGTAGGGACCACTATCCTATATTTTACTTATATCTCATACTTCATGTTAGGAAGAATTGGAATCTTGAAAACACTGGAATATGTGGCAATAACATCTGCAATTGGATTTTGTAACCTTGGTACTAGTGAAATATTATACTCAATTTTTTTTTCCAACAAATCTAACACAATGTTTCTACAGGCTCTCATCCTTGGGTGTTTGGTTTGATATATATCTTTGACTGTGTTTATGACCATCTCTTAATCTCCATGAAAAACTATCTTATTTGCCTTACAATCCTTCAAAATATTCAATCCTAGAATCAATGCTTCATACTAACAGCCCCATCAAAATCCATATTCCATATTCCATCTTCTTCATCCAATTTTTGATCCAAAAACTATTTTTCTTGCTGCAATTTCTCCTCTGTTTTTGCATTTTCCAAAACATTTTGACTATCCTATTCAAAGCACAGATTATTATAAAAAATGGAGGACCCTATGTCAGTTTCCACAAAATAGACTGGATGATTATTTGGTTTATCTTTACTTCTCACCATATATGACAATAACTTCTCCCTATATAACATTCTCTGCTACCCAAAAAATGGTATTGTGGCAAAGGACATATCCATCTGTAGTGTACCTTTCAATTTAGTTTCCCATGATCTTGACAACAACATGCCAAATTTTGGTGGAATGTTTTCCACAACCACATCCATGACCACACTCTTTGCAGGAATCTAAGTGAGGGAAACGACCATTTCCTTGACCAAGCCCAAACATTTTACCCTTTTTGAGTCAAAAGAAAATAGGTCTTTGTAAGGTATAGTGATATCTAAACCCATTTCTTCGATAACCACTCTAGGCATTAGATTGTGGGATGCTCTTGAATCAAACATAGAGTTATGTAAAATCAGATCATGAACATTCAAACTGATATAAAATGGAGGAACATCACCTTGATCTAACCCTTCTTCAACTTTAGGACCGAACCGAAAAGTAGGATGATCATCTTCTAAATTCATAGAGTCACTTGTTTCACCTGTTTTTGACATCTTGAAGATCTGATTTCTATACTCACTATTTCTAATAAATTCACTAAAACGTACTAAAATGCTTAATTTTGAAATTTCATTCTCAAGACTGAAAACAAGTTGTACCTTTTCCACCTCTTTAGTGGTTGCCTCTTTCTTCTCTCGAACCGTCTTTTCAAATTCTACCTTCTACTTGTTCTTATCCATTATAAATTTCTTGAGAATTTATTTGGGTTGACTGGAGGATGGTAGATCAGAATGATTTCCTTTTGGAGGATTCACTCGCACATTTTTGTTTCTCAAATTATACTATTTCTGAAATTCCATAACAGCATTATGATATCCCTTCTTATATTCATCTGATTCTAACAACATGATGTCATATTGTTCTTGAGTAAACATGTCATGTTCCTATTTGGTCAAATAAATAGGTTGTTGACCCTCATCCAAGAGGCTCATCTGATCATCTGGTGTTTCTTCAAAATTTTCAGCAGTAAGATTTTCTTGGAAAGGAGGTTTGATGTCTTGGTTTCTTTGATCTCTAGGCCTACTTGGAGGAGGTATTTGTTGTCTTCTGAAGTTAGGATTTCTAATAGGAAGATCAATTTGGTCTCTTGCAATTGGTTTTCTGTCCAAGGTAACATTTTCCACTAGTTTCTCCATGGTCTTCATCATGAAATCTAATTTAGCATCTGAGGACTGTGAAGTTGAGACTTGTGTTTCTTATTTAACCTTTATTCTTTCAACATATTTTTTTTGTTTGATCATGTATGATGCCATTAAGTTCACCTCCACTTCTACTGCATCATTCATCATAGAATCCAAAGAAATATATTTTCTTTCTCTTAATAACAAGGAAAACTCATTGTCAAATGCATCAACATATTAATGTAACTAGGAAGCTCCAATAGGTGGTTTCACATGATCCGGAAATGAATTATAAACCCTCTTGAATCTATTAGAAAACTCTTGGAAAGTTCCCCCATGATCTTTCTTCAAATTATTATACTGGGTCTAGAGTTGTAAGGGATTCTTCTTTTCCCCCCATTTAGCAAGAAAAAATGTCTCAAAGGCAACAAAATTTTCAATATTGCCTATTGCAAGGGATTTAAACCACTTTCTAACATCACCACTAAAATTTTGGGCAAATAATATCATTTTAACATCATCATAATCAACTTCCTCTATATCTACAAAATCATTGAACTTAACAACATGTTGATGAGTTGTTAAGTCTCCCTCTGTATCAAATTGTTTTAATATTTAAGCATAAATTTGAGGAAAGTCATGAAGTATAGAAGGGAGGGATAATGGGGAAAATATAGCTGCCATGATCCTAGGATAATTTTTCACTAAAGGTTGACTGGATGATGACACCTTAGGAGAACTACCATCTGTCTTAAGTGGAGTTATTACAATAGTATTATTTTGTGAAACAATGGGAATAGATTTTTACTGTGCAAGAATGGGATTGATCAATGAAAGGAATCTATTCTCATAAAAAACAATTTGGGATAGATCTGACTCTGACTTGGATCTACACAAAGACAACTCAAATTTAATATCAAAAACCAGATCTTGAATAGCCTTTACTCCATCTTTAGTCAATGATGAAAATCAATCCAGAAAAATACCTGAATGTGATGCTTTCTTCTCAAATTTGTGCAGGATCCTTTATGGATCATCAATAGCTTCTGGAGGATTATGATATGGATGATGCCTTGTGTGTTTCCTTTCTGTAGCTAGGATTTCTCTAACAAAAAACTTATCTACAACTGATCTTCAAATTTGGAGTCGCCAGGGAAAAATTTTAGCCAAGACTGTGTCTGATTCATTGTCACCCTCAAGAACCCGATCTAAAACTTTGTTGTTCTCCCATGGAATATTTCACCTTCATTCCTCGACAACGACACCAAAATTTTTATCACTCTATAAATTGATTTTGGATGAGGAATAAAATCACAAAGGTAACCAAAAACTAACTTGAGGTTGGAAGCTATCCCTTCCAACCCAAAGAGGGCTCTCTCTTTCAAATAAATCACTGAAAGGATTGATTTGGATTTAACTCAAAGTCTAGATCTCTAGAAAAAAATAGGGTTTAAAGATTTGGTGGCAAAGAAGATGAAAATTCCATTGGGAAAGGGAGTCATAGGTCAGAGATCAAAAAACTATTGGACATTGGTGGTTTGGAAAATGGATTATCATAGGCAAGATATAAAACAATTCTTTATACCAATTAGATGTCGTTGTAGTATAAATAACAGAAAGAAGATACTAATCCCTTAGGGAATCTAACAAGGATGAATCTCAATATGCTTATAACAGAAAGAGAAATAAAAATATATATGCAGCACAACATCAGATTCAGATGAATTCATGTACACATATTTCACCTTAACATATAGAAGAAAAAATAGAACATAAATAGATACAACAATGAGATCACATACGCAAAGAAAGAACAAGAATAAAAAAGTAACAATCACATGTATCTATGATGTCAAGTTCCAGGTAATTCTGGTCTTAAAATTTATTAATCTCAGAAAAACTTACAATATGCAGTTGATAACACTTTCTCACTCACTTGTCAACCCTGAGTTCATGAAGGATCCCAAAATATATAGAAAATACATCTTCTATCCTCAAAAATTCGATTTCAACTACCTATCTAAATTTAAGATACGGTTACAAGATATGATGGTAATAAAATCAGAACTAACTGTCGAAAGGAAGGAATCAAACTTGACTCATTAATTACATCATGACAACTTGAAAAAAACAAATATTGATTCCCTAATATTATGATATTCGATCTTGATGTTCATTGGAGATGGATTTTCACCTTTGTTGACCTATCCATGTCGATCTGGACACCTTCTAGATACTTTGTCACAGTTGTGCAACAAGAACCTACAAAAAAAACGCAGCAGAATTGTGCAGCAAAACCCTCTTTTTGCATTATGTCTATTCTTTTTTAATTCAATTGAGAGATGATGATGTTTGATGGTGATTGTGGCCTCGTGATAATGATAGGATGCTCTAAAACTCCTTGTACCTCTTTCAAGATGACACTTTCTTCTTTAAGGCCTCAAACCCCAATACTTGTCAAATTGTAAACATCTTACTCAAATTACCTCTGAATGATAAATATTCTTAGGCTAGTACATTTACAGTGGCTATGTCCTTGTCATCCCTTTGATTAGGATTTGGGTTGAAAATAACAAAAAAAAAAAAAAATTGCTGCTCAAAAAACAAGATTGTCATAGTTGCGTAGCAAGGTTGCTACGCAACTGTAAATTATGTATTTATAGTTTATGAAACCAAACAAAACTCCAAACTATGTATGGGAAAAATATGATGTCATCATCTGTAATAAATCTCCTTTGATCAAAAGGACATGTGCACATGTGCATAATTTTCAAATTTCTAGGGCATCTCAATAATTAGGGTTTTGATGCATATAATTGGCCAAAATGAAAAATAGCAAAAATTGGTGAATCCATCTCCAAAAGTTCAAATCTTTTCTGCTTCAGCAAACAAATCAAGCTTGTCTTTCTCTCCAATCTCCACTTGTTTCAATTTTTTCTTCAGAGTCTTGTTCTCTTTCCTCAAAGTCAGATTTTGTTGATACATGTTCTTCAATTGATTATGTAGTGGCATGTTTCTTCTCACCATGAATATAGTATTGTCTATTTCATTCTCACAATCATCTAAAAGTTCTATAATTTTTTTTTTCTTTTCTATTCTCCTCCCTTAGCTGGATTATCACATATTGTGCTTCTAATAGATGTTGTGTTAGTCTGTTGAAACTATTTTTATCCTAACCGTGGGTAGTATTCTTCTTTTATGTTTATGTTGGTTGTATCTTTGTTGGAGTTTCTTCTTGAGACTCCAATTTTATGGTTGAGGATCTTTTCAAAGGAACACTTGGATTAGGGATTTCTTTCGCCTCTAATTTTCTCCACTACCTTCCCTTTACCCTTTGTTTTGGAACCTTTGGAGTTGATAGCATTGATTTTTAACCTGTCACTGGGGTATATTTCTTGAAAAAATCTTCCAGGGCTCTCTTCTTCATTTCTACATTCTCCTGCTACAATTGTGCTATGAAAAAATGGGCCTTCCTCAATTTTTCTTGCAAATCTATGATCAACCTGTCTTTGTCATTTGATGGAGATGGATTTGTGATGGCCTTTGGAGTTTCACTAGATTCTTATGATGTGTTCATGGAATCCATTCTTTTTTTTGCAGACCTATTAAGTGGTTTAGTAGGAGTTTCAACCACTTCTGGAGAGAATTGGAGCTTTTCCCCTTTCTTTTTGGCTTGTTGGCTTACAACAGGTTCTTCAATTTCTCTTGTCATTTTATTGACAGAACTCTCAGGGACAGATGTGATAGGTTTTGCTACATATGAAGGGATATTTTTCCTGCTTTGGGGACCGGTGAAAGACTCAATTGCTATCCTTGATGAAGTTAAGAAGGATTCCCAGCTTAAATTCCTCTTTTTGATCTCTTCTAACACCAACAATTTTATCAACTCAAAATGGAAAATGGCTGGATTCAACCTGGTATTTCCTTGCTTGTACTCTGTCAACCATCTTCCCTAGGATTCTATAGAGAAAAAAGGGAAAGTTCAAGGGTTTCCTTCCAGTGATATGCATCAAAATTTTGATGTGGTATTGGTACACCCTCCTAAACCTCCCTTTACAGGTGAAACATATTTGAATTACCCTCAATAACTTGCTATAATTTTATGATAACAATTATCTGGGTATTGTGGCTCCAAAGTTTGTGTCTGTAAAACCGAGCTTCAAAAAATCATGATAACAAGCCAGATATAGTTGGATACCTTTAAGCCATTTCTCTCCATGAGCGGGAATTTATGTTGTAGCAATGATGGTGTCTTCAGAAACTTGAAATTGAATGTTGTCCACCTTAGCTCCAATCCCATCAAAACTTAATTCAAACTCCTTGGTGACTTGCATGTTGTATCCTTGAAGTTTTTCACAAAACATGATACACCCGACTTGCTCAAATGCAACCCTGACTATTGGATCTACATTGACAAGTTTAAGATATTGAGGTTTGAATATGACATTGTCACCTCCATTGGTAGTCTTCTTTCTACCTTCTCGAGTCACCATGATGTTGGTGTATGCTAGTTTTATTGTGAGAATGAGATGAGAGGATTGTTTGCAGGATGAAAACGGAGCACAAGCAGATGTGCAACGAAAGGGAAAATCTAGGGTTTGTGCAAGCAAAGTTTATGGATCTGCATTTTAGGGAAAAAACTAGATCTTTGAGTTCATAAGAAATGTATTCCTATTTAACATCAACAAAGAACATGAAACCAATAGTTAGGGGGTGCAAGAGGGATAGAAGGAGGGTCCCAGCAAAATTGCCCAATGCTTGAAACACAGTGACCCCTACAGTTTGTATGCATCGATCTTGAATGAAGGACTGCAGAAAGGAATAATGGTGCTTGGAAGGCTTGCTGCATGGAAAATAAGGATTTTTGAATTCCCAACACAATTTGAACCACCTATAATTCCGATGATTTCCTTGTTGTACATTTTACCAATTTGCACAACATTAGGATGTTGCGTAGAAACTGGCACAACACCTAACCATTTCATGATGTCACATGCCACAAATGGATCTGTCTTCATGATATTTGTTGTACATGACAAGACTGACTCTAATTGACTCTGATTGACTCACATGATCCCTCATCATGACCCTTTGATGAAATGAAAACCCACATCCCTTTAGGAAAAATTGGACACCAAAGACAACATAACTTATCTGACATGACTCAAACTTTATTATAAGACCCTATTCAAGCATAAAACCCACTGACTCAAAAACTCATTTTCACCTAAAAAGAATGCCATGGTATTTTTAAAACCAAGGCATGACTTTACGCTACAACACACACTTAACTCAACTCAATCTATAACAACCTATTTATAGGACACAAGACATGTCTTCAATGGGGATGTAATCATCCCTGTGAGGTGCCAAAGAACATAAGACCATGTGCCTATCCATTGGGTTTTTATTAACTGAAAAAAGTTGACTCAATAAATGAATAAAAAATTGACTTTTTACAAATGATCATGAATTTAAAAATTGAATTGAATGTAAAACACATTGATGACATCCCTCAAAACCTTAGGGCCTTCTCTTCGGGCTTCAAATTCTGCTGGATGTTGTCCACACCTGCAATGATGGAAAGAAAAAAAAACATTAATATGTACAATGAATTTTAGAATCAAATTGCTTCAAGTAAAATAATGTTTGAGAAACCTCCCATTGATAGGCCCTCCACTGATGTAGTTTCCATTGAGTTCCTACAAAATAAATGCATTGCCTCCATGACAAGTTGCAATCTTGTATGGTCCTGTCCGGAGGTTTTCAAATTTCCCATGTTTTCCTTTATCCACATTTTTTTCATCCCATGTCAACACCAAGTCATCAATTTGAAAATCCTCATCCTTTTTCCTCCAAAAAACCTTCTTCATTTTATTTTGGTGCAGTTGATCATTATGGTATACTTCTTCTCTCATTTTACGAACATGAATCAACTGAATTATCCTCCTCTGAATGTCATTTAGTTCAGCCTCTTCCTATTACATTAGCTTCATGAATGGAAGCCCAAGTGAAATCAGAAAATCTACATCTGCACCATAAACAAGCTAAAATGGATATGTACCAATAGATTTCCTTGTACTTACCTTGTCTGCCCAGAGTGCAAAAATCATCTTTTTGTGCCAAGACTTCTTATTCTCAAACAACAACTTCTTGGAAACTCTGACCAAACTCTTATTAGATGACTCAGCCAAACCATTACCTTGTGGTAATATGATGTTGAATGACTAAGTGTAATACCATAATCATTGAAAAAGTATACTAACTTTTTGGATTTAAAAGAAACAACATTGTTAGTAATAATCCTTATTGGACATCCAAATCTTGAGAGTATATTATTTGATTAATTCTAATGTCCAGATATTTTATGAAAATAATATGATAATATTTGATATTATCAGATTATTTGATTAATTCTAAAGTCTAGATATTTTAATAAACATCTCAACTCACAACGATCGTGTCGATTATGAAATCCTAGAGTAAGAATCCTAGTTATATTTATATAAGGTGTGTCTATTACGAATTGATCAATTGTTTATTATCTATAGGATGTGTCCAAATAATATTGAACCACCTATTCCAAAGTTATATCCATTGCCTGAATTTCATTCACTTGATAATGATCCACATCTGCAAAAATGATGTTGCAATGAGAGATTATGGATGCTCTATCCACAAAGTTTTTTAAATCCTCTTGCAATATACTAGAGGTACATATAGGTGTCAATATGATCATATCAGGACCTTCCTCCTTATATTTTTGAAGTATCATCCACAACTATTTTTCAATATCCATGTGCTAGTACAAGATGATCTACTATACTAGTAGTTGCAGGAGTAAAATTTATTTCCCATTCTAACATAGAGCACAATACATTAAAATAATCATCTCCTAGAGGAGCATGCATAATGGCATGGACAATTTTGAATGAACTAGCTACTCGTAGAGTTCCAATCTGATCATGACCAACATATATCCAATGGGATAATTTCATAAATTGAACCTTATCTCAAATTGATTTGTATTCCCATCTTGCACCACATAGATATCCCTTTATCCCTTCCCTATTGTAATCACATTCCCTTTTTATAATTATGGTGAAATTATGATAAAACGTAGAATGAAATTGCATTGGATTTTCCTTTATGAAAGAAAAAAGGGAAGAGGGAGGGAACAAAAAATAGGAACCAATGAAATAAGTCTGGGACAGAATGATTTGAACCTTTTAATAACAGGATCAAAACCTGCTGCCTTATCACTTGGCCACGCCTCATTCCCATCCTATTTCCCTATTCATATGCTAGTGAATACTTATATCCATTTTTTTTCAACTCATTATGATCCAAGATTCATTAGATAACATCCCAAGACGTTTTTGAAGTGTCATCATGAATATGACGTTAGGGAAAGTTTGCCTCACATAATAATAAGAAGTATCATAAATGTAGCTTGTAAAAAAAGTTCTCCTTCTTTCCATTCTCCTTCCAAATGGTATTTTTATTCATTCTCTTCATTATTCTCTCCTAGTTTTTATGTTGTGCTACTTTATGTTGTTTCTATTCTAGAATTTGAAAATTACATAAACCAACACTATGAAGACTGAAATTCCAGACTTTGGCCGGGTAAATTGATGGTTTTAGGTCAACGCATGGGTTGGAGAAAAATTAGAAAACCATTACCCATGTGATAATATTTCTCATTAACTTCTTTGAAGCCAAATAATTAATCCACCGTGCTCTCCCAGAAGAAAATACATAGTTGGGCTCTTCTTGCATGCACTAGGGCACAAGTTGGTAGTGATATCCTGAGGAATTGTATAATATAGAAGCGAATTGTTCACACCCAAAGTTTTGGGTAGGTTATGTGCATGTAGATATCAGTTGTGTGTGCACATCAACAGTTTTGTGATGGATGGAACAAGGTGCCCACACCAATCAAATTTCTATGTTGCATGTTAAAGATAAAAAAGATATCATATACACACTGAAGTTAGAAGGATATCTTCGGGAATCTTCTCAAATAATGAACCCAGACAACACGGGAGATCATGGGGTAGATGATGGATGAGATGACAAGTTCGTTAATATGGCCATGCTCCAAAGAGGTCATGTGGGCTTCTTACGGGCAATTGAACCGCACATAATTGGCGATCATTGGAGTGAGTGGAGTAGAGGAGAAAGTGAAAGAGCGTCAGAGTAGAAAAAAGAAGGAAAATGAGAAGAAGAGAGTCAGAGATATGGAGAGGAGTGACAGTTGTTTGATTTTTTCATGAGTCATGTGATGAGTCTTTGTAATAAGTTTTGTATGAGGCTGAAATTGTCTTGTGTGGAGTCTGTAATGGAGTCGGATGAATAGTAATTGAAAAATATAAACAAAGATAACATAGCATGTTTTAATGCATTAGTCGTAGAATGTATTAGAGAACATAGCATTATTATTTTTGCAATGAGGATCTACTGATGCATGTCTACTACCATTTAATGGTGATAGTATAGAGTTGTAGTTCTCTCTATCTATTGATGTGTTTATTTGGAGTTTAAGGATGCATGTCAATGGTTTTAGTTGTTAGTATACTAATGGAATATAATTGAATGTAGAAATGTTAGCCCGAGTGGCTTCCCTGGATGCTTTATCCCTTCATCTCTGACACAAGACTAGATGGTTTCTGTGATTATCATGGCATCTTGGGTGAGACCTTCTTTGGTCCTTAACTGAATATTGATATGTCAATGCCTTGGGGTTTTTTTGGTCAACTCTGGATAAACCCCAAGTCATAAACCCCCTAGTGTTAGGAAGGATCTGTGTAAGCGAGCCAACAAATGGTTTTTTTCTCGAGACCTTAAGGTTTTGTATTGCATGATGAAGGGAGAGAATGAGGTGGAATCCATCTCACGAGGAAATAAAAGATTGGTTGACTGCAAAGGAAGATGAGTTTTCCCAACGAGAAAATCAAGGTATGATAACCAACGTGGAATGTTGTAAAGATATGTATATTTACACTAATTTGCATGAATTTTTCTTTGTTGATTTTCCATGTTTGTTGTATGAATGGTTGAAGAGGATGACCCAAAAAGATCTTTTATACGACTATGGTTGAGTTATTAAGCATGTGTTAATTAACCAATTAGGAAGCTTAATGAAAGAGGAAGAATTGTAGAAGAAACACAACAACCATATCCACATATACAGTTATGAAATAAAGCATAAACAACAACAAACCATAAACAACAATGTGATAACAGAGTTTGGCAATCTCACCTACGTCTCCGAGACTCTGTCTCAGTGGGTGAGGCTTTCTTATTTATGTTCAAAGCTCAACAAGTACATCAAAATAGTGCCAATTGGTTACAAAACTGATTTGGTCTTGTTCTACCAGATCTCTAGAACCCAATAGAAGAAGCGACACTCAAATTGGATTAATGGAGCTCCCAGAAATGGCCTGCAAAGGTGCACTCCTCAACAACTTCCCTGCATAAAAATGGCTTTGGATTGGAAAATATTCAACATAAACCTGCTCTGAATGTCTTCTCATGGACTCAAGAAGGCTTGGTTTATATATATCTGAAGTTGGTAACCATCTCCTAACTTCCTCCCAAGATCTGGATTAAAAAAGGGCCCAATATCCCCTAATATTAGCCAAAAATATCCAATAACAGGCCAAAAATCCATAAAAAATCACTATACTATAGTTGAAAAACCACTTTTGCTATATATTTGGGCTAAACCCCTCTGACCTAGGTGCACACTCTTAATACATGGGCATATGAAATAATGTGGACAAGTGTTAGCCCCTAAGGGATGCGCGTTGGGCCTTAGCCCGCAATCTCTGGTCGCATGGCACAAAGGTGGAACCAGGGTCTAACCCCTCACACTAAAAACCAAGACAGGGCCCTGGGACATATGGGATACGCCCAAAATTTGGGGGCTGGTGCTTATCCAAAAACCTCGCCAATACTAATCTGCAGCCTGAGTCATATGGTAACTATTGGAACCGTGGCTTATCTCTGAAGTGGAGCGCCAGATTTGGAGTGTGGTTATATGGGGAGGCTACGACCATGAGCTAGGGCTAGGCCCCATCCCTTTTGGCCTCCACCCATACTATAGTTCAACTTTAAATAAAAGCGAAAGCATTAAGGGGTAAGAAAAAATGTGTAGCCAGTCTAGCTAGCTCGGCCTGATAAGTCACTAGTCCGGTGGGAGAGGTCTCTGGTTCGAATCCCAAGCGCTCCATATTTTTGCGATGAAACTAACAACCAATACCTGGGTTCCATGTGCCAGCCCATGTCTGGGCCACATGGCACCTCACCACTTGCTCCAACCGATACCATGTGTCGACACTTGACTCGTCCAATTGTCTATTAATTTGTCGATCTAGTCAGCTAACCATACCCTACCACACGTCATCGTACGGTCGTGCCACATGTCACCCTTGTAGTGGTGACACGTTTCAATTCCTGGTTGGTCCACATGTCATTCCCACGTCAGCTCCGTATGCCCAATAAGCATGCCATGTGTCACCTCCAGAAGCTGTCAATTGTGCCTACCACGTCAGTTGTATGGTCGTACGTCTTGTATAGTCAGCTACCATGTGGCATTGTACAGACTGTACAACCATCATTTTTTTTTCATGTTTGGAAAAATGAACAGATCGCCATAACTTGAGCATACGACGTTCGTTTGAGCATGTTCAAGTTGCATTGGGTTCGTATCGACGAGGTCTACACACACACCCGGTTTGAATCCATTATGATAACTTTGATTTTTAGGCCTTTCTAAGCCCCATCAAGGTCCTGCATCCGATTCTAGATCACACCTCCCCACTAAAGGAAATTTTGGTCCCTAAAAGGTTACTGACCAATCATCAAAGCTTGAGATAGGCCACCTGGATTGTTCCCTATCTTTGAACTCTGTCCTTTGCACCTGTCTCATCAAGATCAACTGTAACACAAGCATGACAACTGACAACATATTGTTAGCCATTTGTACCCTGTCACATCTTACTGAAGCGACTATCATCCATGTAGACAACATTACTAATGATAGCATAAAAAATATGACTGTAAATGAGTTGATATGTTTGTAATATTTACACGACATGAGCTTATCTTGAAGAAAAGTGTGATTGATTTTCCATTCAACAATCATTTATTGTTCTTGCTTAAGATCTATTACTTGTTTTGAAACAATCATAGGTGTGTTTATTGCTTGAACTTCCTTCTTTAATTGTTCCAGAGTTTTATTTTCCTTTACATGATGATCATGAACCACACATTCTTGACCTTCTTTAGTTAATTGATATTGATTATGTGTCTTGTAGAAGATTTATTTACAATCATATAAGTATGGACTTCCTAAGACCATTCCACATTCACTTAGTGGCACTACATCACATGTTACCTCATCCACATACTTAGATGAAATAGAAAATTTTAATTTGCATTATTGGGTTATGTGCATTTGATGATTGTTGCTTATCCATTTAAGTGTGTATGGCTTATGATGTATCTATGTTTTTAACCCCAATTGCTTAACCAATTACTCTGAAATTAAATTAGGTTGAGATCCACTATCGATTAATGTATCAAACTTAGCATGTCACATGATGACCCTTATATGAAACAAGTTACTTCTACAATCAAATCCTTCACTAATTTTACATGTCATACGAACCAATGAGACCTTAGATTCATCACCTGAATCCAATCCCAAGTATGTGGGTCGTGTTGTTGTCGTACTATTTGCCTCCCCTTCTTTTCCTTGAACCACTTCGGTCTCTTCTCGGGATGCAATTTCCAACAACGGTCCTCATCATACCCCTCTTTCTTGCAATGCTTGCAAGAGGTCTTCTCTTCTTTTCTTGTCACTGCATTTGACTTCTTGCCATGCCACTTCCTTTTGTCTTCTTTCCTTAAAGATGATACCCCTGATACACCAAAACTTGTTTTCCTTGCTTCAATGTATGTCGATTGAACATAAACCTCATCAATATTAGTGGGTCCAAACATGAATACAGTATTTTGAATATGTGCAGGTAAGCCTCCTATATACTTCATAAGAGTTTCTTGGGTATGTAGAGGAATATCTAACATCGGTGCCATTTTATGAAAGCCATATGTGTATTCTTGCATTGTTTGTCCTTTTCTTAGTTTTAAAGCTTGCCATTTAATTAATGATTTCTTGTTATAACCCAAAGGATAAAATTTCTTTCTAAGTGCAGAAATAAAACTTTTCCATGATGGAAATACATTACCCACTTTTTGTGTGCCATTTTGCAACTTGCTTTACCACCAGATGAGTGTTGTGCCTACAAGTCTCAATGATGTCAATTTGATTTGTGTGGCCTCATCCTTGATCTGTTGCACACTGCAATAGACCTCCATCTGTCTGACCCAATTGCAATTCTCTTTGCATTAACTTCACCATCATATATGGGTAATTTGAATTTAACATCAAGTTTTAATAAAGGCATTTCATTCTTATGTTTATGAACATGTTTCTTTGCATTGGATTTAGAACTTGAACTTCAAGAAGAAGGAGAAGAAGGAGGTGAAGATGGAGGTGAAGGAGGAATTTGAGGAGGATCCTCTCCTTCTTCACTTTTTCCCTTTAAATATTCACCCAGATTCGACCTCTTATGTTCCAAGTAATCCTCATACAAAACCTTCATCATCTTTGACATGGAAAATAAAGTTTTTCGAAACTCTTTCTCATCTTGAGAAAGTCCCTCTTCTAATTCCATCTACTCGCTTTGAGAAGCTCTCTTTCTCAATCCAATCAATGGATTCTCTCCAAAAAGCTCTCCTTCACCATGAAGTATCTTTTCCTTGGTTAACATGCAAAACTCAAATCCAAATGTCAATTAGCTATGATACCACTTGATCTGAAAAGATATTTTATATGACTATGTTTGAGTTATTAAGCATGTGTTAATTAACCAATTAGGAAGCTTAATGAAAGAGGAAGAATTGTAGAAGAAACACAAAAACCATATGCACATATATTGTTATGAAATAAAGCATAAACAATAGCAAACAATAAACACCAATGTGATAACGGAGTTCGGCTTTCTCGCCTATGTCTCCGGGCCTTTGTCTTAGTGGGTGAGGCTTTCTTATTTATGTTCAAAGCTCAATATGTACATCACAGCAGTGCTAAGAGGTTACAAAACTGATCTGATCTTGTTCTACAAGATATATGAAACCCAATAGAAGAAACGAAACTCAAAGAGGATGACCGAAGCTCCCAGAAATGGCCCACAAAGGTGCACTCCTCAACAACGTTCCTGCATAAAAGTGGCTTTGGCTTGGAAAATATTCAGCATAAACTTGCTATGAATGTCCTCTCATGGCCTCAAGAAGGCTTGGTTTATATATATATGAACTTGGTAACCATCTCCCAACTTCCTCCCAAGATCTAGCCTAAAAAAGGGCCCAATAACCCCCAATATTGGCCAAAACTCTCCAATAACAGACCAAAAATCCATAAAAAATCACTATACTATAGTTGAAAAACCATTTTTGCTATATATTTGGGCTAAGCCCTTCTGACCTGGGTGTGTTCTCTTAATAAATGGGCATATGAAATAATGTGGCCAAGCGCCAGCCCCTAAGGGTTGTGCGCTAGCCCTTACCCCACAATCTCTGGTCGCATGGAACAACGGTGGAACCAGGGTCTAACCCCCCGCGCTAACAACCAACACAGGGCCTTGGGACATATGGGATACGCCCAGAATCTCGGGGCTGGTGCTTATCCAAAAACCACACCAATACTAATCCTCAGCCCAGGTCATATGGTAATTGTTGGAACCGTGGCTTATCTCTAAAGTGGAGCGTCCGATCTGAAGTGTGGTTATATGGGAAGGCTATGAGCACGGGCTAGGGCTAGGCCCCAACCATTTTCGCATCAACCCATACTATAGTTCAACTTTAAATAAAGGTGAAAACATTAAGGGGTAATAAACAATGCACAGGTGGGATGGCCAGCCCGGCCTGCTAAGTCACTAGCCGAGTGGGAGAGGTCTCTGGTTCGAATCCCAAGCACTCCATATTTTTGCGATGAAAATAACAACCAATACCTGGGTGCCACGTGGCACCTCACCACTCGCTCCAGCCGATGCCATGTGTTGGCACTTGACTCGTCCAACTATCTGTTGAGCTTTTGATCCAGTCACCTGCTCTGTCAATTGACCATACCCTGCCACGTGTCGTCGTACGATCGTGCCATGTGTCACCCTTGCAGTGGTGACATGTGTCACTTCCTGGTTGGTCCACCTATCCTTTCCACGTCAGCTTCGTAAGCCCAGTAATCCTGCCATATGTCACCTCTAGAAGCTGCCAACTGTGCCTACCATGCCATTTGTACAATTGTACGACCTATATAGTCAGCTGCCAGATGGTACTATATAGACTGTACAATCATCATGTTTTTTGCATGTTTGGAAAAATGAACAGATCATCATAACTTGAGCATACAATGTCTGTTTGATCTCGTTCAAGTTTCATTGGGTTCGTATCAACGAGGCCTATGCACATGTCCGGTTTGAAGCCATTATGAAAACTTTGATATTTAGGCCTTTCTAAGCCCCATCAAGATCCTAGATTTGATTCTGGATTAGAGGTAAACCACTCCTAACATTGCTTTGAGACCACAAGAACCATTGGTCTAGGACCAGACTACAGTCAATAAAATGAAGGAGTTGGATAACAAGTGGGATCAAACAATTGACTTCTAATTTTACCAACTGAAGGAAGGCTATATTATTGAGTTTTCCATAGAATGTAATGATTCTTTCATTGAGGTTGAAAGAAATTTTGTTGAATGTCCTCGTAAGAGACTACTCGAAGAAATCCTAATGTGGATCAATATGTTGTTCATTGAGAAAGGATTGATGTGCATGGATCAAAATAATATGGTTGAGAAATTCTCCTAGCGCTAAGGTGGGGGGATGAAAAGAAATGGGAAAAGAGAGAGGGGGTGTGGATCTATTGAATGATTGTGTTATTCTTTAATTGAATGATATCTTTACCTACAAATTTATTAACAAAGTCATTTGAAGTTGGAACAGAGGATGCATCTTCATCCTTATCAAATAGGTTATCCTCATCAATCTAAATATTTTCATATTCTCCTTCCATATGAAGAAATTTGATAATCTGATGGTCATTTTTAAAAACATGCCAGTGCTTATGATTATCATGGACCACTATCCTATATTTTACTTATATCTCATACTTATTGTTAAGATGAATTGGAATCTTGAAAACAATGGAATATGTGGCAATAACATCTGCAATTGGATTTTGTACCCTTGGTACTACTTAAATATTATACTCAATTTTTTTTTCCAGCAAATCTAGCACAATGTTTCTATAGGCTCTCATCCTTGGGTTTTTGGTTTGATATATATCTTTGACTTTGTTGATGACCATCTCTTAATCTCCATGAACAACTATCTTATTTGCCTTACAATCCTTCAAAATCTTCAAGCCTAGAATCAATGCTTCATACTAACAGCTCCATCAAAATCCATATTCCATATTCCATCTTCTTCATCCAATTTTTGATCCAAAAACTATTTTTCTTGCTGCAATTTCTCCTCTATTTTTGCATTTTCCAAAACATTTTGACTATCCTCTTCAAAGCATAGATTATTATTAAAAATGGAGGACCCTATGTCAGTTTCCACAAAATAGATTGGATGATTATTTGGTTTATCTTTACTTCTCACCATATATGACAATAACTTCTCCCTATATAACATTCTCTGCTACCCAAAAACTGGTATTGTGGCAAAGGACATATCCATCTGTAGTGTACCTTTCAATTTAGTTGCCCATGATCTTGACAACAACATACCAAATTTTGGTGGAATTTTTTCCACGACCACATCCATGACCACACTCTTTGCATGAATCTAAGTGAGGGAAATGACCATTTCCTTGACCAAGCCCAAACATTTTACCCTTTTTGAGTCAAAAGAAAATAGGTCTTTGTAAGGTATAGTGATATCTAAACCCAATTCTTCCATAACCACTCTAGGAATTGGATTGTGGGATGCTCTTGAATCAAACATAAAGTTATGTAAAATCAGATCATGAACATTCAAACTGATATAAAATGGAGGAACATCTCCTTGATCTAACCCTTCTTCAACTTTAGGACTGAACAGAAAAGTAGGATGATCATCTTCTGAATTCATAGAGTCACTTGTTTCACCTGTTTTCGACATCTTGATGATTTGATTTCTATACTCACTATTTCTAATCAATTCACTAAAAGGTACTAAAATACTTAATTTTGAAATTTCATTCTCAAGACTAAAAACAAGTAGTACCTTTTCCACCTCTTTAGTGGCTGCCTCTTTCTTCTCTCGAACTGTCTTTACAAATTCTACCTTCTGCTTGTTCTTATCCATTATATCTTTCTTGAGAATTTATTTGGGTTGACTGGAGGATGGTAGATCATAATGATTTCCTTTTAGAGGATTCACTGGCACATTTCTGTTTCTCAAATTATACTATTTCTGAAATTCCATAACAACATTCTGATATCCCTTCTTATATTCATCTGATTCTAACAACATGATGTCATATTGCTCTTGAGTAAACATGTCATGTTCCTATTTGGTCAAATAAATAGGTTGTTGACCCTCATCCAAGAGGCTCATCTGATCATCTGGTGTTTCTTCAAAATTTTCAGCAGTAAGATTTTCTTGGAAAGGAGGTTTGATGTCTTGGTTTCTTTGATCTCTAGGCCTACCTGGAGGAGGTATTTGTTGTCTTTTGAAGTTAGTATTTCTAATAGGAATATCAATTTGGTCTCTTGCAACTGGTTTGTTGTCCAAGTTAAGATTTTCCACTAGTTTCTCCATGGTCTTCATCATGAAATCTAATTTAGCATCCGAGGACTGTGAAGTTGAGACTTGTGTTTCCTATTTAACCTTTATTCTTTCAACATATTTTTTTTGTTTGATCATGTCTGATGCCATTAAGTTCGCCTCCACTTCTACTGCATCATTCATCATAGAATCCAAAGAAAGATATTTTCTTTCTCTTAATAACAAGGAAAACTCACTGTCAAATGCATCAACATAATGTAACCGAGAAGCTCCAATAGGTGGTTTCACATGATCAAGAAATGAATTATAAACCCTCTTGAATCTATTAGAAAACTATTGGAAAGTTACCCCATGATCTTTCTTCAAATTATTATACTGGGTATGGAGTTGTAAGGGATTCTTCTTTTCCCCCCATTTAGCAAGAAAAAATGTCTAAAAGGCAACAAAATTTTCAATATTTCCTGCTGCAAGGGATTTAAACCACTTTCTAACATCACCACTAAAACTTTGGGCAAATAATATCATTTTAACATCATCATAATCGACTTCATCTATATCTACAAAATCATTGAACTTAACAAGATGTTGATGAGTTGTTAAGTCTCCCTCTGTATCAAATTGTTTTAATATTTGAGAAAAAAATTGAGGAAAGTCATGAAGTATAGAAGGGAGGGATAATGGGGAAAATCTAGCTGCCATGATCCTAGGATAATTTTTCATTGAAGGTTGACTGGATGATGACACCTTAGGAGAACTACCATCTGTCTTAAGTGGAGTTATTACAATAGTATTATTATGTGAAACAACGGGAATAGATTTTTACTGTGCAAGAATGGGATTGATCAATGAAAGGAATCTATTCTCATCAAAAACAATTTGGGACAGATCTGACTCTGACTTGGATCTACACAAAGACTGCTCAAATTTAATATCAAAAACCAGATCTTGAATAACCTTTACTCCATCTTTAGGCAATGATGAAAATCGATCCAGAAAAATACTTGAATGTGATGCTTTCTTCTCATCTTTGTGCAGGATCCTTTATGGATCATCAACAGCTTCTGGAGGATTATGATATGGATGATGCCTTGTGTGTTTCCTTTCTATAGCTAGGATTTCTCTAACAAAAAACTTATCAGCAACTGATCTTCAAATTTGGAGTCCCCAAGGAATTTTTTTAGCCAAGACTGTGTCTGATTCAATGTCACCCTCAGTAACCCGATCTAAAACTTTGTTGTTCTCCCATGGAATATTTCACCTTCATTCCCTGACAACAGTGCCAAAAATGTTATCACTCTGTAAATTGATTTTGGATGAGGATTAAAATCACAAAGGTAACCACAAACTAACTTGAGGTTGGAAGCTATCCCTTCCAACCCAAAGAGGGCTCTCTCTTTCAAATAAATCACTGAAAGGATTGATTTAGTTTTAACTCAAAGTCTAGATCTCTAGAAAAAAATAGGGTTTAAAGATTTGGTGGAAAAGGAGATGAAAATTCCATTGGGAAAGGGAGTCATAGGTCAGAGATCAAAAAACTATTGGACATTGGATGAATCCCTCAGGGAATCTAACAAGGATGAATTCCAATATGATTATAACAGAAAGAGAAATAAAAATACATATGCAACACAACTTCAGATTCAAATGAATTCATGTACACATATTTCACCTTAACATATAGAAGAAAAAATAGAACATAAATAGATTCAACAACAAGATCACATACACAAAGAAAGCACAAGTATAAAAAAGTAACAATCACATGTATCTATGATGTCAAGTTCCAGGTAATTCTAGTCTCAAAAATTATTAATCTCATAAAAACTTACAATATGCAGTTAATAACACTTTCTCACTCACTTGCCAACCTTTAGTTCATGAAGGATCCCAAAATATACAGAAAATACATCTTTTATCCTCAAAAATTCAAGTTCAACTAATATGATGGTAATAAAATTGGAACTAACTGCCGAAAGGAAGGAATCCAACTTGACTCATTAATTACATCATGACAACTTGAAAAAAACAAATATTGATTCCCTAATATTATGATATTCAATATTGATGTTCGTTGGAGATGGATTTTCACCTTTGTTGACCTATCCATGTCGATCTGGACACCTTCTAGATACTTTGTCATAGTTGTGCAACAAGAACCTACAACAAAAACGCAACAGAATTGTGCAACAAAACCCTCCTTTTGCATTATGTCTATTCTTTTTTAATTTGATTGAGAGATGATGATGTATGACAGTGATTGTGGCCTCATGATAATGATAGGATGCTCTAAAACTCCTTGTACCTCTTTCAAGATGACACTTTCTTCTTTAAGGCCTCAAACCCCAATACTTGTCAAACTGTAAACATCTTACTCAAATTACCTATGAATGATAAATATTCTTAGGCTGGTGCATTTACACTGGCTATCTCCTTGTCATCCCTTTGATTAGGATTTGGGTTGAAAATAACAACAAAAACCCTTTTTTTGTTGCTCAGAAAACAAAATTGTCATAGTTGCGTAGCAAGGCTGTTGCGCAACTGTAAATTATGTATTTATAGTTTTCTGAACCCAAACAAAACTCCAAACTATGTATGGGGAGAATATGATGTCACCATCTGTAATAAATATCCTTTGATCAAAAGGACTTGTGCACATGTGCATAATTTTCAAATTTCTAGGGCATCTCAATAATTAGGGCTTCGATGCATATAATTGGCCAAAATGAAAAATAGAAAAAAATGGTGAATCCATCTCTAGAAGTTCAAATCTTTTCTGCTTCAGCAACCAAATCAAGCTTGTCTTTCTCTCCAATCTCCACTTGCTGCAATTTTTGCTTCAGAGTCATATTCTCTTTCCTCAAAGTCAGATTTTGTTGATACATGTTCTTCAATTGATTATGCAGTGGCAAGTTTCTTCTCACCATGAATATAGTATTGTCTATTTCATTCTCACAATCATCTAAAAGTTCTATAAATTTTATATTTTCTTTTCTATTCTCCTCCCTTAGCTAGATTATCACATCTTGTGTTTCTAATAGATGTTTTCTTAGTCTGTTAAAGTATTTTGATCCTAACCATGGGTAGTATTCTTATTTTATGTTTTTGTTGGTTGGATCTTTGTTGGAGTTTCTTCTTGAGACTCCAATTTTATGGTTGAGTATCTTGTCAAAGGAACACTGGGATTAGGGATTTCTTTCACCTCTATAATTTTCTCCACTACCTTCCCTTTACCCTTTGTTTTGGAACCTTTTGGAGTTGATAGCATTGATTTTTAACTTGTCACTGGGGTATATTTCTTGAAAAATTCTTCCAGGGCTCTCTTCTTCATTTCTCCATTCTCATGCTACAATTGTGCTATGAAAAAATGGGCCTTCCTCCATTGTTCTTGAAAATCTATGATCAACCTGTCTTTGTCATTTGATGGAGGTGGATTTGTGATGGCCTTTGGAGTTTCACTAGGTTCTTATGATGTGTTCATGGAATCCATTCTTTTTTTTGCAGACCTATTAAGTGGTTTACTAGGAGTTTCAACCACTTCTGGAGAGAATTGGAGTTTTTCCCCTTTCTTTTTGGCTTGTTGGCTTACAACAGGTTCTTCGATTTCTCTTGTCATTTTCTTGACAGAACTCTCAGGGACAGATGTGATAGGTTTTGCTACAGATGAAGGGGTATTTTTCCTGCTTTGGGGACCGATGAAAGACTCAACTACTATCCTTGATGAAGTTAAGAAGGATTCCCAAGTTAAATTCCTCTTTTGATCTCTTCTAACACCAACAATTTTATCAACTCAAAATGGAAAAAGGCTGGATTCAACCTGGTATTTCCTTGCTTGTACTTTGCCAACCATCTTCCCTAGGATTCTATAGAGAAAATAGGGAAAGTTCAAGGGTTTCCTTCTAGTGATATGCATCAAAATTATGATGTGGTATTGGTACACCCTCGTAAACCTCCCTTTACAGGTGAAACATATTTGAATTACCCTGAATAACTTGCTATAATTTTATGATAACAATTATCTGGGTATTGTGGCTCCAAAGTTTGTGTCTGTAAACCCAGGCTTCAAAAATTCATGATAACAATCCAGATCTAGTTGGATACCTTTAAACCATTTATCTCCATGAGCGGGAATTTATGTTGCAGCAATGATGGTGTCTTCAGAAACTTGAAATTGAATGTTGTCCACCTTAGCTCCAATCCCATCAAAACTCAATTCAAACTCCTTGGTGACTTGCATGTTGTATCCCTGAAGTTTTTCACAAAACATGATACACCTGACTTGTTCAAATGCAACCCTGACTACTACATTGACAAGTTTAAGATCTTGAGTTTCGAATATGACATTGTCACCTCCATTGGTAGTCTTGTTTCTACCTTCTCGAGTCACCATGATGTTGGTGTATGCTAGTTTTATTGTGAGAATGAGATGAGAGGATTGTTTGTAGGATGGAAATGGAGCACAGGTAGATGTGCAACGAAAGGGAAAATCTAGGGTTTGTGCAAGCAAAGGTTATGGATCTGCATTTTAGGGAAAAAACTAGATCCTTGAGTTCATAAGAAAGGTATTCCTATTGAACATCGATTAATAACTTGAAACCAATAGTTAGGGGGTGCAAGAGGGAAAGAAGGAGGTGCCCAACGAAATTGTGCAATGCTTGAAACGTAGCGACCCCTATTGTTTGTACGCAATGAGATTGAATGAAGGATTGCAGAAAGGAATAATGGTGCTTGGAAGGCTTGTTGCATTGAAAATAAGGATTTTTGAATTCCCAACACGATTTGAACCACCTATAATTCCGATGATTTCCTTGTTGTACATTTTACCAATTTGCACAATATTAGGATGTTGCATAGAAAATGGCGCAACACCTAACCGTTTCATGATGTCACATGCCACAAATGGATCTGTCTTCATGATATTTGTTGTACATGACAAGAATGACTCTAATTGACTCTGATTGACTCACATGACCCATCATCATGACCCTTTGATGAAATGAAAACCCACATCCCTTTAGGACAAATTGGACACCAAAGACAACATAACTTATTTGACATGACTCAAACTTTATTATAAGACCCTATTCAAGCATAAAACCCACTGACTCAAAAACTCATTTTCACCTAAAAACTCATTTTCACCTAAAAAATAAGAAAACCCTGTGCAGAAGAAGAAATATAAGGGACAAGGCATTAGAAATTTTGTGGACCCCTTGTGCAGAAGAAGAAAGAAGAAACCCCTGTGTAGAAGAAGAAAGATAAAGGAAAAGGCATCAAGAAGCCTGATGAGATAGACAAGGTAATTCCTATACAGCGAGAAAAGGAGACCATGAAAAATCCTGTTGAGACTATTCACGTCACTACTCCACCTGACAACCAGACATTCAAAAGATTAATAAGGAAACTTAGGGATGCTAGGAAGGAGGTGGCTCAGTTGAAAGTAGAAGCCATGTCTGACAGGGTTAAGATGAAAGAAATCATGGATGTCTACAACCACACTCTTGACCTAGCAAGGTTTGCAACAAGAAAGGCACGGCCTCTCCATAGGCAGCTCAAAAATCTTTACAGGCAGAACATAGGTTTTCAGTTTCAGAATAGAAATCTCAAAGCAGAGTTGCAACATTTTAAAGATGAAGTGGCTCAAAGGAACTTGCAGGTATTGGTTGAATCTGATATTGAAAAGGAGACACTAGCAGCCAAGGAGAGCATAGCTCCATTGAAGAAGCCTATCACTGCTAAAAGGAAGAAGCCTGTTGGGCCAAAGGAGGATCCTCCTTCTCCAAGAAACAATGTTAGGTTAAGTGTCAGGTTAATGAAGTAGTTGGTGAAAGGTGAGCTCCATTTTTTAATATGGTCCCTTTTTGTGAAGATAAACTATTGATGAAACACTACCTCTGCCACCTATAAAGGATTCTAGTGCTTACTGTTTAGAGTTTTGGGTTTTTATAAATAATTAATCCCTTCGACAATAATAGTGCAGACATTTTGTAGCGCTATGGCGCTACAGAAAAGTATATTTTTGATATTCTACCAGTTTTCTACCCACAATGTTGTCGAAACTCCTAAGACTTATGAAGTTGATACTACCCGAGGTTGCTACCCATTCTGTACATGTTCAAGTGAAGGTGTTGCGTATTTTGATGGCGCTACCTAAAGTTTCATAGAGACACACTAGAGTGGTGCTACCTAAATTCGCTACCGAATTTTTGGCAGAGACGGAAGTCTACAAAGAGACACACCAAAGTGGCACTACCTAAATTTGCTACTGAATTTCTGGCAGAGATGAAGTTTGCACATATGATACAAAGGTTTGGTGCTACCTTTTCTACTTTTCTAGTTTTGAGGTTGTGCTACAGAATCTCATGAAATTTGGTGAAGGCACTACAAAGTGCGCTACTCAGAGTGCTACCCAAAGATGCTACCAACAAATTTTTGGATAGCTGATGATGGAGAGAATTGCAGAAACAATAGATGGCAGCATGATGACAGCCACATGCCTCTGAAGGACACATGTCAAACAAGGATTTGTGCACCAAAAGGGGATCAAGTTAGTTCAAAGATTGGTTGGATTAGTCACCAACACTTTCCCATTTTATAGAATAGGTTGTTAGTCAAGTTGTTAGATGGAATAAATTGTTAGAGATTTTCATGGGAAAGAATCTAGTTCGCACCTCCAGCTATTGCCTCCCTTTTTGTTATAAATAGATAGATGAAATGCTTTAGTAGGTTCGAATGGTTGATCAAGGCTCCCTTATACTGTAATATTTTGATGAAGTTACTGTGAACTGGTTATGTACTTGATTTGAGACATCTTGGTTAATAGAAATGAGCTTCTCTTTCCATCTTATTTGCATCCTATGCTAAAGTGTTCATGCTTTGAATGATTCACATGAATGGTTGTGGTGTTATTATGATGTATGTTTGATTATTATATTATCATGATGTTTCTTTAGTGTCCTTAAGTTCTGAACTCGAGAAGATCTTGTGTTAAGAATATGTCTTCCTTAGGTTGTCTGCAGACCTGATGTTTACAACAACCTCTACATTCCTCTCATTGAAGTCTTCCCTCTGTTCATACTTATTCTCACTTACTAATTGAAGTTAGCCAAGATCTTGATTTCTCATGCATGCTAGCCCCAATTTCTGAGTTGGAACATTATCATATTGAGTCTTATCCATTTGACCCCTCAAAAATCTTTTACATTCACATATAATCTGATGGGTATTGGGATTTCCTTCCATGCAATCTGAAGGTGATTCCTATTGCTAACACCTTCAACAATCAAATCTTCATTAAATAAACTCCATCCTCTGCTTACAAATGGATCCTCAGCTTTATTACAACAACCAGCTTAAATAATGACAATAAAAATCATTTTTTCTCCCTTCCCATGCTCTATGAGCTTATATTTATACATCAGTTCCACTAAGAAAAGATAAAATCAAATCCCAAACTCATATTTTCAATTTCACAATTTTTGGGAAAAAATCCCAAATTCTAGGTTTTCACCAATCTGGGCAGATTCATGTTAAAAATCCAAACATAACTCTTAATCCATTTCGAATTTTGAAAAACTTATCACGTGTTACTCAATTTTCCACCTTCTATACAAAACCCATATCATAGAATTGTTGGATATGATACCATCTACATGAAAATCGAGGCGCAAGTTGACAGTTTGATATTTTTGCTAATTTTTGCAGAATCATTCCCCTGAGTTGGAGGTCCACACGTGCGATCTGGGTGAATTATGACACATGTGTCAGCATGTCAATGTCGTTCTGGAAAAACCCATGTTCCTGATTTCCTTCTAAAAGTGCACCAATATGACAAGCTACAATATTAGGTACAGGAATAGCTATACTGGTGCAGAATGTTGAACCACAATAATGGTACGAGAATGTTGATCATGCAAATCACACTTTATCAACCTTCATTATTAAAACATGACATAATTGTATTTTAATCACTAAAAATATGAAAAAAAAAATGTATTAACCACATCGTGAATGACAATGGATATTTGAGGTTTATGGTGCATTTGCACATATATTATTGGCGAAATGCGAGAAAAAGGTATAATGATGAATGTATTTATATGGCGGGAAATATGACAAAATTGGAGCCCAACATGAGGCTTGCAAGTTCGAGGAGTCTGGGGTCGAATTGTAGATAACCTGAGTTTTGGATGCAAGATGTATATCTGAACACGGGGCATGGGAGTACGATAATACATTGTGGGGAAATCGTGGCCATAAAATTGGCTAAGTGTGGAAACAAACTGGGAAAAAATATCAACAGATGCTTTGAAATATCAATAGATGTTGTGAAAAATAAGTCGCAATCTTCGAGTTCAAGGTCGAATTGTAGAAACAACCCAAGAAATAATCTATCAATCCATTGCGCAGGTCAGTCGAGGAATAAAAGAAATGCAGTAGATCCTGAAATGCATCGAAAAGGAAATATCCTACAGTATACGAGAATGCATCCAATCCAAAAATCCCATTTCTATGCAACACCTCGTTGATGTTGTCATGTATAATGGAGTCTGTATCTATTTCATACGAATCAACATCTATTACTTGTTTCCTCTCTTAAACTATGATTTTCAAGTTGTTTCTTAGCTATTTTCAGTTTATATGAAAACAGAGAAAAGGGAAAAAATAAAATAAAACAAAAAAACAAAAAAAAAAAGACAAATAAAAAAATACAAGCGCGGAATTGCGTACCAATCTCGGTATGTATCTTTCAACATTCTTCTTGTCAAATTCAATCCCCCCTAGTCGCCACAGCAGATGACAAGAAAACAAACGTACATTGAATAGTGAACCAAACAAAATAAACAATGCAAATAAATAACACTATAAATTTTTTGAGCACAAAGACCGAGTATTCAAGGTATATCATTTTTTAACCTATTCGTGGCATGCATCCTACAAGCTTCTCAGAAGTAGAATATGTACTGCAAGATAGAAAGGACGGGACAAAGTTAACAAGTGGATGGATTTTTTGACCCAGATAATAAAAGTATTTCCTATCATTGGACCCTGGAAGATGGTTCCCCCTTGTGACAGCTCTGAATTCATTTTCTAAACCCCTTTGCATTGCAATTTTGGAAACAACTATGGCACAATATCCAGGACGTGGAAGTTGGCATATGAAAATGCATGGTTTCTAGGAACATAAAATAAGAGGAGAACATCTGGTTTTCTTTTTTATATGTAACCAAGGCTGTGACAAATGCGGGTTCTCTATAGAACATTGACGTTCAAGAACAAGAAAAAAATTATGGTCACAACAACCACACAGAAAGATGTTCTGAAATAGAATTTCAAGGCGGGGACTCCTACCATTGAAAATTCTTGCTTGCAAGGTGCAAAACAACAAGAATAAAAAAAAGGAATAGCAACGAAACGATGGCACGAAAACTTACCTGTCAACGAGGGATGACAGAAGCGCAACCCCAAAACTTGCAAACCGCAACAATAGGTCCAACAACTTTCAAAGTTGAAGAACAACAAACCAGTGAACAACCACGAAGAGGTCCAACTGCAACTACAGGACCTCAACTTTGCAAAGTTGAATAAAACAACAACAAGAAGCATGGAACGAACCAACGAACAAGAATCAACCATTGAACCATTGATGTCAACGAAGAACAATATTGCACAATTTCACTGCAAACAACACTATAAAAAAATGGAACAAAATTGTATTGTAACACATCTGTACAATAAACATTTAAGGTTGCAAGGCCTATTAGGTAAACACCTAAGACTGTCAGAATCATCGAAGGGCGTTACGTTGTGCAAACATTTAAGAAAGAATGCAGTGTGGCAGGCATGTTTACATACGCAACAATGACAAAGACTCTCGAAGTACGCAACAATAAAGAAAAATCAAACATAATAATAGTAATAAAAAAATAAATAATAATAATAATAACAATAGTTCGAACACTGGGGACTATGCAAAAAAAAAAATTGACTAAGGTGACAAAGTAATATGAAAACTGACTATCCATGTGCAATAAGACCTCAATTTTATTAGTACAAACTTTGGATATCTAAACATTTCAATATGAATAGTACAAATTAAAAAAAGTACCGTACATGATAAAAATTTGGATATGGAAACATATAATTCATTGGGAATAGCGAAGCTGGCAATAAGACCTCAAATCTATCATCCAATCACATCATGACATATATGGGTTTTTTTATTCTATAAAAAATAATGCTTTTAGTTCTGTAGTTCAAACATTAGAAAGTATGCAAAAATTTGTAGTCAAACCACAAACTAATATAAAAGTCAACGAATTATCGATCGCTATAGTCCCTCTATGCCTTCGGCAGGGACTAATAATGGAGATCCTTTTGTCATTGGATTATGAGTATTATTGTTATTTTCTCTTCTAAATTAGTTAGTGTCTTTTTGGTATTATATTAGAATAGAATGGTAGTGATTTGAGTGGGTTTTTTTTATCTAATGCAAGGCAAACAAAATCAAGTTTGATTAGGAAAATAGCTTGAGATTGGGAATGCTAGATTGTTTTCTTTGTGTGGTGGGAAAATTCCTCTTGGGTTTGGAAACTCTCATCTAGGCCTTAAGCCCTTCCCTTGTCCCTTTCCCCTACCTCTTTCCATGGTCCTTGTCATCCATTGCCCCCATCGTCCTATTGCATTCAATTATGCCTAAAATGGGTAGTGAAATGGGTATGGAGTCCAATAAAGAGGGCTTTGATGGGGGTCTAAGAAAAATTCCAAAAATTACACCCTTTAAAAGCGTCCTTGGTGCATAACCAAATCCCAAAGTATGGCATGAAGGTAGCAAGTGATTATCACAAACAATTTTCCCTTGCAATGAAGGAAGAGATAGCCTAGTTGCAGAACTTGATTTTGCATAAAAGAAGGAATCTTTCTAAAAATTGAAGCTGAATTTGAGGGTTGGATTCTTGATATGGGTTTCTCTCATACAAGGGATACCAAAATATTTAATCTCATTGAGCTAAACTAGATGAACAAAGCCTTTATAGCGTAGATTATGGAGGAAAAATGGCAACAACAGGAGGCCATCCTTGACAAATGGACTTGATGGATAAAAAAAATGAAATAGCTTTTAGAGCCATCTTTTATATTGACATCATAGTGTTTATCCCCTAGAATAGTGATAATGACCCTTTGGTAGCAACTGAGTGCACTAAAGGTTCGAAAGGCACACCATCAATCCCTATTTTCATTGATGAAGACCCCAAGGTACAAGAAGACACATAGAATGGGTAGAATTAGGCACACAGTGTCTTAGGCTAGCTAATTTGATTCAATTTTGTTATGAATGTTGTCTTGATTGGAACTAATGTTCTCTTAC
>ML780479.1:1297552-1321158 GCA_009831015.1 Picea engelmannii
TCCTTCGTTTGCAACCAGTGGATGAATAATTCCCAAAAAGATAAGTGTTATGATTTATTTAGGATTATGTTGATTAAATGTTTTGTATGTTATGAATTGAATTGGTTTCTAATTTGTTCAATTATGTTTGCATGTTTAAGCATGTATTTATAATTATGGTACAATTGTCCATGAATGAATTCTTTGTGTTTGCATAAGCTTGCATTGTCATGTCTGCATGCATTCATAAATCAATAGCAGGACAATGAGGAAATTGGTTCGAGAGATTTAGACTATTGGTTTCAACCTAGTTAGATGGTTGGGTACATTATCATATGGCATCAAAACAAGAAGAGTAGAAAATGTATGGTTTCGAGAAGTACCTTGTAGCCTAAACAATGGACATAGGATACTAGGTACATTACAATCTTCTTCCCACATTCACAATGCAAAATTCATATTGTGTTAGCAAGCCCATGGAAGGGTGTCAAGCTCTCCACAAATGGATTATTTGAATCATTGTGCCATAGAAAGTGATGGCTACTATATCAATGTCATCACATTGTAGGCGCCCAAGCCATATCATTCACTATTGAGTGATCATTCCATAGACCATGACATATGAAGGATACCTATAATGATTCACATGATGCTTGGGAAAAATCATATAAAGAGAGAACAAATAGGAATAGAGTATTTGAGTGTCAACATAAATTCATAGTCTATTTGAGAAATGAAGTAGTCGATTGAAATGATACAAGTCATTACATAGTTAGAGAGAGAAATAATTTGTGTGCTATGTGTAGATTTTCTGAGATACCTGCACAAAAGATCTAGCTAACAATCAAACATACATAGCTTGCAAATGGTGTGAAGAGAAGACAAAAAATGGAGGAAAGAATAAAATAATTTCTATTATCTGTATTCCACACTCAAAGAGTGAATAATTTACAATAGATATAGGCTACATGAGTAACTAATGCGCCATGGTAGTGATCTAGAGAGATCTAGACACTCACTGACAGATCCACTGGAGTGAATTGCCACCTAGTCCTAGTTAATTGATCCATGCAATCATCAGTTAACTAAGTCACATGCATGGAAGTGAGAGAAGCACATCCAATTGTTGGTGATAAAACCAAGGTTTCTATGCATGAGTGAATTCCACTAGTCTAACTTAGTGTAATTGACTCTGAACTAAAGAGGAGCGCCCTATATTATAGGGGAATATTCTCTAGACAAAATATTCTCATCTAAAGAAGTGTTCTCAACATTGGATTTTCAAACTTAGGAAAATAATTCTAGGTGAGTGTGTAATATCTCCAACACCCCCCCTGAACACTACTAGGGTGTACATGATGAATGGGTATCGACAACAGAGACCATGTTAGGTACCCATTGTACATTGCATGTAATAATGAGACACTGAAAAAATGAGGAAAGAGGGAATACCTCATCGGAACCCCCCCCCGAAGTACAATGCATAAGAAAAACAAATGAGAAGAAACAAAAACCAGTTGCTAAGCAATTATGTCCTTCACTCCATGTAGACCTCACAATTGTGCAAATTTATGTTCGTTGAATATTTTTTTGAAGATGTATATGTATGCATGGATCTGATGAAGTAGATGCATCGGTGAGATGTTCACACATATCCACTTTATATTTTTTTAATGAAGAATATCCAAATGAAGCTTGGATGAAACTTTTAAAATCATACGTCGTTTCCAAACAAATGTTGGAAATTTGTTGATTTTAAAATACTTGTAACTTCATTTCTCATACTCTGTTTTGGACGATTTTTTTTTTGAAATTGGTATTTGTTTTATAGGAATTCAAATATCCAATTTTTTTCTGCAATTTTTTCTCATAAAATGTCAGAATTGAATATGATGTGCGCATACCCCTTTTTGACTCTTGAGATACATGCATGGGAGTCTTTGCATGTGGCTCTTGGGATGCATGATTGGTGCATGGAATTTGTTTTGCATGTGGCTCTTGATATGAATGGATGATATATTTTGTATGCAATTCAGAAAAGAGATCTGAAATGGAGTAGACATCACAATCAATGGATGGAACAAAAATTTATGTAGATACTTATGTAGAAGGCTCTTCAAACTGAGAGGATTGATCTTCCAGAGGATTTTCTATCGACTCTATATTGTCAACCTTTTGCATGCAATCTTCCTTATTCCCAAATAGAACCTCCAATCTAGTCCATAATTCATTTGGAGTTGCGTCTTGTGATTCATCATATACTTGACGGAAAAGTTCAGGAGAAACAAACATGCAAATACATCTTATGGCCATATCTTGTCTGTTCAGAAAGTCATTTTTCTTATCAGTGGAATCAGGCTCTACTTCCATTGCCATGGTTATTTGGTATAAGCCTCTTCTTCTAAGAAGAATTAGAATCTTTGGTTTCCACTCCAAATAATTTATGAGGCATGAGAAGTATTATCGGCGAGTAAAACACATATTCCATCTTTCCTGCTTCTTTGTTCCATCTTTGGTACCTGCAAAAGAGTGTTGGTGATGATCCTTGCTAGCAGCCTGTGGGATCTGATACCATGTAGAGTTTCTGAGGTACAATCACATAAGATCTAGCTAAAAATCAAACATACACAACTTGCAAATGGTGTGAAGAGAAGACAAAAAATGGAGGAAAGAATAAAAGAATTTCTATTATCTGTATTCCACACTCAAAGAGTGAATGATTTACAATAGATATAGGCTACACAAGTAACTAATGCGCCATAGTATTTATATAGAGAGATCTAGACACTCATTGATAGACACTGGAGTGAACTGCTACCTAGTCCTAGTTAACTGATCCATGCAATCATCAGTTAACGGAGTCACACGTGTGGAAGTGAGAGAAACACATGCAACTACTAGTGATAAAACCAGGGTTTCCATGCATGAGTGAATTCCACTAGTCTAATTCGGTCTAACTGACTCTGAACTGAAGAGAAGCGCCCTATATTGTAGGGGAATATTTTCTAGAGAGAATATTCTCATGTAAGGAAGCCTTCTCAACACTGGACTATCAAACTTGGGAAAATAATTCTAGGTGAATGTGTAATATCTTCAACGAGTTATCTTTTGTCTTTACTATCTCTCTAGTGACCAAAATGATCCATCCTAAATTTAGATTCTATTTTGAGACCTTTTTATGGAGTCATGTCATGTGTATATGTTATCTCTAGTTATAGGCATGATACAAGTCATTACTTAAAATAGATCTATAAAAAAAAAATAGAGTCTACCTAAAGACCCTCGTATAGACTCTCTAGCAATGCCATTCTCTAGTGAGTGGTTGTTCCCCTTTGCTATTTTTTATTGTATTCTTAATTTGATGCACTATCAAATCATTTTTATTGTCAAATTGGACTTTGGTCCCAATCAATCCTCCACAACGAATGGCAAAACTTCCTTCCATATCCTACATTAACAACACTTTAATTTCAAGGGACATGCCTTATATTTGTTCCCATAGTATCCTTACGTTTGTGTCTTGTCAAGCCTTTTCATTATGTTTGCTTCTCTTCATTGTCATTTTTTTCCTAATGCTTTTTGCTTTTCTCCTCCCTTCTCCCACTTAGATCTGATGTCAACCTCTCATTGTATTCCTCAAGTCTATTTCCATGGATTATTATGCATATTGTGTATCCACCTTAGGAGACTTGAGAGAGGTCCATTTGTGTGTCGTTGCTTGCTTAATACCAATGTGTCTTGTTTGTATTCGCAATATGAACCCTAGAAGATGCAAAGGGAGTCCAAGTTCTTTGATGTTAATAAGACAAAGGAACCTTTGTATGTCAAAGAAACCAAGCATATCCTCAACTAGTGGTGGCAGTGGCAGTGGCGATGAAGGTGGAGGTAACTATTTTCATGGCATTGCTAATTTTTATTAGAAATTCACCAAAGAATTTATGGAGTATGAGTATTGATTATAAAATGCGTAAAAATGTTTTATTATAACGTTGGAATCCAATAAATATTTTATAACAACAATATAATTTTTTTTATACTTTAAAACACTTATTGCAAAAGCAATTAATTATTTGGTTTTCACATTCTTAACTTTTTTTTTAGTATGTACCAATTTATATACAATGATATTCTTTTCCCTTTTTAACCATTTTTTTTTTAGTAATAAAGATTTTTGTTTTTTTATAGTGATAAAGAATATTTTTTTTAAGAGAATTTTAAAGTCCATATTACATCAACACTATACATATTATTACATTTTCCTAACCTCCTCACCTATTACTACATTTTCCCAACCTACTCACCTATTACTACATTTTCCCAACCTACTCACCTAGTAAACATCATCTCTATGGTGTTTGAACAAAAATCTATTATTCCACGTGCACAATAGAAATCAAAAGGTGTAACAAACTTGTTTGGATTCCTTGCATAGCCATTACTTTCCTAAAGTCCTTTCCAATCAAGATGATCCATTTATTATACCAAGATGAATGGAAATATTATGTATTTGAAACCTTGGGCATCCTTTTGTCCCTTTCACAAGATAGGAGGGGTATTACAAACCCATTTGGCGAATTCCTATTTGATGTGGGAAGCTTTATGTAACTAAGTTATAACTTTATAGGGGAAATTTATATTATATTTAGTTTGACAAGTACGGAATAAAAATAAGTGTACTTTTTAAAGGATCCAGTAATGTTTTATCTCTTAGTTGTTTGGCTGTCATGTTTGGTGGGCATTTTGTGATTTTTTTATGTATTAGGTAAATGATGGTGATGGAATCGTTCATTGCCAGTTATGATTGAATCAAGTCATTAGAAAAAGGTGTGCTAGCGTGTGTTTGAAGTTAATAAAAAAAAATAGAAAAATATGTTAAAAAAAACATTTGAATTTTAGATTAAGTTTATAATTAAATTATAGATTAAATATATATTTAAATATTGAATAATAAAAAAATTTGTATATATTTATGTTAATGATTTTTTTAGAAAATTTAAAATAATTATTTATATTTTAAAAATAATATTTTTTTAATTATAAAAAAATGATTAATATAGATTATTTTAAATGTTAATATTTTAATGAAAGTTTATGATGAGGTATTTAGTATATAATTATAAGTTGCATGATTTAAAGAAAGACTCTCTGTCACAATTCCAAATGGTAGTAAAAGTCACTAAATGTTAAAGTAAAGATGAAACATAAGAATAAAGTGAGTAACTTCATTTTAGAAATAGATAAAAACCTAAAATATGATGGAAATAATTTGAGAGTTTACAATTTCAATTAAGTAAAAGATGAAAATAATTTTTTTTTAAATGCATAATTATTAAAGTTACATTTTATTTTCAAAATATTTATAATATCATTATATCATTATATCATTTTTATTTTCAAAATATTTATCACATTATTAATGTTTCTAACATCTTAATTCAACAAAAGTATGGTGATTTTGGAAAGCTTCTCTTAATGTTTTTCGAGTACAGAAACAAAATTTTAAAGAATCACAAGTAATCACTTACCCTCTTAAGGTTTGATAGACCAATTCGATCTTAATGGACGTTAATAATCATCATCATCAATATGTTAATTCATTAAAACTAAAATGATTTCAACCATCTTATTTTTAAATTATTAGATCTTAAAATAAAATATTTTTTAATTTAAATTTTATAGAATAATATTTTATCTTACGAAGAGTAAAATCACCTTCTTCATTATTGAGTAATATGACCTTCTTCGTTATCATTAACAAGAGAGGAATTCAGAGGCGGCAGGTGCGGGGGGAGGGGGGGGTCGCTTTCGACTCTAAAGGGAACAAGATATTGGAATTATCATGGGGACTTGGGGGAATTTCAAGTCAAATTCAAGAGTTACATCATAATTGTTAACATGCATTATATATTTTAATGAAGTATAGTTGCTCACACGTATTATGCATTTCATTGAAGTTTGAAGATGTTTAAAGTGCAACTAAAATTATTACATATGATTTCTATTTTTGGTTTCATCATTTAGTTGTGAAACCATTTTTATGCACTTTTCACCTGTTGGTTACAAAATTAGTCCCGAACAAAAGAGGTTTCATTCCAACCCTCAGAAAATAACCTAAAGAAGAAGAACGATTCTTGGATAATTGATGAGAACCTATTTTATATGGTTCAGACCAAAGATGAAAATAACATTGCCAAAAAAATGGAAGATAATATCTATATTTTTTCACTAGAAGATGAGTACCCTTTATATCTATAATAAATCTTTCTCCATTTCTTACATAGTGAATGTTACAATCCTTCAACGACAATATACTTTTTAGTGAATTTCAACGAGAAAATATAATTTTTATTTTTATTTTTCGATAAAAATGAGTTCGTTGAGGGAAAGATCCATGAAACAACAATTGTGAATGATAGGATCGTTTAAGAAGGGAAATTAAATGGATTTCCATTCATAGACATAATGATTCCATAGGAACATGAAGAATCTTGTGTTTACTTTCGGGATGACAATAATCAATATTTGTAAWTTCTCTGAACTATTTTGATATTCATAGAGAATAGATCATTATGGGTGCAAGGAGGGAGCATCTTGGATCCAACGACGAAAGGTTTGAACCAAAATTTCTGGATGAATAGAATAGGGTATTCATGTACCTGATACAAAATTTGAATGCGGGAATTTATCCTCCAAGAAGGGAAATATTGAATGGATCGACTGGAAACTCTTCGATTCATTCATTCMYTCCACAGAAGATTTTGACCATATAGAGAACAAAACTTCTAGGACCAATGTTAGTTCTTCTAGCACCGATTTAGAATAGGAACTCTTCTTGCGATCAACTAATGGATTTGGATCACAATTCATGAATAAAATAATTGAATGATTTTGTTGACATATTTGACCAATCAAACGTTTTACAGTTAGGAAACTGAATTGATCATTGGAACTTAAATGTTCCATTGGATCGGAGGAATTTGATCCATCCAAATAATGATAATGAGAAATTGCTAAAGATCTTCTTGAAAAAAAAGTGGATATAAAAAGCATTGTTTCCAAGAGCTATCTTCTTTTCCATATATATGAAACTCATCCATTTTCAAAGCTCAGTTATAGCCCTTGTTCATGAGAATAACCTCTTAATTTCTGAGATAATACATGGTGTGATCTAGTAGGGACAAGATAGGAAAAAAGGCATATGTCCGGATATCAAGATTCTATCTTTTATTCAATAGATTTACTACCCAAGGATCTTGTTCTTCATGAGTGTTATCACTCTGTAAATTTCTTTTGGTTGAGGAAGAAAATCACAGAGGTAACCACAAACCAACTTGAAGTTGGAAGCTAGCCCTTCCAACCCAGAGAGGGCTCTCTCTTTCAAATCAAACACTGAAATGATTGATTTGGTTTTAACTCAAAGGCTAGATCTCTAGAAAAAAATAGGGTTTATAGAGTTGGTGGAAAAACAAATGAAATGTCAATTGTGCAATGGAGTCATAGGTTAGAAATCAACAAATTGTTGGACACTGGTGGTTTGGAAAATGGATTATCAGAGGAAATATAGAAAACACTTATTTATACCAATTAGATGTAGTTGTAGTAGAAATAACAGAAAGAAGAAACTAATCCCTCAGGGCATGTATCAAGGATGAATCCCAAGATGATTATAGGAGAAAGAGAAATAAAAATATATATGCAACAAAGCATCAGATTCAGATGAATTCATGTACATATATTTACCCTTAACCTGTAGAAGAAAACATAGAACATAAATAGATTCAACAATGGGATCTTATACACAAATAAAGCACAAGGATAAAAAAGTGATAATCTCATGTATCTCTGATGTCAAGTTCCAGGTACTTCTGGTCTCAAAATTTATTAATCTCAGAAAAACTTACAATATGCAGTTAATAACACTTTCTCACTCACTCACCAACCCTAAGTTTATGAAGGATCCCAAAATATATAGAAAATACATCTTCTATCCTCAAAAATTCAAGTTCAAATGCCTATTTAAGTTTAAGATATGGTTACAAGATATGTCGGTAATAAAATCGGAACTAACTGTTGAAAGGAAGGAGTCAAACTTGATTCATTAATTACATCATGAAAACTTGACAAAAACAAATATTGAGTCCCTAATATTATGGTTTTCGATCTTGGTGTTCGTTGGAGATGGATTTACATCTTTGTTGACCTATCCATGTCGATCTGGACACCTTACGGATACTTTTTCACAGTTGCACAACAAGGTCACTACACAACAAGAACCTACAACAAAAACACAACAAACTTGCGCAAAAAAACCCTCTTTTTACATTTTGTCCATTCTTTTTTAATTCAGATGAGAGATAATGATGTCTAATGGTGATTGTGGCCTCATGATAATGATCGGATGCTATAAAACTCCTTGTAACTCTTTCAAGATGACACTTACTTCTTTAAGGCCTCAAACCCTAATACTTGTGAAACTGTAAACATCTTACTCAAATTACCTCTCAATGATAAATATGCTTAGGTTGCTGCATTTATAGTGGCTATGTCCTTGTCATCCCTTTGATTATGATTTGGGTTAAAACTAACAACAAAAACCCTTTTTTTGTTGCTTAAAAAACAAGATTGTCATAGTTGCGCAACAAGGTTGTTGTGTAATTGTAAATTCTGTATTTACAATTTATGACCCCAAACAAAACTCCAAACTATGTATGGTAAAAATATGATGTAATCATCTATAATAAATCTCCTTTGATCAAAATGAGTTATGCACATGCGTGTGATTTTCAAATTTCTAGAGCATCTCAATATTTAGGGTTTTGATGCATATAATTGGCAAAAATGCAAAATAGCAAAAAATGGTGAATCCAACTCTAGAAGTTCAAATCTCTACTACTTTAGAAAACAAATCAAACTTGTCTTTCCCTCCAATCTCCACTTGTTGCAAGTTTTTCTTCAGAGTCCTGTTCTCTTTCCTCAAAGTCATATTTTGTTGATATATGTTCTTCAATTGCTTATGCAGTGGTAAGTTTCTTCCCACCATGAATATAACATTGTCTATTGCATGCTCACAATCATCTAAAAGTTCTATACATTTCATAATTTCTATTATGTTCTCCTCCCTTAGCTGGATTATCACATCTTGTGTTTCTCTCAGTTGTTTTCTTAGTCTATTGAAAGTATGTTGACCCTCACCATGGGTAGTCTTCTTCTTTTCTGTTTCTGTTGGTTGGCTCTTTGCTGGAGTTTCTTCTTGAGACTGCAATTTTCTGGTTGAGGATCTTGTCAAAGGAACACTGGGCTTAGGGATTTCTTTCACCTCTAGAATTTTCTCCACTACCTTCCCTTTACCCTTTGTTTTGGAACCTGTTGGAGTTGGTAGCATTTCGTTTTTACCTATCACTGGGGTATCTTTCTTGAAAAAATCTTCTAGGGATCTCTTCTTCATTTCTCTATTCTCATGCTGCAGTTGTGCTATGAAAAAATGAGCCTTCCTCAATTGTTCTTTCAAATCCATGATCGTCATGTCTTTGTCATCTGATGGAGCTGGTTCTGCGATGGCCTTTGGAGCTTCATTAGGTTCTTGTGATGTGTGCATGGCAGGAATTTGTTTTGTTGCAGACCTAGTGAGTGGTTTACTAGGAGTTTCAACCACTTCTTAAGAGAATTGGAGCTTTTTCCTTTATTTTTTGCTTGTTGGCTTACTGCAGGTTCTTCAATTTCTCTTGTCCTTTTCTTGAAATAACTCTGAGGGACATATGTGATAGGTTTTGATATAGATAAAGGGGTATATGTCCTACTTTAGGGACTGCTAAAAGAATTTGTTTCTATCCTTGATGAAGTTAAGAAGGATTCCTAGGTTAAATTCCTCTTTTTGAGCTCTTCTAACACCAACGATTTTATCAATGAAAAATGGAAAAGGTTGGATTCAACCTGGTCTTTCCTTTCTTGTACTCGGTCATCCATATTCTCTAGGCTTCTGTAGAGTAAATACAGTGAGTTAAAGGGTTTCCATCTAGTGAAATACATCAAAATTATGATGTGGTATTGGTAAACCCTACCGAAACTTCCTTCATAGGTGGAAAATCTATAAATTAACCTCAATAACCCGCTATAATTTTATGATAACAATTATCTGGGTGTTTTGGCTCCAAAGTCTGTGTCTCTAAATTTAGTCTTCAAAAATTCATGATAAAAATCTAGATCTAGTTGGATACCTTTAAACCATTGCTTTCCACGAGCATGGATTTATGTTATAGCAATGATGGTGTTTTCAGAAACTTGAAATTGAATGTTGCCAACATTAGCTCCAATCCCATCAAAAATCAAATCAAACTCCTTGGTGACCTGCATGTTGTATCCTTGACATTTTTCACAAAATCTAATACACCTAACTTGCTCAAATGCAACCTTGGATGTTGGATCTACATTGACAAGTTTCAAATCTTGAGGTTCGAATCTGACAATGTCACCTCCCTTGGTAGTCTTCTTTTTGCCTTATGGATTCGCCATGATGCTAGTGTATGATGGTTTGCTTGTGAGACTAATATGAAAGGATCATTTGCAGGATGAAAATGCAACACAAGCAGATGCACAATGAAAGGGAAAAGCTAGAGTGTGTGCAAGAAAAGGTTATAGCTCCGCGTTTTAGGGAAAAAACTAGTTCCTTGAGTTCATAAGAAAGGTATTCCTATTTAACATCAACCAAGAAACTGAAACCAATAGTTAGGGGGTGAAAGAGGGAAAGAAGGAGGTGCGCAACGAAATTGTGCAGCGCTTGAAACACATCGACCCCTGCAGTCTTTGCGCAATGAGATTGAATGAAGGATTGTGATTTGCAGAAAGGAAGAATGGTGATTGGAAGTCTTGTTGCATGGAAAAAAACAATTTTTGAATTCCCAACACGATTTGAATCGCCTTTAATGCCAATGATTTCCCTGTTGTACCTTTTTACCAATTTGCACAACATTAGGAGGTTGTGTGGAAAATGGCACAATGCCTAACCATTTCATGATGTCACATGCCACAAATGGATCTGTCTTCATGAGATTTGTTGTACATAACAAGACTGACTCTAAATGACTCTCATTGACTCACATGGTCCCTCATCATGAACCTTTGATGAAATGGCAATCCACATCCCTTTAGGACAAATTGGACACAAAAGACAACATAACTTATTTGACATGACTCAAACTTTATTATAAGACCCTATTCAAGCATAAAAACCCACTGACTCAAAAACTCATTTTCACCTAAACAAAATGCCATGATATTTTTAAGACCAAGGCATGACTTTACCCTACAACACACATTTTTCTCAACTCAGTCTCTAACAACCTATATTTAGGACACTAACACTTACTCCAATGGGGATGGAATCCTCCATTTGAGGTTCCAAAGAATAGAATGTTGTGTGCCTATCCATTGGGTTTTTATTAACTCAAAAGGATGACTCAATAAATGACTCAAAAATTGGCTTTTTACAAATGATTATGACTTTAAAAACTGAATTGAATAGAAAATACACTGACAACATCCCTCAAAACCTTAGGGACTTCTCTTCGAGCTTGAAATTCTATTGGATGTTGTCCAAACCTGCAATGCTTGAAAAAAAAACATGGATATGTACAATGAAGTTGAAAATCAGATTTCTTCAAGTAAAATAATGTTTGAGAAACCTACCATTGACAAGCCCTCCATTGATGTAGTCTGCATTGAGTTCCTGCAGCAAAAAATGCATTACTTCCATGACATGTTGCAATCTTGTATGGTCCCTTCTAGAGGTTTTCAAATTTCCCATGTTTTCCTTTATCCTCATTTCTGGCATCCCATTTCAACAACAAGTCATCAATTTGAAAATCCTTAGCCTTTGTCCTCCTGTCAAAAACCTTCTTCATTTTATCTTGGTAAAATTGAGCATTATGGTAGACTTCTTCTCTCATTTGATGAACGTGAATCAAATGACTTGTCCTCCTTTGAATTTCATTTGGTTCAGCCTCTTCCTCTTGCATTAGATTCATGACTTGCATCCCAAGTGAAGTGGGAAAAACCACATCTACACTATAAAAAAACTGAAATGGAGATGTACCAATAGATTTCTTTATACTTACCATGTCTGCCCAAAGTGAAAAAATCATCTTTTTGTGCCAAGACTTCTTATTCTCCGGTAGTAACTTCTTGACAATTATGACCAAACTCTTATTACATGACTCAACCAAACTATTGCCCTATGGGTAATAGGTTGTTGAATGACTAAGTGTAATACCATAATCACTACAAAATTTTACTAGCTTTTTGGATTTAAAAGCAACATCATTGTCAGTAATAATCCTTCTTGGACATCCAAATCGTGAGAGTATATTACCTTCCAAAAATTGAATGATGATTGAATCAGTTCCTTGTTGAGTAGGCACAACTTCTATCCAGTTTGTAAAATAGTTTGTAGCTTTCAAAATCCATATATGTTGAGCTGAGGATGAAGGATGCACTTCTCCTATAAAATATAAGCCCCATTATTGAAAGGGATCATCCACCGAGATTGGCTTCAAGGGTAAAGGTAGCAGATTCCTCTTTCCATAAAAAATTTGACATTCATGATAGTTGGAAACCTCCTTATACACATCAACACATATAGTAGGCTAGTAAAAACTAGCTCTAAGGATATCATTAACTATTGATTTACAATAATGATGGCCCCTACAGTCACCCTTATGGAATTCTTTCATATTATATTGAGCTTCATCCTCTAAAAAACAATTCAATACACTCCAACAGGGTCTTTCCAATAGAGGGAACCATTGATTATAAAAAATTTAATTTCTTTTTGTTTAAAATATCTGGCTTTGGTCTTTGTCAATTCGAGAGGATCTTACATGTTTTGTAAAACAAAGACAATGTTACTATACTAAGGAGAATCCAAAAATTTCTGATAAACCTGAGGAAAGACTTCTTCATATGCACCTTGTGAAAGATCTACAATAAAGTTTATCCCCATCAGGTCAAATTTTGATTGTTCCATCATTTGAGAAAGTCCCTATCCTTTAATCAATTTTGCAGGCTTTATCTCCAAATCATATTCCAGCAGGGTTTCTATCCACCTTCCTTACTTTCCTTCAAGATTTGGTTGAGTCAAAATGTATTTAACAACACCTTGACTAGGGCATAGGCCTGCTCCTTCATAATGTTGTACTTGAGAGTGGAATATCTCAAAGACCTTATGTAAAAAGCAATAGGTTGTTCCTGATCCTTATTATTTTTCTGCATAAGTACCCCTGTTATGGTGTGCTTTGAGGCAAAGGAGAAAATAATGAAATCTTTTGAAAAAATTGGGCTAACCAAGACAGGAGCTTTGGTTAAAGATGTTTTTACCTCATCAAAACAATTTTTTGCATGAGCTATCCATTTAATCTCATTACCTTTCCTCAACATGTTGGTGGTATGCTTCATAATCTCTGCTACATAAAGAATAAACCTCCTAAGAAAATGTATCCTTCCCAAAAAGGATTGAACCTCCTTTTTACTCCTTGGAGTGTCAATTTTCTTTATTGCAACCACTCTGTTGGAGTCAATTTTGATACCATCCTTTGAGATTATGTGTCCTGGAAGTTTTTCTTCCTACATAGAAAAATTGGACTTTTTCGGATTGAGAGAAATCCTAAATCTCCTGCACTTTTCAAAAACATGTTTCAAATGCTGCAAATGTTCACTGTCAAAATTTGAGTAAACAATAATATCATCTAAGTAAATGACAATGAAATTATCCCTTTCTTCAACAAATGTTATGCCCATATCCCTATAGAAGGTTTCCCCTGCATTCATGAGTCTGAATGGCATTTTGGCATACATAAAGGTACCCGATGGTGTGGTAAAAGTTGTCTTCTCTTGATCTTCTGGGTGTACTAAAATATAGTTGTATTTGGAGAACCCATCCAACATTGAAATCTTCTGAGAACCAACAACCTTCTGCAATATATGATCCATTTTGGGAAAAGGGTAGATTTCCTTGAGAGATACTCTATTTAAGTTTATGAAGTCCACACATAGAATTATCTCTCCATTCTTCTTTCTAATAGGTAAAATATTAGCTACCCACCTTGAAAACCTCAGTGACACAATTATTTTAGCATCAAATAATTTCCTTACCTCCTTCTCAATAAGTGGTAGAAAGAGTGGATTGATTCTTCTCAATTTCTGTCCGAATGGCTTCTAATTCTCTTTAATTGGGATTATGTGTTGAATAATGCTCTTATAATACACATTTATGTCCTTATAACTCCAAGAAAACACATCAGAATACTACTTCATTAATTCAACATACTTCTTCAGAAGTTCTTCCCGATTTCATGGGTCAGGGACTTGGACAACTTGATAAATTTAGGCTCTTCATCAATGCCTATATTGCAGTCATCAACTTCATCTACATTAGGAGTAACTATGGTATTTTTGGCTACATCATTATTGTCAAACAATTCTTCTAGGGGCACAAGACCTTTGGGAATTGTGTTATTCTTTAATTGAATGATATCCTTACCTACTACTTTATTAACAAAGTCATCTGAAGTTGGAACAGAGGATGCATCTTCATCCTTATCAAACAATTTCTCCTCATCAATCTAAATATTTTCATATTCTCCTTCCATCTAAAGAAATTTGATAATCTGATGGTCATTTTCAAAAACCCACCAGCGCTTATGATTATCAGGGACCACTATCCTATATTTTACTTATATCTCATAATTCTTGTTAGGATGAATTGGAATATTGAAAACACTGGAATATGTGGCAATAACATCTGCAATTGGATTTTGTACCCTTGGTACTACTGAAATATTATACTCAAAAAAATTTTCCAGAAAATCTAACACAATGTTTCTATAGGCTCTCATCCTTGGGTGTTTGGTTTGATATATATCTTTGACTTTGTTGATGACCATCTCTTAATATCCATGAAAAAATATCTTATTTTCCTTACAATCCTTCAAAATCTCCAATCCTAGAATCAATGATTCATATCAACAGCCCCATCAAAATCCATATTCCATATTCCATCTTCTTCATCCAATTTTTTATCCAAAAACTATTTTTCTTGCTGCAATTTCTCCTCTGTTTCTGCATTTTCCAAATTTTTTTGACTATCCTCTTCAAAGCACAGATTATTATAAAAAATGGAGGACCCTATGTCAGTTTCCACAAAATAGACTGGTTGATTATTTGGTTTATCTTTACTTCTCACCATATATGACAATAAGTTCTCCCTATATAACATTCTTTGCTACCCAAAAATTGGTATTGTGGCAAAGGACATATCCATCTGTAATGTACCTTTCAATTTAGTTGCCCATGATCTTGACAACAACATACCAAATTTTGGTGGAATGTTTTCCACAACCACATCCATCACCACACTCTTTGCAGGAATCTGAGTGAGGGAAACAACCATTTCCTTGACCGAGCCCAAACATTTTACCCTTTTTGAGTCAAAAGAAAATATATCTTTGTAAGGTATAGTGATATCTAAACCCAATTCTTCCATAACCACTCTAGGCATTAGATTGTGGGATGCTCCTTAATCAAACATAGAGTTATGTAAAATCAGATCATGAACATTCAAACTGATATAAAATGGAGGAACATCACCTTGATCTAACCCTTCTTCAAATTTAGGACCAAACTGAAAAGTAGGATGATCATCTTCTAAATTCATAGAGTCACTTGTTTCACCTATTTTCGACATCTTGATGATCTGATTTCTATACTCACTATTTCTAATCAATTCACTAAACGGTACTAAAATACTTAATTTTGAAATTTCATTCTCAAGACTGAAAACAAGTTGTACCTTTTCCACCTCTTTAGTGGCTGCCTCTTTCTTCTCTCGAACTGTCTTTTCAAATTCTACCTTCTACTTGTTCTTATCCATTATATCTTTCTTGAGAATTTATCTGGGTTGACTGGAGGATGGTAGATCAGAATGATTTCCTTTTGGAGGATTCACTCGCACATTTTTGTTTCTCAAATTATACTATTTCTGAAATTCCATAACAACATTTTGATATCCCTTCTTATATTCATATGATTCTAACAACTTGATGCCAAATTGCTCTTGAGTAAACATGTCATGTTCCTATTTGGTCAAATAAATAGGTTGTTGACCCTCATCCAAGAGGCTCATCTGATCTTCTGGTGTTTCTTCAAAATTTTCAACAGTAAGATTTTCTTGGAAAGGAGGTTTGATGCCTTGGTTTCTTTGATCTCTAGGCCTACCTGGAGGAGGTATTTGTTGTCTTCTGAAGTTAGGATTTCTAATAGGAAGATCAATTTGGTCTCTTGCAACTGGTTTGTTGTCCAAGGTAAGATTTTCCACTAGTTTTTCCATGGTCTTCATCATGAAATCTAATTTAGCATCTGAGGACTGTGAAGTTGAGATTTGTGTTTCTTATTTAACCTTTATTCTTTCAACATATTTTTTTTGTTTGATCATGTCTGATTCCATTAAGTTCACCTCCACTTCTACTGCATCATTCATCATAGAATCCAAAGAAAGATATTTTCTTTCTATTAATAACAAGGAAAACTCACTGTCAAATGCATCAACATAATGTAACCGGGAAGCTCCAATAGGTGGTTTCACATGATCAGGAAATGAATTATAAACCCTCTTGAATCTATTAGAAAACTGTTGGAAAGTTACCCCATGATCTTTCTTCAAATTATTATACTGGGTTTGGAGTTGTAAGGGATTCTTCTTTTCCCCCCATTTAGCAAGAAAAAATGTCTCAAAGGCAACAAAATTTGCAATATTGCCTACTGCAAGGGCTTTAAACCACTTCCTAACATCACCACTAAAACTTTGGGCAAATAATATCATTTTAACATCATCACAATCGACTTTCTCTATATCTACAAAATCATTGAACTTAACAAGATGTTGATGAGCTATTAAGTCTCCCTCTGTATCAAATTGTTTTAATATTTGAGCATAAGTTTGAAGAAAGTCATGAAGTATAGAAGGGAGGGATAATGGGGAAAATATATCTGCCATGATCCTAGGATAAGTTTTCACTGAAGGTTGACTGGATGATGACACCTTAGGAGAACTACCATCTATCTTAAGTGGAGTTATTACAATAGTATTATTTTGTGAAATAACGGGAATAGATTTTTATGGTGCAAGAATGGGATTGATCAATGAAAGGAATATATTCTCATAAAAAAAAAATTGGGACATATATGACTCTGACTTGGATCTACACAAAGACTTCTCAAATTTAATATCAAAAACCAGATCTTGAATATCTTTTACTCCATCTTTAGGCAATGATGAAAATCGATCCAGAAAAATACCTGAATGTGATGCTTTCTTCTCAGATTTGTGTAGGATCCTTTATGGATCATCAAAAACTTCTGGAGGATTATGATATGGATGATGCCTTGTGTGTTTCCTTTCTATAGCTAGGATTTTTTTAACAAAAAACTTATCTGCAACTAATCTTCAAATTTGGAGTCACCAGGGAAATTTTTTAGCCAAGACTGTGTCTGATTCAATGTCACCCTCAGGAACCCAATATAAAACTTTGTTGTTCTCCCATGGAATATTTCACCTTCGTTCCTCGACAATGGGGCCAAAAATGTGATCACTCTGTAAATTGATTTTGGATGAGGAATAAAATCACAAAGGTAACCACAAACTAACTTGAGGTTGGAAGCTATCCCTTCCAACCCAAAGAGGGATCTCTCTTTCAAATAAATCACTGAAAGGATTGATTTGGTTTTAACTCAAAGTCTAGATCTCTAGAAAAAAATAGGGTTTAAAGATTTGGTGGCAAAGAAGATGAAAATTCCATTGGACAAGGGAAGCATAGGTCAGAGATCAAAAAACTATTGGAAATTGGTGGTTTGGAAAATGGATTATCAGAGGCAAGATAGAAGACACTTCTTTATACCAATTAGATGTCATTGAAGTATAAATAAAAAAAAGAAGATACTAATCCCTCAGGGAATCTAACAAGGATGAATCCCAATATGATTATAACAGAAAGAGAAATAAAAATATATATGCAACACAACATCAGATTCAGATGAATTCATGTACACATATTTCACCTTAACATATAGAAGAAAAAATAGAACATAAATAGATTCAACAACGAGATCACATACACAAAGAAATCACAAGGATAAAAAAGTGACAATCACATGTATCTATGATGTCAAGTTCCAGGTAATTCTGGTCTCAAAATTTATTAATCTCAGAAAAACTTACAATATGTAGTTAATAACACTTTCTCACTCACTTGCCAACCCTGAGTTCATGAAGAATCCCAAAATATATAGAAAATACATCTTCTATCCTCAAAAATTTGAGTTCAACTGCCTATCTAAATTTAAGATACGGTTACAAGATATGATGGTAATAAAATTGGAACTAACTGCTGAAAGGAAGGAATCAAACTTGACTCATTAATTACATCATGACAACTTGAAAAAAACAAATATTGATTCCCTAATATTATGATATTTGATATTGATGTTCATTGGAGATGGATTTTCACCTTTGTTGACCTATCCATGTCGATCTTGACACCTTCTAGATACTTTGTCACAGTTGTGCAACAAGAACCTACAACAAAAATGCAACAGAATTGTGTAGCAAAACCCTCTTTTTGCATTATATCTATTCTTTTTTAATTCGATTGAGAGATGATGATGTCTGATGGTGATTGTGGCCTCATGATAATGATAGGATGCTCTAAAACTCCTTGTACCTCTTTCAAGATGAAAATTTCTTCTTTAAGGCTCCAAACCCCAACACCTGTCAAACTGTAAACATCTTACTCAAATTACCTCTAAATGATAAATATTCTTAGGTTGCTGCATTTACAGTGGCTATCTCCTTGTCATCCCTTTGATTAGGATTTGGGTTGAAAATAACAACAAAAACCCTTCTTTTGCTTCTCAGAAAAAAGGATTGTCATAGTTGCGTAGCCAGGTTGCTGCACAACTGTAAATTATGTATTCATAGTTTATGAACCCAAAAAAAAATCCAAACTATGTATGGGAAAAATATGATGTCACCATCTGTGATAAATCTCCTTTGATCAAAAGGACTTGTGCACATGTGCATAATTTTCAAATTTCTAGGGCATCTCAATAATTAGGGTTTCGATGCATATAATTGGCCAAAATGAAAAATAGCAAAAATTGGTGAATCTGTCTCTAGAAGTTCAAATCTTTTCTACTTTAGCAAACAAATCAAGCTTGTCTTTCTCTCCAATCTCCACTTGCTACAATTGTTTCTTCAGAGTCCTGTTCTCTTTCCTCAAAGTCATATTTTGTTGATACATGTTCTTCAATTGATTATGCAGTGGTAGGTTTCTTCTCACCATGAATATAGTATTGTCTATTTCATTCTCACAATCATCTAAAAGTTCTATAAATTTTATATTTGCTTTTCTATTCTCCTCCCTTAGCTGGATTATCACATCTTTTGCTTCTAATAGATGTTTTCTTGGTCTGTTGAAAGTATTTTGATCCTAACCATGGGTAGTATTATTCTTTTATGTTTCTGTTGGTTGGATATTTGTTGGAGTTCCTTCTTGAGACTCCAATTTTATGGTTGAGGATATTGTCAAAGGAACACTGGGATTACGGATTTCTTTCACCTCTATAATTTTCTCCACTACCTTCCCTTTACCCTTTGTTTTGGAACCTTTTGGAGTTGATATCATTGATTTTTAACCTGTCACTGGGGCATATTTCTTGAAAAATTCTTCCAGGGCTCTCTTCTTCATTTCTCCATTCTCTTGCTACAATTGTGCTATGAAAAAATGGGTCTTCCTCAATTGCTCTTGCAAATCTATGATCAACCTGTCTTTGTCATTTGATGGAGGTGGATTTGTGCTGGCCCCTAGAGTTTCACTAGGTTCTTGTGATGTGTTCATGGAATCAATTCTTTTTTTTGTGGACCTATTAAGTGGATTACTAGGAGTTTCAACCACTTCCGGAGAGAATTGGAGATTTTCCCCTTTCTTTTTGGCTTGTTGGCTTACAACATGTTCTTGCTGAAACAGGGGCTGCAACTATGTTATAATCGAATTGTGTCTTTTCGACCTGATTTATTATTGTTTTGCGTGGTAGCAACTCCATGCTTTTGCCTTCGTCCCTCATCCTATTAATGCCTGGAAATTAACTCTGCAAACAAAACAGTAAACGGTTTAAAAATTTACGTTTTCAATTAGAACCGTTTTGGGAATAATGCACATAAAAGGAAAATTTTAATTAAAAACTCATAAGAGCATGATAGGCTTATCAAAAGCATCCAGTTGTTGAATGAATTTGCATCGTTTGGCTTGGCATAAACCCTGCAATTTGAAACCTGCAAAAACAATAAACATGAGACTATCAAACAGTTTTTAGTGGTGGCATGATGACTCGCAATTGTCAAAATGGCATAACTAATTCCTTTCATTTTCTCTACCACCATATTTAATACATACGAACCATGGCATCTTCAAGGCAATGTTGGCACTTTCTATCATTCTTGTCTATTATTACTTTGTTATTTTTCTCTGCAATATCCTCTGAACAGTCCTCACCCTACGAAGTATTGGAGGCGTTTGGGTTCCTTGGAGGACTCTTACCAGCCAATATGGAAACCTATATGCTCAGCCCACACGACAACTTTGTTTTTAATTTAAAGGGTTCCGGCAACTTCAGTATCGTGTCCGGCTACACCATAAAGTATGGGAGGCGAATGAAGGGCCAAATCCAGAGTGGTTCCATAAAGAAATTGAAGGGAGTCGACGTTAAGATTTTAGGGTGGTCGTTGGGCATTCAAGAAGTGATTTGGAAGAGAGATCTTCTGGAGTTCCGCACCAGAGTCTTTTCAGATTCCGTTCACGTTTCTTATTTCTACACAACACGCCCGCATCCATCTGACAAGTTTGATTTTGAGGATAACATCATTGACGAAGATCCTCCCTTGTATCCTTCCTTGAGTTAGTTTGGAAACGATGATTCCTAGCCAGTGAAAGTAACCTCAGAACAAGACTGTCTCCCATCTAGAAAGCAATAATAACTGCCTACCCGTAATAGATAAATGATATCGAGATTAAATGCGATTTGTCCTTATCTTTTGGTATTTTCTTTCCAGGATTTTCTCTGAGATTGTTATTTTTAATCTAACAGCCTTGAGTTATTGACGGGATGTTGGGACACTAAATCACATTCAGGCTTGTGTTGTGTAACAATCACGTAGATATGACGATAGGTAAGGATCCTCGTTGCTATCATTTCTGAGTATACATCGTGATCATCGGCTCGGATTTTGCCTCCGCCTTGGCTCAAGTATCATGATACTAGAAGGGAGAAAGATTGCTTGCCGCAGGTCGGACAATGGAATATGATGAACAAGAAAATGGTGAATGGAGGAACAGTAAACTCCTGGGTTTGTGTGAACTTCTATCGAAGTGTCCAGGACAGTGTTTCTCGTGGTTTTTGTCATGAGTTGGCATAGATGTGTCAAATCCCTGGCACAGTATTTAATCCAGAACTTGTCATTCCTATCCACGGGACACGATCGGATCAGGTTGAGAGAGCACGGAAGACTCTGTACAAAGAGGTGACAAACAAGCTTAAGGGAAAGGAACTGGAACTTCTTGTTGTTATTTCGCTTGAAAACAATGGTTCTTTGCATGGTGACTTGAATATCCACATCAGCTAAGGAGGTTCTCATGATTCATAAAATGCACCCTTATTCGGACAATAACTGATCCCGACAGCTTCCCTATGATGGTCACTATGAGCATCCCTATGCAGAGAGATTTGATCCAGATGCAAGGGGTGTGAGACATGTCTTGGAGTCTTGCATATGAGTGCAAGTAAGCACAACTGAGGTGTATTTAGTCTGATTAAAACATTCGATGTATGTTTGGCTTCGATTCCCAAGAAGAAATGAAGATCACCAAGATCTTTCATGGCAAAGTGCGTACCCAACTTGCCTTCATTCAAGTTTGAATTTACTTCCTCAGTTCCACTGACACGTATAAGAGATATAGCCCACCAGAATGAAATTCCACGTGATCTGAAGCAGATTGCAATAGAGTTAATGCTGGTCCAGAAAATTTGATTACAACAGAGTTAATGCTTACAAGGGTCACTAGGAACCCTGGAGAATATAGTGAAGCATTTGTGGAGCAACTAACGACTGCACCTCATGGATGAGCGCACAGCAAGGTCCTGATCCGAATCTCTCTACAACGTTTTGATTGAAACAAAGGAGGTAGACTCTGTTGTCCTTGGGAAAAACTGGGGAGTGTGCTTTTATGCTATCATAACATCTCTGTGCATGACTTTGTGAGTGCAGATTGTCTTAACTGTCATCCATTTGTTACACTGATACACAAGATGCTACAAATGAAGCATGACCCCTCAAACTTGATGATTACTTCCCATACGTAGACTCTGAAAATGATTAATACACAGGATATGTTACAAGTAGGCTAGCTCTGAAATGATATCTCTTTGACTTGCAAAACCATATATGCTTCACTTTCATAAAATGTTGGCTTTGCACTTTCACGTTAATCAGGTCACAATTGCATGCTTTGGATGTTTTTACCACTCTCGCAGTTTTATACATCTGTTGTTGAAATGTCACAAGTGGTATTGAACATTGACTGCGATTTTTTTATTTTGTATAGTAATAATTTGTTTTCCTTTAGCATAATTTTTTTTTATTATTTTTCTTTTGTTGTATTATAGAAATAAAACAAAAACACTAAAAATTATAAAACTCAAAACATTGCAAATGGATCTTCCCACTTCCTGGAACATTATTGGAATCATGTTTTCATATTTAATGTTAATTTCTTCAGTTACTCGAAACAGGTTTTGACAAGGGAGATTGCCCACGACAATAGGTAAGAAAGACACATTTCATTTTATTCGGTTGTTGGCATTTGTACTAATTCTTGCATTTTATGTTTTTCAATGATCTCACGATTTTGTTGCAGGTTTAGTAGTAACATTTTTCAGGTTCGAAGATGATCAATTTCATGCTGAAGTGATTTTCATGAATCACAGGTATTTGTAGAAAACATGCCTCATTGACAGCTTGAACAAGCTAAATTTTGTGTCACACATGTCATGACATCTGCTATTACACACCCATCTTTCAGGAAATCAATTATGTCGTGACATGATCACTTACCATTATCCTTCCAAGATTTTTCGTCATCCATGTACTAAGAGTCTACTATTTCATTGCCTTATCCTTCACGACTTCATGTACACATATTTCTCTGAATCGCATACATCCCTTTCAGTTCATTTTTGCCTTATTTTTCCATTCTAGTTTGCCTTTTGAATAAAACGTATTCCCTTTCCTCGATTACAGTGCTTTGCTTTCCTCGCCATGCTGATACACACTGCTTGCCCATGAGTTCTTTCCATTTATAGTCCTACCAAATATTTTTGTACAAATTTGCGTTGACTGATGTGGGATTCCTTAAGGCCCACCTTTTAACAAGTCTTGCCCCATCGACCTCAGCACCTTATCTGGGATATAGACTAGAGTTCCTTTTGAGTACCTAGAGGCTTGCATGCCTTAATGGAAAGTTCTCTCGCTA
>ML780479.1:1349041-1411190 GCA_009831015.1 Picea engelmannii
TTTCCTTACGAGACCTTAGAGCGGCCAACGGAGCCGTTAAACTCATCAGGGTGGTCCATACCAAACGGCTTGGGTTATTTAGACAACCCCGGACCGGTTCCACTCTCCCAGTTGACGGATGGACTATTTCGCCCGTCAACAGGCCCTTACCCCGCAATCTCTGGTCGCATGGAACAAAGGTGGAACCAAGGTCTAACCCCCCGCGCTTACAACCAACACAGGGCCTTGGGACATATGGGATACGCCCGGAATCTGGGGGCTGGTGCTTATCCAAAAAACATGCCAATACTAATCCGCAGCCCGGGTCATATGGTAACTGTTGGAACCATGGCTTATCTCTAAAGTGGAGTGCCCAATATGGAGTGTGGTTATATGGGGAGGCTATGACCGCGAGCTGGGGCTAGGCCCCAGCCATTTCCACATCCACCCATACTATAGTTCAACTTTAAATAAAAGTGAAAGCATTAAGGGGTAAGAAACAACGCGTAGGTGTGCTTGCTAGCCCGACCTACTAAGTCACTAGCCCAGTGGGAGAGGTCTCTAGTTCGAATCCCAAGCACTCCATATTTTTGCGATGAAAATAACAACCAATACCTGGGTGCCATGTGGAAGCCCACATATGGGCCACATGGAACCTCACCACTCACTCCAGCCAATGCCATGTGTTGGCACTTGACTCGTCCAACTATCTGCTGAGCTTTTGATCCAGTCACCTGCCCTGTCAATTGACCGTACACTACCACATGTCGTCGTACAGTTGTGCCATGTGTCACCTTTGCAGTGGTGACATGTGTCACTTCCCGGTTGGTCCACTTGTCCTTTCCACATCAACTCCGTAAGCACAGTCATCCTGCCATGTGTCACCTCCAGAAGCTACCAACTGTGCCTACCACTCCATTTGTACAGTTGTACGACCTATATAGTCAGTTTCCACGTGGCACTGTATGGATTGTACAATCATCATTTTTTTTGCATGTTTGGCAAAATGAACAGATCGTCATAACGTGAGCATACAATGTCTGTTTTTGCTCATTCAAGTTGCGTTGGGTTCGTATCAACAAGGCCTATGTACATGTCTGGTTTGAAGCCATTACGAAAACTTTGATTTTTAGGCCTTTCTAAGCCCCATCAAGCTCCTAGATCTGATTTTAGATCAGAGGCAAACCACTCCTAACAGTGCTTTGAGACCACAAGAACCATTGGTATGGGACCAGACTACAGTCAATAAGATGAAGGCATTGGCTAACAAGTGGGATCAAACAATTGACTTCTGGTTTTACCAAGTGAAGGAAGGCTATATTATTGAGTTCGCCATAGAATGTAGTGATTCTTTCATTGAGGTTGAAAGAAATTTTGTTGAATGTCCTCGTAAGAGACTACTAGAATAAATCCTAATGTGGATCAAGATGGTGTTCATTGAGAAAGGATTGATGTGCATGGATCCAAATAATATGGTTGAGAAATTCCCCTAGCGCTAAGGTGGGGGGATGAAAAGAAATGGGAAAAGAGAAAGGGGGTATGGATTTGTTGAGAGGATCCACAAGATGTTGAGATAAGGTGAGGAAAGAATGGACCTAGAAGAGAAGAGGAGAGAAAAAGTTGAAAGATACACAATAAAAGTTGAGCTAAAGAGGAAATAAGAACAAAGGAGTGGAAAGAAGGTAGCAAGGGGTGAGAGAGAAGGGTTTAGACCTAGAATGAAGAAGAAGTAGACCGCACCAAAAGGAAGTGCAAGAGAGAGTGTTGTGATAGAAGGAATCATAGGTCATCAAAGAGGCACAACATTAAAAGTAGGGTATCTAGTGAAGGTACCATAATTATTGGTAGTAGGGTCAGAGAAGATGAAGTTCGACCCCCTTGGTTGTTGAGAGATGTCACAACCTTCAAGGAATATGAGGTGCAAAGTAGAGGCGTTGAAGTAGCTGGGTATGGTGAATAACCCCTACAAGAAGGGGAAGAGGTGTTAGCTATCATGGATGGTATTTCATGGTTACAGGTAGGAAAATCTCTAGGTTCCCTCATAAGAAATGATGGGAGAAGATGGAGGTGCCCCCTATTTGAACCAACCCCCTTGTGCATTTGTATCCAAGAAGAAAGAACAACATACAATGAAATAATAGGAGTAGAAGAAGATAGAGTAGTTGAAAAAAGAAGAGAGGATACAAGTGAAGAAGAAAACAAAGTCAGCAATACTTTGCAAGGAAGAGTATCAATACCTAGATCACCAACAGTGAGAATAATTTCGGAGGAGACATTCCTAGATTGAGAATGGAAAATCAAAATACAACACTAAGGCTACTTGTATTCCATGGGACATGTAAAGAAAATGCAGAGCAACATTGGTTCACATGTGAATCTATATGGTATGTGAATAGGATCATAGACGAAGCATCGAAGGTTGCGCAACATGAGACCAATTTCAATAATAGAGCTTCAACGTGGTACATGAAGTATAAGGCAACTTCGCTTGCGGGACAAACAAGGTCCCTAACACAAATTAAGAGAGATCTTCTTAGGGAGTTTCAGAAGCCTAAGTCAACATCATGATGCATTACTTAAATCAAATAAATCAAGAAGAAAATGAGAGAGACCGTGTGGGACTATGACCATCGGTTCAAGATACTGTTAGATAGACTAAGATTCCAGATCCAATATATTCAAGACAATGAATGCTTCATTACATAATTGCTTCCCCATAACTAAGTTCATCTCACTGAGAAAAATGTGATTACCTAGGCAGAGGCGATGGAGATTGTGATGTGCCTCGAGGCCACACTAGGAGGTGGAGAGACATGGGTAGGACTGGCACAAGTGTAGTCCCAACTTGCAAATATGACATGGAAAATATTAAGGTTGTGCACGAGCATGTGTGGTGTACCACATGCTGGTCAGAAGGTCACTGCATGGATTAATGTCCCACGTTGGGAAATTATTTTGTGATAGGTGCGTTGAATACATTTCCGTCTGGGCCTCAAACTCAATGGTGTGAGATTTGAAGATAGTGGGGACATATTCCACCCCGCTATGCAACACTAGAGAAATATCAAAAGAATCACCATACTTAGTTCTATGAGTTCTACAAATCCATGGGGCATGATGTGAACAATTGTTGGTCACTTCAGTTGATGCATGACCACATCCATAATGCCTTTCGGGTTCAGGAAGAGAAAAAAGGTGGTGATCTTGGATGTGTAGAAAGAGGTGGATACCAAGGAGGTCCTATAGGAGGATATGGAAACGATCAAGAATGAGGATATGGAGGAGGTGGAGGAATACCACCCACTTGTTTTCATTGTGGCGAGATAGGCCATGTTTCAAGATCCTGTACCAAACCATGCTCTTTTTGGGTACTGCTATAGTACCAAGCATGTCACATAGGATTGTCTTGACTTGTTGAAGAAGTGGGAAGAGAAGAAGACACATTGCAACATGGTAACTTCAGAATCGTGCATGAACCAAAATAAGGATGAGGAAGTTGATGTGTGGGTGATAACCCGAGGCAGAGCCAAAATAGGAATGGACTTGGAGCATGGAAAAAACTCAAGACAGATCATGGAAGGAAAGATAAAAAAGGAGGAGCTCCCCCCCATGCCACGGGAACACACTCCTAGAACCGGAAATCAATGGCGGGTAGTGAAATTCGACCCGTCACTGGTCGTTTCTTTTGACGCGAACACTACGGGAATTGATCTAGTGTCTGTCCCCACCTCGACCATGCAAAACTACATTACCACCTTAATTACAGAACTAGGAGAACGACACCAGACACTTAGTCTATCTCATGAGCAACTTCAACAACAACATCAATTAGAAATCACATCACATTATCAAACTCGTGCACACTATCAACAAGAGGTACAAACACATCAAGCATTGAAAATGCTATATGATACATAAGTATCGTTGCATGAAGAAACAAGAGCTCAAAACGTGGGAAGTGCTACCGACCACAAAGAGATCCTGAGCAGAGTCATTGAAGTGTATGTGCATGTACCTAGTACAATGAACGAGGCCCTAGAAGTCTCCCCATATTAGAAAATCCATGTAGTTAAAGTGTGTTTTCATGTATTGGAGTTGCATAACATTGAGCATCGCACTAGGCTCCAATGATCCACACCCAAAAATATTGAATTGCAACAAAAGATTGCAGTCACCGAGGAAGCCCTCTGAAACGGCTAGGAACTATTAAAAGATTTTTTAGGATTAATTGAGTACAATTTTACACTCTAGAATCACCTCCAAAATCCCCCGGAGATCAGCTCCATTAATGAACGGATACACACTGCTAAAACAAAGGTTTCCCAATAGAAGAGCAGCTTGACTTCCTTACCCACATATGAGCACCAAGTCGCGATGACAACCATTGCAAGAAAGACAAGAGAGATCATTGTCGCTTCGAAGGAACAACAAACTATCTCTAGGATAGCCAACAAAGTGGTCGACAAGGCCAAAATCTTGTACACATAGAGTGTAGCAACGTAGTTCGCGGCCACCCCTATGCTCGAGAAAATGGAACACATTGATCTTGAGGCTCCATAGGTCACAACCGCCTACACAAATCAGGTGGTCCATCTCACTCAACAGTTGCACACCACTTAGGAAACTGATAGCCAATTCTAGGAGTTCCTCTAGGAACTCATGGAGACAATTCCATATGTTTCCTTCGACACACCATGAACAAGGCCATTGGCTCGAGGACAATCCAAGTAATAGTATTGGGGGTCTATTGGCACCCAAAGTTTTGGGTAGGTTATGCACGTGTATATATTAGTCGTGCGTGCACATTAGTTTTACATGCACATTAATAGAGTGCAGAACTATCAGTCACTAGAGCGAGTGGAGCAGAGGAGAAAGGGACAGAGTGTTAGAATAGAAAAAGGAGGAAAATGAAAAGAAGAGAGTCAGAGGTCTAGACAGGAGGGATAACAGTTCAAGTTTTGCATGAGTCATGTGATGAGTCTTTGTAATAAGTTTTCTATGAGGATGAAACTATCTTGTATAGAGTCTGTAATGGAGTTAATCGAATAGTATGTGTAGAATTTGAATAGAGAGCACATAGTGCATTGTAATGCATGAGTTGTAGAATGTATTAGAGCGCATAGCACTATTCCTATTGCAATGAGGATCTGTTGATGTATGTTTGTTACTATTTAATGGAGATAATATAAAGTTGCAGTTCTCAATGTCTATTGATGTGTTTATTCTATGTTTAATGGTTGAGTGTGTTAATGGTTTTAGCTATTAGTCTGCTAATGGATTATAATTGAATGTATGAATGTTAGCTCGAGTGGCTTCCTTGTATGCTTTATCCCATTGTCTTTGACACAAGACCAGATAGTCTCTGTGATTCTCATGGCGTCTCAGGTGAGACCTTCTTCAGTCCTTGAGTGAAGATTGATATGTCGACGCCTTAGGGTTTTATTGGTCAACTTTGGGTGAACCCTGGGTCATCAACCCCCAAGTGTTAGGAAGGATGCACATAAGTGAGCCAACACAAACATTCCAAATTGTGTCATGTATAACTGTGAGTAAAAAGTTTCATGATTTATTGATGGCTAAATGAGGTGCCTAAAGTATTTTGTAAATAGTAAATTGGTTAATGTTGAATGGAGTATGGTACAATCTCATAATTGGTTTTGGTTTCTTTGTCCCTGTCGCCTCATAGTCCTACAACAAATATTCATTCTATAATTTTATATTTCAATGATTTATTCCATATTGTTTTTCTCTATTTTTAATTAAATACATAAATATACATTTATATAATTTTAAATAATGAATTCAATTAGGCGATGACCAAAATTTGAAATGTGTTTTATTGGATTGTTATGAATGGACATGCCACAAACATTAATCGAGTTAATTCGATTCGAGGTTTTGCGTACTATGGTATTTGCTAATAAATGAAAACCATTCCTTTGAATGTAAAGTATACATTACATAACATTTAATTAAATCAATGAAAATATAATCATAAAATATAATTCTTTGTAATATAAAATAGATATTTTAATTATTGAATGGTTACAAAACTTAAAAATTTTTCCCATAGATAAGTTATTTTTTTTTCCACATTATGATAATTATGCTTTCATATTTAATTTTTATCTTTAATGTAATTTAAAGATAATTTATAAATTAAGGTTTTTTTCACATTATGATAATTATGCTTTCATATTTAATTTTTATCTTTAATGTAATTTGATAATAATTTTAATAATAGACTAAGAAGGATATACGTGCCAAAGAAATGGTAATGGTCTTTGATATAAACTTTTATTTTATTTTTATGTTCCATTTCTTGTGCTTTTGATAGTTTTTTTTAATTGTGACTGTGACTTTTATTTGATGTTGAGAGAATGAATTTGAAATAAATAAATGGTTGGCTCTTTTTGTTGATTAATTTTCCGTGTTCAAACTTAACTTTATAACATTTTTGAGCGTTACTTTAAAGTAGGGATTATAATCCTAGCACTTCGTTAATTTAAAATTTAAGTATAATGTGATTTGGCACTTTGTTAAGTTAAAATTTAAATATAATGTGATTTGTTTATGTTTTGATTTTGTTAGTCTTTGCTCAATGTAATGGTTATTAAAAATATATTTTGAAAATTTAATTTTGTTTTGTTGTACTGTAATGGTTTTTACAAATATATTTTTAATGTATTTGTAATATATATATATATATATAAGAGTTTATTTGTTTAAATATGAATCTTATGTATATAGTATTTTAAGCTTTTTATTTGTAATTAATCATACTAAATTAATTTATTTAGATGGGGTGATAGTGAGTCGTATCATGTCAACTGAAGTATCTTGGGCACTGTTCCCACACGACACTTCGATGGCCCCCATGTCAACCCTAACCCTCAATCTCTATCATCTCCACTTGATGTTTAAACCACAATATTTATTGCCCGTAGTGTGGGCATACTTACCTCACGTGGCTCTCATCTATTCCATCCTCACTTAGCTCTTCTAGAATCCTCTGCACTCATTGCTTGTTATGGCAGTGCACGAAACCAACCATTCTCACCCTCAGTGGAAATCTTCTCTGACTTGTTATTCTTGTGACCCTTAACTCTACCTTGAATCTACTTGGAAGATTCAGTTCTTTTGTAGAATCTTGAACAACAGTTGAATTTGCTATTTTTTTGAACTTTAGATATTGTATATAAGTGAATATGAGAGACTTGTATAAAAGTTGAAGCTCAAATTGCAAAGCTTCTTATGAAGATCATATGGAAGCTCAGTTTCTATTATCTTCCTTTTGCTTATTGATAATAGTACTCATTACAAAAGATAATAATGGTCTTCGCTATAATGATTGGTAAGTGTTAACTCTATTTTGTCTTGTGAGATAAATACATGGTCCCTTGTGGTAGAGACTGAAAATGTTGTTTCTATAAAAGTAGAATTGCCTCTCTAAGAGAAAATTTGTGTTTTTGTATAAAAAGAATAGAGTTGGCCAATAAATATCCATTGAGTTATTTAGTTAGCGATTCCTTCAAATTCTACAAATACATTTTTAACATGTTTATTTTTACTTTTAAATTATCATTTAAATTACTTCCTATCTAATTTAAGCATTTCCACTGTTAATAACATAGTGCATGGATGCATTAAACATTATGATAATAACACTTATTATGATAGATGATAGAGATCCTTTTGTCATTGTCTTATGAGTATTATTTCCATGTGCTCTTCTGAAACAATTAGCATCTTTTTGGTATTATAGAATACAATGTTAGTGAGTTGAGTGGTGTTTTGCCTAATGCGGGGCAAACAAAATCAAGTTCTCTTAGGAAAATAGGTTAAGATTGGGAATGCTATACTGGTTTTCTTTGTGGCATGGGAGAATTCCTCCTAGCTATGGAGCCTCTCATGTTAGGCCTTAAGCCCGTCCTTTGTCCCTTTCCATTACCTCTTTCCACGACCCGTGTTGTTTATTTCCCCTGTCATCCTATTGCATTCGATTATGTCTAAAATAGGTAATGAAATGGGTTTGGAGTCGAGCAAAGAGAGCTCCGATGGGGGTCTGGGAAAAATGCCAAAAATTACACCCCTTAGAAGCCTCCTTGGTGCATAACCAAAGCCCATAAGGATGTGTAACACCCTGTTTCCCCCAGTCTGTAAAAATAACTATATTGGCCAAGAACTATGGCAAACTCAAAGATGTGAATATTTGATTTGACGGACCTTTGTATAAAAGGTCGATGAATGTAAATTATGTTATGATTATGTGTTGCATGACTGCTGGGAGGGGGATGTGCTAAAAGAGACCACGATCGCTAATGAGAGGTGGTGGAAGGGACCTAGAATGGTTGCGTTAACTTCCACCGAGCTAGTACCATACTGGTTTTTACTTGCTCAAAGACCAAAGCAACTCTCTGACCCTGGAATGGATTTCCTGTCAGATTGGTAGGTGGGGAGGCTCCTCAAGAGTTAATGAGGGGATGGGGGCGGACCGCCCATTTGTAACAACTCCCAGACTTGACCACGGACAGGGAAATTCACGCCACACGCAATCTTGTAGAGAAAAGGCAAGAGAGGAAGTGTGGTAAGGGGAAGTAGAGAGGAGAACACGCGCGACAGGGATCGCGGACGAGAACTGGAGAAAACATTGGAAACACAGAGAGTTCTAAACATAGGAGAAGGAGCGTAACCTTCATCCTTGACTTCCGTTGAGCTAGGAGTAGGAGACTAAATCTCAAGCATTGTGGTCTAGCTCGGGGGTGGCTAGTGGTAAATCTATTTGGAGTCACTGAGCCTACGGTTGGGTGGAAACAAGCACCCCTCTCAGCAATCGCGTCACACCTGGTGTTTCTGATAAGTGTTTATATCTTGTATCTTGAATTGAATATCTTGGACGCATGCTCATGTTTATACGCTCATAAATGGTTTCTGTATTGAAGTGTTTGCCTTATGTTTTGATCGGAAATAATGGATGCATGCTTATACTCATATGACCATAATCGGTTTATGTATAGAATGAATAAGTTCATAATATGAGTCTGTTCCCTTGAGATTTGTTCCATCTACTTGACTCACACTATGTCCTGGTTTGATTTCCTAAAGGCACCTCCTTCCGGGAAGTTCCCTCGCATTCTAGAGCTAGAGTGAGTTCCTTGAAAAGACTATCATTTTGGTAAACCCACTGGTTTACTTTACCCCTGACACTGAGGTCATAGCTCGGTGAATTAGGAAGGCTTTTCAATCAGGTCACCAAGCCTAGGGATAATTACCCAAGAACCCGTTGAAGGATCATGTGATCTGAGTCTGGAAACCTTATACACGAGAGAGTAGTTCTCTCAAGTTTTCGGCGTTTCAGCACCCGGGAAACCAAAGGGTAAGACCCCTCGTTTTCCCAAGTCGCGAAATCCTGGTACCCGAAACCCTAACTCACTCTACGGATGAGTCAGTTTAGCGTGAATAGGTTTCGACACTTCGGCACCTGGGAAACCAAAGGGTAAGACCCCTCATTTTCGAAAGTTGTGAAATCCCGGTACCTGAAACCCTAACGCACTCTGTGGATGAGTCGGTTTAGCGTGAATAGGTTTCGACATTTCAGCACCTGGGAAACCAAAGGGTAAGACCCCTCGTTTTCGCAAGTCATGAAATCCTGGTACTCGAAACCTCGACGTGCTTTGTGGATGAGTCGGTTTAGCATGAATAGGTTTCAGTGTTTCGACACGCGGGAAACCAAAGGGTAAGACCCCTCGTTTTCACAAGTCGTGAAATCTCTGTACTCGAAACCCTGACACGCTCTATGGATGAGCCGGTTTAGCATGAATAGGTTTCAGTGTTTCAGCACCCAAGAAACCAAAGGGTAAGAACCCCTGTTTTCGAAAGTCGCAAAATCTCGGTACCCAAAACCCCGACGCGCTCTGTGGACGAGCCCTAGGTCACAGGGCAGAGTCATGTGGTAGAAGGAGGAGGTAGGTGCTAGCAGTTAATCAAGGGTCAAAACTCAAGAGTCAACATTTCGGGTCCCGAAAGAATTTGGACTGCCCATTTGTAGGGGATGCGTGGCGAAGGTCTAAAGCCACCGTGGTTCTAGACATTGGAGGAATAGGAGTGAAGACCTCGCCAGAAATATGGAAAGATAGAATGTCGAGATTTAATCCGGGTCGTTGATCAAGCCGACGATTTGGACCGTAGATCCAGATGACACTGGGCTTTTGAGTCCCGAGGATTAATAAGGGAAAGGAGGAACTCTTGCATCACGATTCCCGGAATCGCGAAACCGCGAAAGCATTTAGAGGATTAGCATAAGGTCATAGGATCAGTCATATGACAAACGACCTAAGGGAGGAGCTAAGGATCTATTAGAACCTTTCGGGTTTCATCATTTCGAAAGACAAAGGACATGGGAACGCTTTCATTACGATTCCCCAAATCGTGAAAGCCAAAAGCACCTTTTTGGTAAGGCCTGTGGTCATAGCCAATGATCACATGGGGGAGGATACGGGAAGCGAGGGTCTGCACTAGGCCCCATAGAAGTTTGGGGATTCTATTGCTTGAAGAAAAGACAAAAAGAAAAAGAAAATCTTAGTTGCCATAGTGGGTGTGTAACAAATTGGTATCAGAGCATGGTTACAACACTTGACCTGCTTGGGCTCATGAATGAGTTGTGTAAAAATTCCATTTGAAGTACTCTTAAAAGGATTAACCCTCTACCTTAACCCCCTTTATCAAAAGCTGAAGTTAAGAATGAAAATTTCCTATTGTGTGTATGCATTTGAAAAACATGAATTATGCGCTGATTGTGAATGAAAATAATGTTGACTAACAACAAGTGTTTTTCTTGCACAACAAGAGAACGATCAATCGCGGGAAACTGCAGACGCATAGAATGGTGATGCACCATGAAGTGGGGGATGGATCCCACAATAGAGACGAAGAGTCTGATGAAAGGAGAGTAGTAGAGACCCCTCCAGATCTAGCTGAGACTGTGAGAAGCCTCATGGTCGAACTATAGAGCTGCAAGGACGACAATGAGAGGTTGATAAAAGAGCAAGAGAAGCGAACGAAAATTAATGCAGTCTTGTTGCAGAGCTTATCTGACATACAAAGACAATTGCAGCATGGTCCTGACACCAGTCACGCAGACCAACGAAAGACAAAGAGAAGTCGAAGCCCACCTAGGATATGGAAACGTGGTCCTTTAAGTGGCCACACTAGGAGGAGCACCTTGAGAAAGGTCCACCCCAGAGATAAGGGACAAGCATTGGACGATTCCTCTGGAAAGGAAATTGGTGACTCGAAGGGATCTTCTAGTAGCAGAACTAGTTCTTATTCCCAAAGAAAATGGAAGAAGAGAAATCATTCCAAAAATCATAATCTCGAAGAATTCAAGAAGGCCAAACCACCCTCTTTCGACGGTGAAATAAAGAAGGGAGAGGAAGAAGAGGCCTCGCTACTTGGACTAAAGAAGTATTTCAGAGTCCATGACTTCTCAGAAAACTTGAAGGCCCGAGTAGCCACTGTCAGCCTGAATGGGAAGGCTTCCATTTTGTGGGAAGACCTTAAGAACGTAAAAGGGATTCACGAAGAGGACCTATCTTGGGAACGGTTTGAGAAATACTTCAGGAAGAAGTATCTGACGGAAAAGTATTTCGACGAAAAGACTAAATAATTCTATGAACTCAAGTTGGGACAACACACCATAGAGGAATATGTCAGTATATTCCTCGAGTTGCTGAGGTACATACCCTATATAAAAGCAGAAAAGGCAAAGGTGCAACAATTCATCAGTGGACTACCTAAGGACTATCAAAACATGATTGAGTTTGATGAGCCAAAGACCTTAGAAGACACTATCCGAAAGGCAAGATATTGTTATGAATAGTTGGGGCATCGGACAGAACTTCATGAAGGATGAAAGCAGAAGAATAGTTTGGGATTCCAGAAAAAGGGGTTTAAATCCCCAAGATTTAAAAACTATAAAAAGGACTCAAGGATGAGCTTCCCAACCCAAAGTGTACACCAACATAATTTCCCCTCCCAGTGTGGAAATAAACCTTTTGGATCTACCCCAGGAAATATTGATAACCCGAAGAAAGAACTCGTGAAATGTTGGGGTTGTGGAGAAGAACATCTACTGAGGGACTGTCCACACTGACAACAGAACAGTCGGAGAATTTACAACATTCAAGAAGTTACCACCGTCAATGATGTGGCCAGGAGAGTGCCACAAATTTATGCAGCCGTGGATAATAAACGAGATGACCACCAAGCTTCAGTGGTGGAGATGGAAGGTATGATCACCAACCATATAGTGTCTATTCTAATTGACCCTGGTTCAAATTTGAGTTATATAGCTCCTAAGGTTGTTGATAAGTGTAAATTACAGCCACATAAACACACCAAGCCATGGTGGGTACAGTTAGCCATTGGCACCAAAAGAAATGTAGCATAGGTCATACCAGCTTGCCAATTCACTATGGGTGAATTCCCCACCCAAGCAACCCTTAACATACTACCCCTAGGATCGTATGACCTGTTGATTAGTATGGACTAGCTAGCCACATATAAAGCCAGACTAGACTGTTACCATAAAACCTTAGAATGTGTAAGTGAAGAAGGAAGAAGAATAACCCTTCAAGGAATCCAAAAACTTGTTTCGGTGAGATGAATATTAGCCCTTCAAATGAGAAAGTATTGCATAAAGGGATGTCCACTATATGCGATACAGGTGTTGGAATTAGTTGAAGATGACAAACCAAGCCTCGAAGAACACCCCGCACTAAGAGAATATAGAGATGTGTTTTCAAAAGAGGTATCGGGTTTACCTCCGAGAAGGGACATTGAATTCTCGATAGAACTTGCACCAGGAGCGGTGCCAGTGTCTAGGACACCCTACAGGATGAGCACACCCGAGCTAGTTGAGCTTAAATTACAACTAAAAGAAATGATGGACAGAGGCTATATTCGGCCCAGTGTGTCTCCATGGGGAGCACTAGTCTTGTTTGTGAAAAATAAAGACGGTACCCTCCGACTATGCATAGATTATAGACAACTCAATAAGGTAACCATTGTTGTAGGAAAATCTCCCTGCGGACAGGTAGGTCGCCTCTAAGGCTTGACCTTAACCCTAGACAGAAAAATGCTTAATGTGGACACTGACTTCCTTTCAAATCTATCTAAACTAATGCATGAGAAGGGAAGATAATAGGAGTACCTTTTAATCGACGTTTGTCCCTGCACGCTCCGAGTTGCGCTCCAATCCTTTTGCTCCTCGCTGAGGTCTGTGGAAAAAACAAGATACGACCACTTCCTATTCTATTGACATTAGCTTGAAAATAGATCTATCAATAAATGACAAGTTCATGTAACATTAGACACAAACTAGAAAGAAACAGGCCAAGCGTGTCATATTAATGAGAATAACGACAACAGTACTTACAATCGTAGATGCGAATGCGACAGCTTCATCAAGTCCTCTTCGTCTAACTCTTGCCTGAAAGATCCACAACCTGGATAACAACAGCTTCACTGATCACTCTCCTTTGGCTGACTGTAAGTTTCCTCCAAGATCATAAGTTTCATATGTTCAATTCTTCCTCTCCTTTTCACCATCAAAGAGCCTGTTTATATAGGTTGGGAGGGGCCTAACCTCTTGAGTTATGTTTAGAACCAGTTGGGAACCTTCTCCTTAGATCAGGAATCTTTTGATGAAACCAAGAATTCGAGCACAACTGCCTCCTAATCTCGAATGATCCTCCCCTTATTCTCCTCAACGGACTAACAATTGACCCAGAATAGGGAGCGCTCCCTCAGAAAGGGCATCAGAGCGTTGTAGCGCTCCCTGGTAAGCCTTGGGAAAGCGCCAGCGCTCTCAAGATGAGAAGCGCTCCTCCAAAAGGGCCCGAGGGGCATTATAACGCTCCCTAAAGCATGATAGGGGAGTGCCAGCGCTTCTGCAGCTGAAGTAGGGGAGTGTTCCCCCTCCAAACCTTTGTTTCAAGGCCTCTTTCAGGTGTCAAGAGCTATTTGATTCCAGTGAACCAGTTCTCCCCCTTCAAATCAGTTATGTGAGGTGTTATAAGTGCCTCCTTAGTGTCGTTATCATGGCATCATGTCTGATCATCGTTTGCGACACTAATGACCAACTTGCGACACTTGCGAAAGTTGTAGGGAAGATGCGACACTTACGACGATTGATAGGGACAATGCAACACTTAGCAATTTTAACGTGTAACAACCATAAAGAACAAGTACCCCTTACCCAAGATCGATGACTTGTTCGATCAATTGGGAGGTGCTTCCATCTTCTCAAAGATTGAATTGAGATCTGGATACCATCAAGTCTGAATCAAGGGTGAATACATCCACAAAACTGCCTTCAAGACGAGATATGGTCACTATGAGTTTGTGGTAGTACCATTTGGATTGACCAATGCCCCTGCCACTTTTATGTTCTTGATGAACAATGTGCTCAACAAATTCCTAGACAAATTTGTACTAGTTTTTATTGACGATATATTAATTTACTCCAAGAATAAAGAGGAACATGAGGAACATCTTAGACTTGTGCTTCAAGTGCTAAGAGAAAATCAACTCTATGCCAAATTTAGCAAGTGCGACTTTTTCCAGAAGTAAATACATTACTTGGGCCATGTCATATATGAAGAGGGAGTAGCAGTAGACCGTGACAAGATCAGGTCTATCATGGAATGGCCTACCCCAAAGGACGTTTCAGATATCAGATCCTTTATGGGCTTAGCAGGATACTATAGGAGATTTATAAAAGGATTCTCCAAGATTGGTTGTCCAATCACTGCCCTCCAGAAGAAGGGAGCTAAATTCACGTGGACACAAGAATGTGAAGAAAGATTTCAATCCCTGAAACACCTTCTGAGCCATGCACCTGTGCTGAAGATCGTTGATCCTGAAAACAACTTCCTCATGTGCATAGATGCCTGTAAGGAAGGGTTCGGAGGAGTCCTTATGCAAGGAGGAAGTGTAGTCTGCTATGAATCCCAAAAATTAAATGAGCACGAAGTCAACTATGTGACCCATGATCTAGAGTTGGCCGCCATAATGCATGCCTTAAAAATGTGGAGACATCACCTCCTGTGAAGGAAATTTGTACTTATGACAGACCATTGTGGATTGTGATATCTATTTGACCAACCAAAGATCAATGCTAGACAAGCTAGGTGGATGGCCCTCCTTAGTGAGTTTGATTTTGAAATAAAAAATGTTAAAGGAAAGGAAAATAAGGTGGTCGATGCCCTTAGCATAAGTATGAAAACAATTCACCTGGTAGCGATGAGCACCTGCGAGACGAATGTCAAAGAAAGAGTTAGTAATGCACAAGAAAAAGACACATTCTTCTAGACCGTGACCTCGTACCTGGAGAAAGAATGCACATGAATAAAGTATGAAGGCTGCCAGATGATAGATGGAGGTCTACTAACTTACAGAAATAGATTGTATATTCCAGATTGTGACGACTTGAAGAGGTTCATAATGGATGAACTACATAAAAGACCATATACTGGTCACTCGGGATATTAGAAGATGATCATGGCCACTAGGAAACAATTCTATTGGCCTGGGTTAAAGAAAGACATAGCTAACTATTTAGCTAAGTGCCTAGAATGCCAATAGATTAAAGCAGAACATCAACACCCAGCAGGATTATTACAACCTCTACCAATCCCGGAATGGAAATGGGAAACCATTTCCATGGACTTCATCACCGGATTACCAACATTGACCAAACAGAATGATGCCATCATGGTAGTGGTGGATAAATTGAGCAAGTCTACCCATTTTATAACCATCAAATCGAATTGCAAGGCAATAAATATCGCCAGCATATTCATGAAGGAGATATTCAAACTACATGGTATGCCTAAAGAGATCGTGTCTGACAGAGACACAAAATTTACTTCCAACTTTTGGAAATCCTTGATGGTTGGTCGGGAGACCAAATTACTGTTTAGCACAGCCTATCATCCTCAAACTGATGGACAGATGGAAAGAGTGAACCAAATATTGGAAGACATGCTAAGAATGCATGTAATGCATCAACCCAAAAAGTGGGAAGATTACCTGCCACTGGTGGAATTCGCCTACAACAATGACTACCAAGAAGACTTAAAGACAAGTCCTTTCGAAGTCCTCTACGATAGGTCGTGCAACACTCTAGTCAGTTGGAGTAACTCAGTAAACAAAATTACTATTGGACCCAACATGTTGAAAGAAATGGAACAACAAGTGATTCGGATAAAACAAAATCTAAAGGTCGCTTAGAACAGACAGAAAAGTTACGCCGACCAAAAGAGAACTCCAAGAGAATTCAAGACGGGAGACCATGTATATCTAAGATTTAGGCCCAGGAAGAGTTCCCTAAGGATGGGAGCTTGTGCAAAGTTGGCACCTCGGTATTGTGGACCCTTTAAAGTTATAGATAGAGTGGGACCTGTAGCCTATAGGTTAGCACTTCCTCCCACAGTAAAATCACATAATATTTTCCATGTTTCATTATTGAAGAAATATGTACATTATTCTAATCATATAATTGATTGGTCTGTGATACAGGTGGAACTGGAGGGAGAATTCCTGCCAGAACCTCAATGCATATTGGACAGAAAGGAAACCCCACTCAGGAATCGAACCATTGCACAGGTCAAGGTGCAGTGGAAACATTTTGGCCCAGATGAGGCTACATGGGAAATGGAAGATGCCATGAAACATGCATATCCAATTTTGTTTACTTCTGTACATACACGTCATATTGATAGATAGAACATCGAGGACAATGTTCCTTTAAGGGGGAGGGAATTGTAACACCCTGTTTCCCCCAGTCTGTAAAAATAACTATATTGTCCAAGAACTATGGCAAACTCAAAGATGTGAATGTTTGATTTGATGGATGTGCTAAAAGAGACCACGATGGCTAATGAGAGGTGGTGGAAGGGACCTGGAATGGTTGCATTAACTTCCACCGATCTAGTACCGTACTAGTTTTTACTTGCTCAAAGACCAAAGCAACTCTCTGACCCTGGAATGGATTTCATGTCAGATTGGTAGGTGGGGAGGCTCCTCAAGAGTTAATGAGAGGATGGGGGTGGACTGCCCATCCATAACAGCTCCCAGACATGACCACGGATGGGGAAATTCGTGCCACACACAATCTTGTAGAGAAAAGGCAAGAGAGGAAGTGTGGTAAGGGGAAGTAGAGAGGAGAACATGCGCGACAGGGATCGCGGAAGAGAACTAGAGAAAACTATGGAAACACGGAGAGTTATGAACATAGGAGAAGGAGAGTAACCTTCGTCCTTGACTTCCATTGAGTTGTGAGTAGGAGACTGGATCTCAAGCATCGTGGTCTAGCTCGGGGGTGGCTAGTGGTAAATCCGTTTGGAGTCATTGAGCCTACGGTTGGGTGGAAACGAGCACCCCTCTCAGCAGTCGCGTCACACCTAGTGTTTTTGCTAAGTGTTTATATCTTGTATCTTGAATTGAATATCCTGGACGCATGCTCATGTTTATACGCTCATAAATGGTTTCTGTATTGAAGTGTTTGTCTTATGTTTTGATCGGAAATAATGGATGCATGCTTATACTCATATGACCATAATCAATTTATGTATAGAATGAATAAGTTCAGAATACGAGTCTGTTCCCTTGAGATTTGTTCCATCTACTTGACTCGCGCTATGTCCTGGTTTGATTTCCCGAAGGTACCTTCTTCCGGGAAGTTCCCTCGCATTCCAGAGTCGGAGTGAGTTCCTTGAAAAGACTATCGTTTTAGTAAAACCATGAGTTTACTTTACCCCTGACACCGAGTTCATAGCTCGGTGAATTAGGAAGGATTTTCAGTCAGGTCACCAAGCCTAGGGATAATTACCCAAGAACCCGCTGAAGGATCATGTGATCTAAGTCTGGAAACCTTGTACAAGAGAGAGTAGTTCTCTCAGGTTTTCGACGTTTTGGCACTCGGGAAACCAAAGGGTAAGAACCCTCATTTTTGCAAGTCCCAAAATCCCGGTACTTGAAACCCCGACGCGCTCTGTGGATGAGCCGATTTAGCATGAATAGGTTTCTGTGTTTCAGCACCCGGGAAACCAAAGGGTAAGACCCCTCATTTTCGCAAGTTGCGAAATCCCTGTACCTGAAACCTCGACGCGCTCTGTGGATGAGTCGGTTTAGCGTGAATAGGTTTCGGTATTTCGACACCCGAGAAACCAAAGGGTAAGACCCCTCGTTTTCACAAGTCGCGAAATCCCGATGCCCAAAACCCCGACGCGCTCTGTGGATGAGCCAGTTTAGCTCGAATAGGTTTTGTCATTTCAGCACCTGGGAAACCAAAGGGTAAGACCCCTCGTTTTCGCAAGTCGCGAAATCTCGGTACCCGAAACCCCGACGCGCTCTGTGGATGAGCCGATTTAACATGAATAGGTTTCGGTGTTTCGACACTCGAGAAACCAAAGGGTAAGACCCCTCATTTTCGCAAGTCGCGAAATCCTGGTACCCAAAACCCCGACACGCTCTGTGGATGAGCCCTAGGTCACAGGGCAGAGTCATGTGGTAGAAGGAGGAGGTAGGTGCTAGCAGTTAATCAAGGGTCAAAACTCAAGAGTCGACATTTTGGGTCCCGAAAGAATCTGGACCACCCATTTGTAGGGGATGCGTGGCGAAGGTCTAAAGCCACCGTGGTTCTGGACATCGGAGGAATAGGAGTGAAGACCCTGCCAGAAATCCCGAAAGATAGAATGTCAGGATTTAATCCTGGCCATTGGTCAAGCCGATGATCTGGACCGTAGATCCGGATGACACCGGGCTTTTGAGTTTCGGGGATTAAAAAGGGAAAGGAGGAACGCTTGCATCATGATTCCCCGAATCGTGAAACCTCGAAAGCATTTAGAGGATTAATACCAGGTCATAGGATCGGTCGTATGACAAACGACCCAAGGGAGGAGCTAAGGATCTGTTAGACCCTTTCGGGTTTCGACATTTCGAAAGACAGAGGATAGGGGAACGCTTGCATTGCGATTCCCCGAATCGTGAAAGCCAGAAGCACCTTTTTGGTAAGGCCTGTGATCATAGCCAATGATCACATGGGGGAGGATAAGGGAAGCGAGGGTCTGCGCTAGGCCCCATAGAAGTTCGGGGATTCTGTCCCTCGAAGAAAAGACAAAAAGAAAAAGAAAATCTTAGTTGTCATAGTGGGTGTGTGACAGGATGGCATGAAGGTAGCTAGTGATTACCACAAATGGTTTTCCCTTGCAGTGAAGGAAGAGATGGCCCAATTGCAAAACTTAATTTTGCATAAAATAAAGAAGCTTTCTAAATACCAAATTGAACTTGAATTTGAGGGTTGAATTCTTGATATGAGTTTCCTGCATACAAGGGATACCAAAATCTCCAAGCTCACTAAGCTCTAGTGGCTCCACAAGGCCTTTATAGCCCAAATTATGGAGGAAAAGGGGAAACAATAGTATCCCATCCTCCACAAATGCACTCGATGGAAAAAAAAAATTGAAATAGTCTTCAGAGCCATTATTGATATTGACATCACACTGTTTAGCCCCTAGAATAGTGACAATGACCCTCTAGTAGCAATTGAGCACACTCAAGGTTCGAAAGGCATACCATCCAACCCTATTCTCGTTGATGAAAACCCCACGATACAAAAAGACACATAGAATGAGTAGAATCAAGCACACAATCTCGTAGGATAGCCAATTTGATTCAATTTTGGTATGAATGTTGTCCTGATTGGAACTAATATTCTCCTATGATTTCTACTTTCTATCTCTTAAGATGCTATCAATACTATATAAAATTTATTGTTTTCAAGTATCTCAAAGTTAAAACACTTGTTTAGACACCAAGCACTAATTTTTCTATAATTTGTTATGGTCCTAATTTCCCAAACCAAACCACTAGACAAAAACAATTATAGTTATAATAGTTTTTGTAAAATATTAATATAAAAACTACATAATTAACCAAAAATTAAAAATCAAAATCCACGAGATCAAAGATTTAACTGATACTCAAAATATTTAGTACTATGTACGTAAAAATATAAAAAAATTGTATAGCAAAACATTAAAAATCAAAATATATAAAATTCTATAAAAAAGGAAACATTAAAACATGATAAAAAAAATCAATACTATTATTATGTTGGATGGAAAATATAATTATTAATACAAAATTATGATAGATTTGAATCATGAGTTCAAATTCTACATCAAAATTAACATTGCATTAACTAGTACAGCCACAATTACGTGGTTGATTAACGTTGAAAGACATATTAAAACAAAATCAAATTTTAACGGATTTCGACTTGTCCGCATTTTTAAATAGCTTGTCATCGTTAATTGGTCTTTCTTGAATGTGCTTGATGGCGTCAACTGTTTAATCCGTATATTGGCACTAGATCTAACGACATTCGTTCATGCCGTGGTTTAACAACAAAGTCTGTATATGAATTCGCATGGAGTTTGGACACAGTCACCGTCAAACACTTTGCCGGACAAATATGCATTGTTGATAAAGCAACGGCCTTTCCTGGTCATATGATCTTGGAAGCATTAACAATTACCAATAACGGACTTGGTAAATGGCTATCTCGAGAGTCGAGAGTAATTTTTAAACATGATTAGGTAAATGTAAAAAAGTAAACATATAACGGATGTCTTTATAATAGCTCGAAAGTTAATGGATGAAATCAGAGCCATTTATTTATTGTGACGACTAAGAATATTCTAGGCATATTTAATCTTGTCCATAGAAAACATATTAAGAACTAAAAACCTATTAAATGTGCCCATTGTCAATAGGTGTACGCCTTTCAACGTAATTATCAAACATAGAGACATAATTAAAAAATAAAAAAACGTTTTTAGATTCATTTCATAATCTTTATGAAAAATTTATATTATATTTATAAACTTTATGGAAAATCTTCTTATAATTGAGACGGCGGCATTTTGTCAAAAAAATATTCACAAAGATGCCTTTATAAATTGCAAACACTTTTTCTTTTGGCTTTCTATTATTTTTCTGCCGACAACAGGTTGTCGGCAGGTTATTTAAGTTAAATATTATTATTCCTTATATGTTCATATTATTCCCTTTTTTTTTACTTCGTTAACGTATGGTACTCGTGGCTTTCTTGATATGATTGACAACCTTTCATCATCTTTATATATTTTGCATGGTTTGGAAAATATATATTTAAAAATCAATAACTTATATCTTAAAAGTCTTAATAATGTTAAGAAGGTAATATTAATTGATAAGACTGGTACGAAGGTTATATTATTGATTTTTAGAAATAAATATCATCTTTTTGAGAGAATGAAAAAACTTTATATTCCATAGATTAGAATATATATAGTTGTCTATGTAAAAAAAGAAAAAAGAAAAAGATTATTTTTTACTTATAATTTAATTTTTCAATTTCTAATTTATTTGCTCATTTTTTTCTATGTCATACTTTAGCTTGTACAAGGTTTTTACATTTTAGAAATCTATCCAAAAAAAAATTACATAAAAAATAGACAATAAAGCCTGAAAAACATCCCATTTGTTATATGATTTTCTAAGAACTCTTATAGAAAAAAGGTTCTGACTTCAAAAGATAGCACATTCTTTGAAAGGGCATCAACTTCAACATTTAGTTCTCGTAGAATGTGTCTACAGGAAAACCAATCTAGCTTGTCAACCAATTCCCGTAGATGTTTCATTATGGGTCGTAGTCGTCTTACCTGAAAAGGAGTCTTCCCATTGATCCAATCTACCACTACCTATGAATCCCCAAACACTTGTAACTTATGCATCTGCAACGTATCCGCTTGGAAAAACAAATCCCAAAGTGCAACAAGTTTGGTCTTATTATTGGAACCTATCCCCAAAACATATCTAATGGTGAAATAATGCATTTTGGATATGTATAAGATCGCTCCAACGTCGCAAAAGGGTGATGGCCCTAGCTGGCCTTGTCAAAAAAAACCCAAGGGATCCCTTCCGTTATCGGGGGAAATCGAGTTAGCCTTTCCTTCCTTCCTTTTAGATCCGTCCTGAATTCGCCAACTAACTTGATGATCAATCCCACCACAACTTCACTTGAAATCAAAGGGTTTTGGAATATGACACTATTTCGTGCCCACCACAGAAAATACAAAAAGAAAAAGGGAATTGAAACACGAGGACCTAAAGCGTCCTTCCACGTCCTTTATCACCTTTCAAGATCCTCTCTCAGAGACCCGTGTAGATTTAATTCTTTCTCCACCTTCAACCAAACTTGTCCTGAAAAAGGGCAATGTATGAACAAATGTTGGACCGATTCTAAGTTGGATTTGCAAAGGACACACCAGTTTGGGCCACACCACCCTCGTTTTATTCCATTGTCCCAAGTTATGATCTTGTTATCTATTTCTAGCCATAAAACGTTTTTTTATTTTATGGGGACCTTCTGAGCCCAGATATACCTCCACCACCATTTCTTATCTCTTGTAAAAGCTTCTTCTGCAATCATATGATATCGTGGCTTTATTGTATACTACCCATTTTTTTCATTGTTGGTCCAATACAAAGAGTCTTCTTCATCCTTCTTTGACATAATGAAGTTTGATTTTAAATAATCTATATATGACCCCCATATATCCGCACTCTCACCTTCTAGTTCTGAAATTCCGGTAGAATTCCACTCATTGCAATTAGCTCTATCCATAAGTGGGATTAAATCATCACTTAGGGCGGAGATCCCATTGTCGTGGAGGTTGTTTAACATGTTCTATGAGAATTTAAAACCATGCCCTGAACCCACCCATAGATCCTCCCCTAGGCATACCTGCTTTCCATTTCCAATAAACCAAACCAAATGATTTCCAATTAAATGGAAAGTCTCCATAAGATCCTTCTAGCAAATCGATCCATTTTGAGCAGATTTTCTTGATGACCTTATCCAATATATAAAATTCGAACCCTAGATGTACTTGGAGGACATGACTCTACCCCATAGCATATCATTATGAATTAGCCTCCACATGTTTTTCGCCGCCAAATCTTGACAGAACCAAACCAAGTTCTTTATAACCCACCCTATGAGCTCTTTGGGCATTGCTAGCTTTGTCCATTTAACTAGTGGTGCCTGTCTCTTCTCCAAATTTCCTGCTCATAAGAAGTGAAAACATGACTTTTTGATTTTTTGAAGAATACCTTTGGGGATTTTTGCTACAGTTTCCCAGTAAACAGGGATGTTTCTAAGGAAAACATTCAAGAGAACCATCCTCCCACCCCTTGAAATCCATTGGTGGGCCCAAAAGGTGATTTTTTTTGGATTTTTGTGTAGAGCCCCAACCAGTCCTAAAAAGCATAGTCGTTTGGTTTCAACAGGAAACCCAGATACTTAAAACCTTCATCAATATGTTTTTTGAGGAAAAGGAAGATATCCTTGTAGTTGGAATTCATCCTCTACCTGAATATTGTTGATAATTATTGAGGATTTTTCCTTGTTCACTAGCATTCCTGTTGTGGTGCAAAACAACTCAAGGATATTTTTAAAAGATTAGAACTCCGATTTTTCTCCTGCGCCAAACAAAATTACATCATCAACAAAGAGAAGATGATAAATAAATTTAGAGTTGGATATCTTGATTCCTTTGAGTTTCCCTTCTCTTCTAGCTTTTTTTATCAGTAGACTTAGTCCTTCTGCTACCAGCAAAAATAGAAAGGGAGATAGGGGAAAACCTGTTTGAGACCTCTTGAGGATAGAAATAAGGGGGGGGGGGGACACCATTGATTAGAACAAAGAAGGAGGGAGAGTCGATACAACCCATGATCCAGTTGATTGTTTCAATGTTCATGCCCAGCTCGATCAGAGCAAGTCTAATGAAAGTCCAATTTACTCTATCATAAGCTTTAGAAAGGTTAAGTTTCATGACAAAAGAGGGGACTTTTTTCACTTTTAAAGAATGAAGCACCTCTTGAGTAATAGACACTACATCATGGATTTGACGATTGAAGAGGAAACCATATTGTTCTTTAGATATGAAACTACTAAAAAGTGGTTTCAACCTATTTGCAATAATATTTGTAATGAGCTTATATATGCGGTTACAACACGAAATGGGTCGGATATATTCAAAAGAAGAAGGGCCAGGGGCCTTAGGTATAAGGGTGATATAGGTAGAGTTAAATGAACCCCATACCCTTCCAAGCTTTTTGGTTTCATTTACAACCTTTAATAGATCACCCTTTATCATATCGTAAAAACCCAAGAAGAACTCAACCATTAAGCCATTTGGCTTTTGACGCTTAAATTCATTAGGACCTAAACAACAACCTCATGAGGACATTAGCCCCCCCTTCATTTTTAGAGAGGCGGTTCTCCTCTTTGGCTAAAAGATATATCTTTGAATATCTTGGAATTACGGAGAGTGCTAGGCAACAAACCCCAAATCTTTATTGTTTGGATTTATATGAAAATGGTTCTTCAATAACCCAATATGATCTTTATGTGCAACAAAATTCTTTTTACAATAAGAAAAGATTAAAGGAGGGATTCAACATCGGAATTAAATTGTGATCGACATCACACACTATCTTCTTAATAATATATAAACACATTCTTATCTTCATCATTAGAAATAGGAGAGAATGAGTTGATCATCTCAAAGAATTTTAATAGAGTACTGCAATTAGTAATAAAAGAGAAATTGATAGGTCAACCTCAAATATCTCATACTTAAAACTCAAAGTTACAAGATACAATTAAGATTAACCCTGAAGCAATTCTTTGTGGAGTTTATTAATGAGAAATGTTCTTCATTACAAAATATTTTACATCCATGTATGTGGCTGCAAATACTCCATGATCATACAAGAAATGTTTGTAGAAGAATACAAGAAAAACACTCAACAACTCAGCCTTGTGCCCAACTTTGAGATTCAAGCATAAAGCTACAAGAAGTGGTGTAGAAGAATAGGAAGAATGGAGAAGATGGAGATTTATTTCTTTTGATCAAAAACTTGATTGTGTATCCATGGTTGTACCTTCTTTTTCCTCTGATCTTATGCCCTACCCCTCTAACAATACTTATTATTCGACCTTTTGATGAAGCGTCTCTTCTCTTTTTAAGAAGAGATTTTCTAACTACTTGAGTAGTTAGGGTTTCTCCCTTCTAGAAATTCCCGTACAAGTTTCTTCTTGAAACATTCCCTCTAATTAATGCCTCATTAATTCCTCATCAATGAACTCACATCATAAATATAAGTATATTGAAAATTGGTCCCTCTCATGTTTTAATAAAAGTTTTAATTAAACTTTATTTTTAAAATTTAATTAATTTTCCATTAAAAGAAGATGACTACAATTTAATTTTATGGAAGTGAAAACCAACTTTTTATCCATGAAAACCACTTCTTATGTTCTCTTCATCGCCTCATCTTTCCAACGATATAAATTTTGTGCAAATCCATCGCCCCAGATATCAATATATGAGCTCATGAAGTTCAGTTGTCACACAAGCCTATTAAAAACTAAAGTTGGCTGATATTTTAATTTATAAGAAAAATGTATCAACTTTCAACACTTGAAACCTATAACATCACCTTCTACGTTGAAATATATTTCCAATAGTATAACATTTGCATGATTCCGACACCCGAAGCTCAAGTTATGGACTTTGCAAGATTAACACTCAACCATTGTCGATCGATTGTCTTAGGTAAATCACAACCCTTGGATGAATTTCGTGCTCCTTCATAAAATTCGCCCTTTTGTTTCAAAAGTATATCCCACATGTATTGGGATATTATATTCTTCATGGTATATAATACTAAGTTTTTCATACACTTAGCAAGAAATATGAGAAGAATATTATGGAGCATAAGGGGTTCGACCCTTAAAATAATAATTTTGGAATCTCGTCGTTGTCCACATCATGCCTAGTCACCATGATGATTCATCCAATAATATGTTTCCACATGTGATCACCTGGTAGGCCATCAATATTCCCATAAGAATCTGTCATTTTTCATCCAATAAAATCACACCATGTGTCTCTCTTTGTATGCTGCCACGTCTCCATTTATTAGTTGCCATTTGTCTTAATTTCATGCTGCCATGTGTAATGCTCTTATTGGTTCAAGGTAAATGTATGAAAGTTAGGATAAATGGCTAAGTGAAGAAGGAGGTGAATGAGAAAGGAGGAATAACAAGCAAAGCATGGTGGGTTCGTGGAGGTGAGAGGGTGAGGTGAATGACTTTGCGAGTTCGCCAACCTGCGAACCCGACAAACTCATAAATATTCCAAGTGTTAAAGTTGAATGAGAGAGTTGGGGGGGGGGGAGGGAAGAAATGTAGGCACTAGAGGTAGAGAGTGTAATATGTAGACAATGGGTTGGCAAGTGAGGTAGTATGAGAAGGTGAAGGAATGTAAGAGTCTTCCAACCCGTGAATCCACCATGGATGAAAAAATGGCTAAGTAATGATACTTCTCGACTGGGCTCGTGAAAATGAGAAAACACAACATTATGAGTCCACGAATCTGTGAACCCGTTGTTTATTTTTCAATAAGATAGGTTAAGCATGAAGTTCATTCCATTTTTAGAATTTAACCATGACCATAAATGTTGCAGCAACCAAGATCACAAGAAGAAGCACCATGCACTAGAACACAAGAAGTATCCTGGGAAACCCTTCTCAACAAGGGAAGAAAACCCAACCAAATCCTTTGCTATATTCTTAAAGAGAAATACCTTCACCACCAAGATAAACCCTATCACATAAGAGGGTGCTTAAACACTAGAACTCTAGCGCCCAAGAGAGGTGCACACCTTTTCCAAAGAAGTGTACTTGCTGAAATTTCCACACTCCCATGAAAGATATGATTCCACAATGGGGAATCTTTACTTATATTAGACTTGTCATATCAACATAAGTGTCTATTGGCTCAACAGGGCCGACCTCTCTAAGTCACAATATAATAATAATAATAATTATTATAATTAATATTAACCAAATTAATTATCTTTTACATTTATTATTAATCACATTAAGGTGGGGCTGAAATGTACCCTTTACACAACAATTAGGGTTTCAGGCAGGTCTGACTCTTGAACAATATATAGCAAAGGATATGATACACCCACTAGTGCTCATCCAGTAGGGGCACATCCATAGGGATGTCATATCTCTGGTTTACTGCATTACACAGAAGAACCATATCTTCACACGTTCACCTGTGCTCGTCCACTCTACATATCGCCTTTCTCACTGCCTCACACAAGAGAATCATATGGAGTCTTCTCGTCAACTCTGCTTCTTAGAGGAGGCTAATACATCATATTCATTTGTGTTCACATGATGATGCACCCAACACTTTGGGATTTCACACGTTCTCCTTGTGCTCAGCCATAGGAACATCTAACTCAACATATCACCTTTCCCACTGGATAATCATATGGAGTTCTTCTCAACACTCTGAATGGAGGAGGTCATCTCTACGTTCCTAGCTCTGTCTCAAGCAGGAACCACTTACCTTTGTTATGGGATTTCTCTCAGGTTTGTAAGCTAAGAGAAAGACTTACATAGCTGCAATGATCCACATCTCACATGTTTATAAGCTGGAGAATGTCTCACATAGCTGCAATCATCAACACTCCCTCTCAGCTAGGGAGGAATTATTCATCATGCCAAGTCTCACACGGATGTACTCTAAATTTTTTCTTGGTTGGAGTCATCAATACTCCCTCTCAACTAGGATGGAATTCTTCATCACGTTGGTTTGGTGAAGATGTCTGCAATCTGCTTATATGTAGGAAGGTACTGCATGTGTACGATTTTCCTCTACATCATATCTCTGATATAAGAATATTTCATCTCATCGTGTTTCGATCCATCAGGAAACACTAGGCTCTCAAGGATATTTTATACACGGCTCTTAGTTATCATCATAGGATCCATCTCATGATCAAGTAGATCTATTAGAAGCTTGTGAGTCCATACTTCTTCGCACACTCAATGGTATATACTTTTCTTCTGTGGTATTCAAGGCTATAGAGATTTTGTTTCTTGCTGTATCAAAAAACCATGACAAACTTCATGGTATAACATCAACCGATCGTGCTCTTCTGGTCCATTGTACTTTCTTCTGAATCTAAATCAGCATATCCTGTAAACTCAAGTTCACACTGGAGACATATCTCAGGCTATATCCAACTGTGCCTCGTATATATCTCAATACATGTTTTGTCTAGTGAGGTTTTCTTGGTTGACTCATGAAATGACTAAGCACACTCACTGCATGACATGAATCAAGTCTGGAGTTAATCAGATACATCAGTGATCCAATCAGCTATGGATCAATCTCGTCTGAATCATCATCAATCTTTTTCTTTAAATCCATCACAGTGGATTTTGCATTCTTGTCATACTGAACTCCTTTAATATTTTCACTATATATTTTCCTTGACTGAGGAAAATCTCATCAGTCCTCTGTCATACTTCTTGTCCCCAGAAGTAGTGCATCATACTTAGGTTCTTCATCTTGAATTCAAAATTCAAGGATTACTTGTATCCAACAACAAGGCTTTTTGAATAAGTCATCAAAATCAGGCTCTCGTTACCAGCACAGTAATAATATAGGTTTGGATCAACAACTTTCTTGATGAAATCCAAACTAATTCACAATATAATAATAATAATTATTATTATAATTAATATTAACCAGATTAATTATTTTTTACATTTATTATTAATCACATTAAGGTGGGGCTGACCTGTACCCTTTACATAACAATTAGGGTTATAGGCAGGTCTGACTCTTGAACAATATATAGCAAAGGATCTCATACACCCACTAGTGCTCATCCATTATGGCCACATCCATAGGGATGTCATATATCTGGTTTACTACATTACACAGAAGAACCAGATCTTCACACATTCACCTTTGCTCGTCCACATGCACGTCCACTCTACAGATTGTCTTTCCCACTGCCTCACACAGGAGAATCATCTGGAGTCTTCTCGTCAACTCTGCTTCTTAGAGGAGGCTAATACATCATCTTCATTTCTATTCACATAATGATGCACCCAACACTTTGGGATTTCACACGTTCACCTTATGCTCAGCCACAGACACGTCTAACTCAACAGATAACGTTTCCCACTGGATAATCATTTGGAGTTCTTCTCAACTCTCTAAGTGGAGGAGGTCATCTCTACATTCCTAGCTTTGTCTCAAGCAGGAACCACTTACCCTTCTTAGGGGATTTCTCTCAGGTTTGTAAGCTGAGAGAAAGACTCACATAGCTGCAATGATCCACATCTCACAGGTTTGTAAGCTGGACAATGTCTCACATAGATGCAATCATCAACACCCGCGAGTCCACAATGCAAAATTAGACTAAGTGTTGAGGTGGATTGATGTATGGGTAAAGGGAACATAATACAAGTCTGAGAATATGCGAATGTGATAAATTGACTAAGTATGGAAAGGAGAAGAGGGGAGAGGGAAAAATGGAAAAACGGTTAAGTGTGGAGATGGAAGGTGAGGGAAATAAGTGATGAGAGTACTTGGGCATGAAAATGGAGAGGAGAACATGATACTAAGAAAAAATTCGTCATAATCTCTCTGTCACCCTTTGGAAAAAATATTGAGTAACTTAGGCATATGGAATCGGATTTTAATTTTTCAAAATGTGTGACGAATATGAGACTGAGGGATATGCAATGAACCTATAAAAGTTCAAAAAAATTTCATCTTCCGATATCATTTTTTTATATTAATCCAAGAGCGGGAAAATATAGTTGACCAATTTTTGGTCAACATTGGCCTAGGGATTTTTCATCTTTGGAATGACGACAGAGTATGAAACAATTATTTCTCGGTGATCCCTTCCTAAAGGGAGTTATTCATTTCAGGGGAAATGTGGGAAGGAAAAAGGGAGATAAGATTCAAGAACTCAGTTATGGGACATCCCAATGGTTCTTTGAACATATTGAGGAATGTTTTTTTACCTGCGACTACTATGTTATCCTGAATTGAAAACTTCAACCCATCTCTGTTCTTTATTTCCCATATTGAATTGAAAGCTTTGGGATATAAAATTTATGAAAAAAAATGTATTTTTGTCTCCCTTCTGGATCCATACTTCTCTACTTTTCTGTCTCCATAAAGATTCCTGTTTCCTTAGAAGATCATGTTTTTTTATCATTAAAACCTTTAGCTTTGCCTCTTCTTCTTCTTATTCTGTTAGAGAGTTGACCTCCCTATCTAAAATCAAGCTACCTAAATTAGCTGCCACATCATCAATATCTGTCGTTTGTTTTTCCAAAACCCTTTTTTCCCAGAAATAAGTCTCTTTTTTGTTTTTCCTAAATTCTCTTCCAAATGTTCCATGTAAGTCAGCCCCACCTCCTCAATCAGTGGGTCCCAAGTGCCCATCACTAGATTTTTGTAATCTTCTTCTTTTAACCAATCCTATTTGAATTTAAATGGATAGGGTATCATTCTACCTGCTTTAGAAAGCTCAAGAACTATAAGGAGATTATCAGAAAGTCCCCCAATTTCCACTTTGGAAGAAATAGCCCACCTGTTCTCTATCAGACTATCAGATATCAAAAACCGGTCAAGACATTTAGCCATCAAGCCCACACCTTTCCTCCCATTGGACCAAGTGTGAGAGATCTTCTTTGGTGCCATATAAAAAATGGTGTGCTTTTCCATCCAGCGAGAGAAGAATGATTCTAAGGGGTCTTGACATGGGTTTTGTACCCAAACCTCAACCAATGANCCCCAGAATTTTATCTCTAGAATTAAAAACATTAGTACCACTTAAAAAATCCAAATAGGGACATCTGTTGACGTATGGCCCATATACATTGCATATTTTTAACAATGTATTGAGCCATCTCTTTGTAATTTGAACCAAAATGCAAGAGGGTAATAATTATGTATTTTGAATCTTTAACTTTGGGTTGAATGCTCTTAGTAGGCCACCAGAATGGCCTTCAACATCAATTGAGAAAAAATTCCATCCTTTGAGCCACAACCTGAATAAATTCTCCACCAATGTTCTGCTACACATCATTTCTTGGAACCTAATAACTTCAGGGACAATGATCGCACACAAACATTTGAGGGGTAGCATTTTTGGGGCACCCTTTGGTGAACCAAACCGGTTCACCAGGTAAATACCCCTTGTAGGTAAGACAACATGTTATAATCCATAAAGGACAATATATTAAATAATGTATATGAATATAAGATGATATTACAATGAGAAATAAGGGCCTTATATACCCACATAGGGTGCCCTTTCATGAAGAGATGCATCATTTCATTAGGATGTCATAACTCTTCGTTATTAATTATTAATTATTAATTATTATTTATTTGTATTTTTTATTTATTATTATTATTATTATATATTTATTTATGTTACATTGTCTTCCCCTTAAACATGCTTCGCTCTCAAAGCATAAATACCGAAGGCTTCCCCTTAACTTTTGTTCTGGATTGCATTGTCTTCTCAATATATTTTGTTCTTGTAGTTGCGATACTCAACGAAACAAGATGATATAACCTTTGAATTCCTAAACTGATGTGTTTCATCCTTTGGGGAGTGACCCATCCCAAATCTACCTTCATTGGAAATGCTCGATTATCGATTGTTCTGACAAGGCTTTTCATTTTAGGCTTCCATACAAGTTGTCTATTTTGTCTTTGTTCCTTTACAATGTTGTAGTTTAGTTGTCGGTAACAAGAACATTGTTCATATTCCTCTTGAATTTGTTGTTATTGTAACGACTCTTGTGATTCAGATGATGATAAAGCACCCGAATCTCTTTGAATCTTGTTTTTTGGATCTCTCTTCAACTCTTGATACTATTGGTAATTCAACTAGATCAGTGTTTATTCCCTTCTCTGAGGTCTGGATTTTTTTAACTGGAAGCTTCTTGATTTCAATAGGTTCAAGTATTGTTTCTTCATTGGTCATTTCTTTTTTACTGTAAAATTGTTCTAACCTTTCCTTTTGTGATTTCTTCTCGTTCTTCAACTTCTTGATTTGTGTGATGAAACTTTGATTATGGTTCTTTAGACGACAAATTTCTGCGCCTTTACCTATGATAATTTTGTCACACTCTTTTTGGATCTCATGTATTGACTGTTGTTTATCCGAAAGTAGAATTTTGGATATCTGAACAAGATTTTTTGATGTAGATACTAAATATGACTTCACTGAGACGTCTTGTAATGTTGTTTTTTTATTCTTGTAAGAAAACATTAAAAACTTTTTCTCAAGGTTTAATATTAAGCTACCCAACATATCTAACCAAGTCAAGCCGAGGATTATATCAACCTCTTTTTCATATATAGTTTTAACCTTGAAATTTGATACGAGTTTATAATCTTTGAGTGTCAACGATAAATCCTTGATGTCATATTTATTGCAAAAAATAAAGTCTATTGTTTTGATTACATTTGTCTTTGGAATTATTAATTGATTCTCCAAATCCATACTTATGTGATTTTTCTTCTTATCTGGGAAAATGTGGATGCTAACTTCTTTTTCTTGAATATTTCCTCTAAATGTTAATAATCTGATGCATCTACTTAGATGATTTTTACCAGAAAATATTCCTTCCTTAAAATCCATTTTTTAATTTGAATCGACCTTATAATTATATACCATTGTGGTGAACCAAACCGATTCATTGGGTAAATACCCAATGTAGGTAAGACAATAGGTTATAATCCATAAAGGATAATATATTAAATAAAGTATGTTGGCACAGAAGCAGAACCAGGGTTCAACGCTTCAACAACGTACCAACAAAACCCTAACTACCGGCCCTTTCAGAAACACCTACGAAGCAGACGAAGTCTCACCTAAGGTAGAGGCAGGGGGGGTTACATGACTCAAGTGTATGTAACCAAGTTGGGACACAGATATGTGAATATAACACCTAGCAGAGTACTTAGGAATAACACACGTTCATTCATTATATTTATTCACATCGTATATCAAACCCTAAGTACATATCGACGCAGTAACAATGACAAAATATACATCGCACTTAGCATCAAAAGTTATATCTAACACATTCAATATAGACAAAGCACTAAGCATTCATAGATCTATCTATCATTCATGGTAATTAATAGACTAAGCAAATCTACAACATAAATATCATAACGCAAAGAAAACCATCAACACACATGATATATGTGGTTCACCCTAGTGTGGGGCTATGTCCACCAACTGCTTCTTCTTCTTTATTAGTCTTCAATCTCTTACATTCCTCTGCTCCTGTGCACCAAGACACAGATCCAATCTTCGTACCGGATAGGTGATCTGTGCACTGCGCACCAAATCCACCTTCCCAAAATCAGGTCAAGGCACAGAGCCAACTCCTCTATGAGGCACAAAGCCTTACATACATAGTCTGTTGCACAAAGCGACTCAGAACTACTTACCTCTTTGCACTTAGTGAGATACTGCTTCTTTCACTTAGCTACCTCCTCTTCTACATTACAATCTTACAAATTTATACTTTTACATTCCTTACAAAAAGGCCTAATCATGGGTAAACCCATGGGTCAAAATCCCATAACCCATTACATAAACCCTAATCAACCCCTTGTTGGGTCCACAAAACAAGTGAGATCCCACGATCTCAGCTTCACCTTGGTGCTCCATCTTTGACCAACCTGTCGAAGTCCAAAAAGTGGTCAAACCCGACCAATGTTTCCTCAAAACTTGGTCGAGGGCCAACAAGCCCCCAACAATCACCTATGACTCATCTAGAGTCACTCAGATCTGGGCAGTGTTGCTTCGAAGGCCTCAAGCTTAGCTCGAGTTTCTTCGACTTGTTGCTTCGCCTGAGCTTCCTACTTAGTGAAATCCTGGATCATTTTCTCTTTAACAGGCCCTTCCAGGCGCTGTTCCACTGTCACAACCACTTGGTCTAGCTGTGAACCTTGTTCTTCGATCTCTTCAAGCACTGTGCAGGATTCCTCCTGCACCAGTTGTAGCCTCTATGTGACTTCCATGACTTTGCCCTGGATGGCAGTAATATGTTGTTGGGTTGTGAATTGTTCTTGCGATATCCTCATCTCTCGACTACAGTGAGCGACTTCATCAATGCTTGAACTATCAGTGCCTGCTGCTGCACCTCCTGTAGCTACACTTCCAAATTCCTAAGTTTTGGGTCTTCCATGAGGCATTCGTAGGTATGTGCACTTCTGTTGCTTAGCTAATTGTATTCTGAGGTGAGGACTTTGATCCTTTCCAATGCGCTCTTAGTGGATTTCTTCCTCTGGTCACGCACTTCTTGCGGAGTGATAGGTACTGCTTGAAGCTCCAACTCCGTTACCCTTGCTTGAAGCTGTTGGATGGCCTCAATGAGCTTCGTCACTTGAACCTCAATTGCCTCATGTTCCTCTTGTGTCGATCCTAGAAAAGAGCGAAGTGATTTTCTCACCACTTCCTTGACTGTAGTCTGCTCTGCAAGAAATTGGTATTTTTCCCTTTGTATCTTCTCTTTGTCCTCCTCGAGCATTGCCCATAACTCATCTCTCTCATTCTCATAAGTGGTTTCATAGTACCGCACAACTTGTAGTTTCTCCAAGATCTCATCTCTTTCTTTCTTCAGGGCTTCTATAGCCTGTTCCTTTTCTTCTTGGACTCACTGAAGCCAAGCCTCTTTTGAATCTGCTAATCTTAGAAGCTGGGTTCGTTCATACCCAACTCTGCAGTCTTTGATGAGGAGGGCGCAGTAGGTAATGCGTGGCTAACTTGAATAGCTTGTTGTATCTCCTTCAACTCCTTCTCAACTCTTACATACAACTCTTCTAACTTCGCGCCATATCTCTATAAGTGGTCCTCAGACGCATCCTCCATCACTCCAAGGACTAGACTGATGTCATCCTCCATGAACATAGCCTCTAGTTGGGGCTTACTGGCACGGATCTTCTTTCTTGCTGAAGGTTTCTGTGGAGAAACCTTCCTCTTCTTTGATGTTTCTGTCTTAGTAGGGGGGTCCTTCGGTAGTGTAGCCTTGCCTTCTCCTTGCTTTTCTCCTTCTTCCCCTCCTCCTTATTCATTTACTTTGTCTCCTCCTCCTCCTGTGGGTGCGTCAGGTCTACCTTCTTCTGATGCATTGTCCTCCTTACCAGTTTCTATGTTTTCGACTTCCTTCTTTTTCTTTATCTTCTTCGCATTGGTATGTCCGACATGCTCAACCCTGGTGACCAAGGGGATTCCTATGATTTCAGGGTTGAAGAGTTCTGCATCATCAACCAGTACAAGGAATTCTTCTGGCCACTCCTTCATGATCTGTTCCATATCTTCGTCTGTCATCCTATAGTAGGATTGTAATTTCTCCTTTCTCTCATCCCTACGCGCAGTGATATAAATGAAGTGTCGATATGCGAGGAACTTAGCCAACGGTCTATATTGGTGCAATGTTCGTGGAGTCATGCATAGGAACGACTCAATATAAACCTTTAGTTGTTGATAGTAGGCATGGAACATTGCTTTGACATGTCATCCGTGTACCATAGGGTCGAGAAATTTGCAGCCAATGGCTCCAAAGGTTCAATATCTAGGAAGGCATCTCCTTCCATCATTTTCCAAGAGAAAAATGCGATCAGTACAAGAAACCATATGAAATGGAACTCGTATCCTTGGTCCTACGCTTCACGACAATCTTTCTCAAGCTTGTTGACAAGGTAGCTTTCCCAATTCATTTGCATCCCCTCCACACATTTCCCTGCAAGGTCCACCACGAACCCAGTGACCTGCATGGAGTGGTTATTTCTAACGAGATTGCCAGCTATGAGCTGGAAAGCTAGGTGCACTACGCCATCCTGGATGGAGGCTACCTTGTAGCCTCATTTTCCCTTCTCAAATTCTTCATATGCATCTTTAATGCGTTGTGCCAAGGAGTGATCTAAGGTCTTCCCTGGGTAGAACTGCTGAGGGTTGGGTCCCTGCATTCATAGTTCTATGACCAGGTGGATCAACATCAGATCCATAGTAATGCTCATGTCGAGCCACATGTATCCTCCATGATAGCACGACAAGATGAGTTCAACACAAGCGTTAACCTCCTGATGTCAGCCAAAGTGAGGGATCTTCATGAAATTCAATATCGTGGACTGCGCGAGCTCCTTAATCCATAGTTGGAAGACGATGTGAGGCTTCTTCCCAGTCGTCTTCATCAAATATCTGTGAGGCGTGAGCATCGCATAGTTCTTTCTATCACCAAGGTTGAAATCGTTGTTCTTCAATGCTAGGATCTATCCCAACTGGATTTCGTCTATGCGTATCCCCTTCAGGATGTATGTGGTGATTAATGTATACTCAAAGTCTCATGGAATTTTGTCATGGTTAACCGCACCAGCCAAAGGTGAGATGTAATTAGGTAAGATCGACGGGATCTGCTTCACGTTAGCCAGATCATCGTGATGCTTACTTCGCTTATCAGTCGCATGGTTAGTACGGCCCGAACGTCGTTCAATTGAGGGGGCAGCCTGCAGTCCCCTGGTCATCAACGCCTGTATTCCCTCAGACATGGATTTATCAGCCATAAAATTATTCAACACTTCTTCATCGAATTTCTCTAACTCGGTGCGCTCGACCGACATTATCGCTGTGAAAAAATATGTCAAGGTAGGCGAACAAATAGTGGGATAAACAACATATGATGAGGTCTGATAGCACAAATCGACACACATAATTATTTTTCTGTTAGCTTAGATAATCATGGGTAGAAAAAATTGGTCCCAACGCAGCGTCCGATGGGTTAAATAAGTGAGCTTTGTAACAGATTCCTTCAACGAATAGGAATGCCTCCATTGATGCGAATTCATTCATTAGGGAACAATATCAACATCCAAAAAGTGGTCTAGTGCGTTTCCTAGCCGTTCTGGGGCATCGTTCTAATGGTCAGGGTGCCTCCAATGGTCATATATCTTTTCCAAGGAAAAGTCCCATTCTGCATGGTTCTGCTGTTCCGGTGAGGTTCAGAGCCTACAAGCCTTCCTTTTGTGAAGTATTTTCTGTCACTTCCTATAACTTTTATAACTTGTCTTTCTTCTTACTGAGATTCCTTGTCTTCTTTCCTGTGATCAAACTCCCTCCAACTATTTTTAGAGTTCTTTTTTGATTCCCATTCTTATCTTTTTCTAGTGTAGTAGCTTCGCGCTGCTGATGTGCTCTCGTAGGGTTCAAAGGTAATACCTCTTCTCTTATTAACTCTAGGGTGTGTATTCTTCTTTCTTGCATGGATAGGTCCCTCAAACCTTCTTGTGTTCTTTTAACCTTGATAGCTAATTCTCTTGCATTATGTTGCTTCAAATCAACTTCTCGTTCTTCCATCAGTCGCTCTATTCTTCTAGCTATGGAATCCCTTAGTTCTTGATTTTTATTTTCTGTAGCTTCTTCCTCTGCTTTCCTTCTGATCTGATCCTTCTTGATCCAAGTCGTTCCTAACAAAAGTGGAAAAGGGGCATTGTTCTCAACAAACTTAATAACTTCAAATTCTTCTTGAGTCAATGTTCCATGGATGATAACAGGTACATTAGTAACTCTTCCACATAGGGTTATCATATTTCCTTTAACAATCCTATGCTTCCTAGTGAAGGTACCACAATAGGCTTTCCCAAAATTTCCCAAGTGATTTCTGTCATAATATTCACTTGTGTCTCCTCATCCAGGACACAGTCTATGTTGAAGTCTCTTATTCTTGTACTTATGCACTATTTTTCTTTCAATATCTCTAATAAAATGACATCTTTGTGATCATCCATTACTTCTTTTAACTGTACTAACATAGTCTGAGATTTCTATGATTCTTCCTCTTTATGATTCTCTAATATTCTCTTATTCTCTTGACTCATGTTTATTTGTTCAACTTTAGCAATCATCTTTGGACAGTCCTCAACTTCATGACCAACAACTTTACAATAGAGACAAATAGGACTTGCACCAGGGCATTCCTTAGCAAGATGTCCCGGTCTTCTGCAGTTGTAACATAATGTAAATCCTCTCTTTCTCTTGTATGTTCCCCAACTTTTTATGTATTGTGCACTAGGATCATAATGTTGGACCTACAATCTGCAAACATTCTTTCTAGGTTCCTATTTTTCTTCAAATCAGGTTTCTTTTTTAGCATAGAGCTTCACAAGTCAAGTAGAATATTGCGCCCTACAACAATAGATCTACGCACAAAGATTCTCTTTTATTTCAGTTCCCAACAATCACAGTCTCAAGTCCTAGCAACAAAACCATTTGTTGGCACAGGGGTAGACATAGGGTTCAACGCTTCAACAATGCACCAAAAAAACCTTAAATACCAGCCCTTTCGACAACACCTGTGAAGCAGGCGATGTCTTTCCCAAGGTAGAGGCAGGGGGGGTTGCAGGACTCAAATGTTTGTAACCAATATGGGACATAGATTTGTGATTATAACACCTCGAAGAGTACTTAGGAATAACACACATTCATTCATTATCTTTATTCACATCACAAATCAAACCCTAAGTATAAATTGACGCAGTAACAATGAAAAAATATACATCACACTTAGCATCAGAAGTTATATCTAACACATTCAACATAGACAAAGAACTAAGCATTCATAGATCTATCTATCATTCATGAGAGTGAATGCACTAAGCAGATCTACAACATAAATATCATAACATAAAGAAAATCATCAACACATGATATATATGGTTCACCCCAGTGTGGGGCTACGCCCACCAAATTCTTCTTCTTCTTTATTATTCTTCAATATCTAACATTCCTCTGCTCATGTGCACCAAGCCATAGAGCCAAGCTTCATACCAGATAGATGATCTGCGCACTATGCACCAAATCCACCTTCCCAAAATTAGGTCAAGGCACAGAGCCAACTCCTCTATGAGGCACAAAGCATTACATACATAGTCTATTGCACAAAGAGACTCATAACTACTTTCCTCTTTGCACTTAGCGAGATACTACTTCTTGCACTTAGCTACCTCCTCTTCTACATTACAATCTTACATATTTATACTTTTACATTCCTTACAAAAGGCCTAATCATGGGTAAACCCATGGGCCGATATCCCATAACCCATTACATAAACCCTAATGAACCCCTTGTTGGGTCCACAAAACAAGTGAGATCTTGCGATCTCAGCTCCGCCTGGGCACTCCATCTTCGACCAGCTTATCGAATTCCAAAAAGTGGTCAAACCCGACCAATGTTTTCTCAAAAATTGGTCGAGAGCCAACAACGTATATGGATATAAGATGGTATTACAATGAGAAATAAGGGTCTTATATACCCACATAGGGTGCCCTTTCATGAAGATATGGATCATTTCATTAGGATGTCATAACTCTTCATTATTAATTATTGTTTATTAGTTATTTGTATTTATTTATTATTATTATTATTATTATTATATATTTATTTATGTTACACACCCCTACCCCTCTGACATTAAAGGAAATAAATTTCATTTTGGAACCTTTGGTTGGGCCTTCCCTACTGTAAGGGCCCCAATTATTGTTGTTTGTTTACCACAACAGGTTTCTTTGGCCGCCATTGATTGGGCTATATAAATCCTATATTTCCTCCCTGCATTCCCCTTAGGAGTCAGATCCAAATCTAAACCACCGACTTCATCCCACTTAGAACCCAACTTGACTTTGGACCGCAGTGAATAATCTGACTTAATATCAAAAGAGTGACTCGAGGATAGAGGACAAGAAGGAGAGTCTGGAAGACATAGAGGGGATTTATGTATGATTTCGGGAGACTCCTTCACTAATTTCGACACTGGACCGAGATCAGGAACTCCAATAGGAGATTGAATTAGGAAACTGAGAAGAGGGATACTTGAGGTTAGAATACATGCAAGGGGAAGATGGAGAAAACATAGATTGAACCTTTTTTGGAAAGGAAGTCGCATTATTAGACAAGATAGTAATTTTAGAACTATATGAATTACCCATATCTCCTTTAGATGTTGAATTTTTCATGTTGCCACCCGAAATACTGAGCTGGGGTTGTTTTTTCCCTTCACATTCCATGTTGTCACCTGCTTCCTCCAAGAGCGTTCAAGGACACTAACTCATTTTTCCTTTTCCAGACTTTAGTAAAAAGGGGAAAATTGTCTTGAGACCCGTTTCACTATTCTTGTAGGTGTCCTATGACTTGACAACCAAAACACCTGAAGGGAATACGCCAGTAGTCGATCCTCTAGTTAAACGAGGAATTTTCCCACACCAACTCTATCTCATTATGGATCCCATCACACAAGTCGAATTCAATTTGAAGCCAAGCCCATCGAAGATCAACCTTGGAGTCCCATCCTAGCGTGAGTCCAACAAAACACCCTATTTTATTTCCTATAGCTTTTAATATCTCTTCCTTCCAAAAACCCATGGGGAGATTTGGTAAAATTGCCTAGATTTTTGCAGGTGAGAGAAATTCTTGGGTTGAATCAAAGGAAATTTACCACTCTTTCAAAAGAAGACCTGAGAGGCCCCAACCAAAGGATCTACTGAAAATATCCATCATGTCTTCATGGATTTTAAACTCAAAACTAATCCACCCTCTTGCAAGAGTATGAAAAAAAGGTGTATATCCAAGCACATGCAACCAATTATCCTCCATGCAATTTTTGATCTCGTCGGGGAAACAACTTTCCCACATAATCGGCCTACAAAATGTTTACCTACCATCCTTGATATATAACCAATACCTAAATTTTCACCCACCACCATGCGCCTACAGTCTTTACAACCTTTCCAACACATGCCTTTCCTTGACTCCCAACTTTTCCGACCTATGGACGGTGAACAAAGAGCTTCTTCCCCTCTGGAAAATTCTAGTTTAAACTATCATGTTGAACTCTCTGCATGTGAATCTCCATGAAAGGTTGGGTTTACATCCGAGCCTTGAAAATATTTCACCTTCTTCTTATTTGGGGAACCACCAACATGGATACTATTGATGTGGAATTTTGAACCACCACCTTCCACATCGATATTGGGGCCTCATACAATGAGTTGATTCTCAAGGAATGTCATTTTAGGGGGAGACAACAGTCCCAAATATGCCATGTTGGATGTCCTCTTTAAACATTGCAACCTTACAAATTCCTCATCTAATATGAAAACATCATTTGATCCTAAAAACTATGCACTGAAATCAAGGTTTGAGTCGCCCATAAAAAATGAATTAACTACATTTTAAAGAGGACCTGTTTGATCCAATATCTCCATCACCTAAGTAGCTGACAAAATTATTGGGGCTAATCACCAAAACAAAAAGTGGGAATATCCTTGAATGGTGTTGATTCCATCCTCCATTATCAATACTCAAGGGTAAAACCTGTGCTATAGACTTTAACTAGCTTAAGAAAGGGGTCTCTTAGAATCTGAGAATTGAGGTGAGCACAATCCACAAGGACCATCCACCTTGAATGGGATCACACCAAAAAATACAAATTGAGACTTACTAGTGCTGCCTCAATCATTTGGCATCACAGAGCCGAGCCACCGTGCCTCAAGAAAAATAAATAAATTAAATATGTGTATTTTAAATAATTAAAAAAAAAGTTAGTATTTCATGTAAAATTCTATGAATATATATTTGAACATCATCCTTAATTCTAGATTAAGAGTGGTAAGACCATTTGAGAGAGTAGCATGGAATACCAAAGGGAAAGGTGGATGAGTTCCACACAATACAATAGGAGAATGTGATTAGAGGTTGTTTCGTTTTTCTTGAAAGATCATGCTTTACCTTCCAAGGTATATATTTTCCATGTTCCTTATTTACATCAAGTAGACTTTCTCTCACCAAAAAATTCATGAATTTATGATTTGGATTCCAGGTCAAAGGTGAAAGAGAGACTCATTTAAGATACATGATGGAAAGGATGCGAGTTCTTTACCTAACACTTGGAAATAAACGATTTTTTCCCATGGATCCCTTTTTCATATTCCTCTCTTGTGGAGTCATAGCCTCCGTGTGTTCCTAATAACTAATTTGGACCATTATATATTATATTTAGCATTACCGTTTAACATAACATAAAGCATACTATTGTAAGGGATAGAAGGGGAGGGGAGGGGCAAGGAGGAAGGATGAGGTAGGTATTGGGTGTGTGTGTCGGGGGGGAAGAGGGTGGGGGGGTAACGGGGGGATGGGTGATTCTTAGAATTTCTCTCCCCACTAATTTTCCTATTTGGGGTTTATTTTTTGACCTATATTTTTAATTTAGTATTTTTATTAAATTCATTTTTTATTTTTTAAATTTTTTAAAACTAAAAAGATCATAAAATTCTATTATATTCACAAAAATATAAGGATAGGTATGGGGGGTCTACCTTAGACATAAACCATAACCAATTCCCCGACACAATCATAATGTTATCATATCAATATCATTAGAGTATCAAAGTAAAATAGAGATAAAGCCCGAGTTCTAGATCCTGGAGCTTATGGCCATATAATTACCTAACTAAGAGCCATTGTTTGTTTCCTATGATCAAGTCTAACAACTGATTTAAAAAAAATTACTATAAAGAAAACCCGATTCAACATAAACAAAGACTAGTTAACCTGACTCTTCCTTCAAAGGATGGAATTTTCTTGGGGACGAAATTATCTCTCGTGCAGGCACAACAACCTCTTTTTGAACCTTATCTACATCAATGGGGTAACTTATCTATATCAGAAGACTTTGCATCAAATTGTTGTGCTCCTTCCTCTCCTACTTTTGAGAAGCTAAGATGACCCTGAAACTGATACCATGCTAAGACTGACATAATAATTTGAACATTCCCTCAAGGATGCATATGGCATAGAGCAAGTTTGATTGCTCTCTCCTTGTCTTATGCAGGGCTTGTCTAACAATAACCTTCACAAACCAATAGGTATCCATAATCCTGAAGTATTTGGTTTCCCTCGTTCTGGTGTAGAAAGGGTCTTCAACCCATTCTTCTACCTCATCTAGAACCTCTCTGATTTAAAATCTCCCTTCTTTGTTGGTGAACTTGCTGCACGACCTCCTCTGCCTCCTTTTTCTCCTTGTCAGAGAAGAACTAGATGAACCTATTCTCAGTTTCCCAAGAATCCCTGGGCATCATGGAGTTCGTTAGGCCCTGAAAGGTAGAGGATTCTTTATCATGCCTCCCTCCCTTGTGGGATTTTCCCTTTTTTCTCCCAAGGAAATCCATGACCCAAACTATGCTACCAGAAAGACAAAAACCCCATAGACTAACTATGAACATAGGTGTTTTACCTGACTGTTCTCTCCCTCACCGACGATCAATGAAACTAAATGAAAACTTAGAACAATGACCCACACAACATTGTCACCTCCAGGGGCACTCTTTTTAACTATCTCCATGCCTCTATTATTGATCCTATGTGCCATCATGGATACATGATCAATAAAAACCTTCGCACCAAAGCCATCACCACCGCGATGGCTCCCCTTCCCTTCTAGAGACTTCGGTATCACCAAGTTTGAATGTTGAGTATTTTCGTTAGGATCTCCCATGTTTCTCTCATGCTTTTCCATAGTGCCCTCGAGGATGCTCCACCTTCCCCGCATCATGTCATTAATTCCAAACGGACTTCATGGACAAGCGACGTGCCTACCACTTGCCCCTGCTTGTTGTCACATACACCCCTATCCACATATATCGCGTCGGTCCCTCATCTAACCACATGGCCTAGGTCCGTCCCGCTAGCATACACCCCATCCATTTTTATTTTATTTTTTTATTAATTATATAGTTTTTTCTGTTAATTTTTTTAGTTGACTTTTAAATTTGTTTTTATTAGTTTTCTATTTATTTTTTTGAAATTGATTCTTAAGTTTGTTTATTTGGGTATACACGCAGAGTTTTTTTTTCAACTGATTTAATTTTTAATGTAATTAAAAAAAAACAGAATCAATTAATAAATAATATTTTGAGTAGCAATTCAGGAGCTGATTTTGATTTTTTTTATCTACAATGATACCGGTTGTGAAGGCCACAATTTCAATTTAGTCATAATTTTAACTGCAAAAACAAATGTGTGTTACTGGTAGCATCACTTTTTGATTCAAGGGTCAATTTCTAGGTTTTTAGGTTTTTGTCAATGTCGTGATTCCAAACAAGTTATAATTTTAGCCACCCCACAAAAAGAGTTCTACTAGTAGCACGAATTTTTTATTCGGGGGTTGATTCTGGTGTTTTTATGCCCCCAAAATGGGTTTTTTGGGCTAGAGTTCTCATTTTGAGGTCAAATTTCTAGTTAAGTTGGTCATTTACAACATTTACATTACGAGATCATTTATTTAAGCTCACATGGCTCAATATTAATCATAATAATCACACATTTACAATTTATTATAATTTGATCCAATACTTTCCAAGGGTCAAAACATGAGTATTACACTATTTCCTTATCCAAATCATGGACTTCCATGATTGAGAATCAGTGGGAGGGAGGTTTCCTCGTAAGGCATAACAATCACCTTGGCATATCCACTACTCTTAAGCACCAGAATAAAGTTAGTTATTGAAGGAACAAGTATTGATTCTTTAGGAGTCATAGTTGGATCTACCCAATGTTGATTCTGCATAGACTATTGTTTCCATGAGACCTTCCAAGTTTTTCATTTTGGAATTGGATTATATTTTACTCTTGGGAAGGAAGAAACCATGTGACCATGGTCAAAGAAAAGTTTTCATTGATAGCCAACATGTTCATAATGATACAATAACATCCTTGATATGATAGCTATCATGCACATTTTCTTACATTTTCTTAGGTTTGGTTCTATTTCATGATTAAAAACAAAACAAACAAACAAACAAACAAACAATTTTTTTTGTAATATAGTGAGATATTTATTGTCCTTATTGAATTTTTGTCAACCATTGGCAGATGAAGCATTGTAGTTGAAATCGAAGGGTTAGGGTAGTTGTAAGGCCAAAAACTAAAGAGAACAAACATACATATGAAGTTTATGAATGAGAAAAGGGCCTCTGGCTCTCCTTTGATTTGGTTTGTGTATTATGGATGGATGTGGATTATAGAGACCCATGCATAGGCTATGCTAATGTGATGGAGAATTGGGAGCTTAGCCAATTTATTTAATATATAGTGCATTTGTTCCTATGGTATTTCTACTTGTTTCAATTGAATTACAAAACTACGTGGTTATTTCAACTAAGCGGTTTATTATTGTGTTCTATTTATGGTTATTTTCAATTGAATTATGAATGTTGGTTTAATATTGAAATTATTTATTAATATCAATTGTGGAGAAATCCAATTTTTTGGGTGTGAAATTGGAGGGGATTGTAGCCTCACTACAACAAGTGGTTTCAAAGAAATTAGAATCTCGAGGGATTGAGGCAATTCCATCGAAAAAAGGATAGGTGGTGATCCAGATTATTTTCGGCACGAAATGAGAGCGGAGATATAATAAATAAATGCACAGAGATATTGCATATATTCAATAATATAACAAAAATGTATCATAGATGCAACCATAAACACAAATATACAGTAATACACGATTTCTATTAATCAAAGAAATGTACAAAGACTGTAAAAATACAGAGTGAAAGACTCGCTAGAATGGTGGCAACGTATCTCTAAGAAGAGATGTGACGACTACTCACATTCGCAAGAAGATGATTACAATGAGGCTCTGAAGGCCCTTTTACAATAAACGGGAATGCAAAAAGTCCTAGACATCCAAAAACCTAACCCTAGGAGATGAATCGCCAAAAGTCATGTGGGCCCCGTTTGGGTAAGTGAGTACATCAACTTCCCGGGGTCGTAACTTTTGCATACGATCTCTGTTTTAGGTGTGTGATAGCTCATTGGAAAGGTATTGTCGAGGAGATTCATTTTGGGGGATCAATAATGACTTTGGCTATCATTGAGAACCTCTATCTCGAAAAACCTTCATTTGGACCCTCAAAATGGCCTCGGAAGTTAAAACCTGCTAAAAATAGTAAATTGCCAAAATGGCCAGAAAACTATTTTGAGCCATTTGGAAAAGGTGGGTGGCCACCGATATCCACCTGGATCAAGTGGGTAGAATTGTTACCATGATAAGCGTACTAGCTAATGAATAGACTTTCTTTAATCTCTTAAGGAGGACCTTACTTTGTTATTTCAGGACCTTACCTACCTTGTTATCTCTAAGTTCCCAATCTGTACATATACTTATCTTACCTAATTTTTTATCTCTATATCTTCTAAGGACCTTACTTTGTTATTTCTTCTTTCATTGTTTCATTTTCTCTTGCTTAGTTTAGTTATCTCTTTGGTAGAGATATCTCATTCCCGCATGTAGAAAGCATGTAATTACCTCTATCAACATATACTAGTGATAACACCTTCCTTCTAGCTTGTGATAACACCTACCCTTCTAGCACTTGAAGTACTTGTGATAACACCTGGAAAGTACTTCTTCCAACCTTTCTTAACATGCTTCTTCCAATCTTGCTTGTAAAAGAAAATTCTTTAGGGGTAGTTATAACCCTTTCCTACCCCCTCCCTAGTACTTGTTATAATGCTTCATGGTCAAGAAAGCAGGAAATCTTTGTCCCTTTATTTTTCACCCAAGCCAGAAAAAAGGGATTTCTATGAGACAACAATTCTAGTGAAGAAAAAAGAGAAGTGTAAACAACACTAGCAAGGGTGTGTTACTAGGTAGAGTTATATGAATGAGTGAATAAAGCATGCCTCTAGTGGTAGGATTAGACAGATGCTATACGAGGAGATACAACTTCAATATTGAATTGCGCTTGACAGAGGTGATGAACGATGAGGTGTTGAAGAATTTGGAACAGGGGGTAGTAGAGATGTTGCATTGGGTGTTGTACTGGAATAGAGAATTGTAGAAGAACAAAAGGAATTTGTGGTGAAGATGATATAGGGAGAGAATGCAGGCTACATTGAAAACTGCAACATGGTAGGAAGAGGAAATCCTATAGTGAGAAGACGAACTAGAAGAAAAAATACTTATTCAAAAGTGGTGTGGAAAATGTTGCATTATTTTTGTAACAAACAAATGATGATAAGGATGGATGCCTTAAAATTGGCCCAATAGAGGGGAAGGGTAATAGCCAAAGTGATCTAAAAAGATAAATAAGAGGATGTGCAACAACACCAAATGAAGATGGAGATACTAGAATTCTTTTGAAACATTGATCTAGAAAGGACAATGAAGTGGAACCATTTAAGTGTGAGAAGGTTTTTGTGAATGAATTTCAAATAAAAAAATAAGAGTCAATTTTATAAAGTAAATTAGAAATTTCTCAACTTCGTAAGATTGTGTTATTTATAATTTGTCAAAATTAAAAATAAAAATAACTTTATTATATATTATAAATATATTAAAAACAAAAAATTGTGTTATTTTTAATTTGTGAAAATTAAAAATCTTATTATATATTATAAAAATAAATAAATAAATAAACAATAAAAGATAGAAAATTTTATAAATACATTTAGAAATGAATAACATTATAAATTTAAGGAGATATAGAAATACATGTTTTATAAAAGTGACTCTTTGTGTCATATGTAAAATATACATGTTATCATTGATGTGTGTTTCTTGATAATGCAAGATAGTAATATTATCAATGTTTGATAATAAAGATTAAATATTAAAATATAAAGAGGAAAATTATAAATATTTGATGATAATAGATAAAATATTAATAAAAAGGAATAAAAAATATAAATAAATATAACATAGAAATATTTACGAAGGCAATTGGGTAAGGGGGTTATCTTCGATTTGGAAAGGTATCAAAGATTTAAATTCTAATGGGGATTATTAAGCATAGACACATGCAACTTTTCAAAGAGTGAGGCCTGTAAGGAATTTAGCGAGAGGGAAAATCCCATTGACGAGAGACTCAATCATCATCATTCAAGCCTTGCAATGAGGTGAAGGCCCCTTTTCCTAGGTGGAATTTAACGAGAGGGAAAATCCCATTAACGAGAGACTCAATCATCATCATTTGAGCCTTGCAGTGAGGTGAAGGCCCCTTTTCCTAAGTGTTGAAATAAGACATTCATTATTCCTTGTCAAACACAATATTCATGATGGAAATTTATTTTGACTACCTTTCAATTTACATTCATATAAATTTATAAATTGTTAAAAGTGATTTTTCTAATTAAGAGATTAGACATTGATAGTGGCATTATTTGTAAGAAAAACATAAGTTTGAGCCACACACAAAATGAATAAGGAAATAACACATTATTTATTTCATGTCTCATGAACTAAACACAGTAAATACTTCATTGATTATGATCGTCGGGATATGATCTCAATAGTATGAATATGAAATGTATAAAAATTGACCATATAATAACAAAAGTAAAAGTTAGTAGAAAATCACTTGTGTATTTGAATTCATCTTCTCCCTGTTGATATTATGGTAGTTGAGGGAGGTATTAACCTCCATGTGTAACCTTTGACTAGAATAGAATATTTTGAAAGCAAGAGAAACCCTAAACGGATGTGTGAGAAACCTAGAAGACTAATCGAATCAATACAATAAATAATATTAAAGTATTACCCTCTAGAAAGAGAAGTTGGCCTAGACAGATGAGAAGAAGGACTATAAATAGGAGGTGCTTGAGCTCATTTTGTACATACTTCCCTCACTCTCTCAGAAAAATATAGCTCAAGTATGGAGTTTCAGTTGCAAGGAAGGAAGGTGTATATCTTGGGGTGTTTCTTGGTCTCTTTCTCTAGTGCTATCTAGCCTAAGATATGCACCCTACCTTCTAGTATCTCTTGGTGGTATTCTTGGTGACATCTTGGAGTATATTGGTGGATTTATTGAAGGTGCAACTACAACTACTGCTATTGAGTATTGTTCTTGTTCTGTGGTTGTGGAGACTCTCTCTCTTGTGCACTACTCTTGGAGGAGGTGTTCTCTCCTTGTATTATGTTGTTGTTGCAATTGGATGGTGTTTTCTGGTTCCATCTCATGCTACTTTCACAGCTAGGGTTTATCTATTGGTTCTAGTATGGATTTATGGAATCATTCTATCTAGAAAAGGTTAAGGTGCTTAGGGGTGGCTGCATGCCTATGGTTGGGTGACAATAGTGATATTGTCTATGGTAAAATGAGCACATCGAATATTTTAACAAGTTATGGGCCCACACTACCTTAATAATAGTATAATAGTTGGAAGGAAGTTCAACATTTCTTTGTCAAGCTCATTGAAGCACTAATTGCAGCTACAACTAGTGTTTTTTATTTTGCAGCTGCAACAAACCCTAACCTAATTATTTGGGCACTTTCAGTGAAGCGTTGGACCTATTTTTTGGGTTTTCTAGTGCACCTTAGGATAGCGCACCCTTTGGTGCTCTCATCCAATAAAAACGTCAAGTTTGAGTTCTTGGTCAAAATCAAATTCAAAGGTTGACTTTTGGTCAAAATTGATTTTGTGGTCAAAGTTGAAATTACAGGGTTTCTAGCTTGTTCTAATCATTGAATCTTTTTTATTTAGTTTCTAACATCTTCTTGTCAATATGGTGTCTAGTTTCAGATTAGAAGACAAGTTGAACGATGCTACAAATTTCAAAGGTATGCACTTGTATATGTTTTTTAAGTTATATCATCCAACAAAGCATGAGTGTGTTTGCAGGGGATGTACAACAAATCGTGTCCAAGTAGTGATCTTGGATTCAATATATTCATAGGAACAAGCACACCCTCCCTAGAAGTTGAGGCTCTAGGTTCCAGGTTTGATTAATCAAATTGTTAAGTTTCAATTTGCACATATCAAGTTTGATAGTTTCTATAGTACAAGTAAACACTACAGTTGTGACAACAATATTTGAAAGGTTCTATTACTGCTAGGTATACTTGGTTGCATGTAAGTACTATTGATATAAGATGCTTATTGCACTTGTTTTCAAAATTAACTAACATCTTCTCTAGGAGATATTTCTTGTCCTACTCCTAGGAAGGTCACCTTGGTAATTATATGATGACTACCATCCTTGTTACCATAGATATGTTCTTATGAAAATTCTATTGGAAATGATTTTTCTCTTGTTGTTCTTGTTCTGGGCAGGTCACAAGAGATAACTCTGAGAAGGATCTACAATAACTATTGCAAACATAGAGAAGATGAATCCATCAACTGGTGAGGCAAGTGACCTCACCAAGTACCAATTCTAAAGGAAGCATGTAAATAAAAAGGAGTTTTGGACATCGTTCACTAAGATGTGTGTGGACCAATGTCAACCTCCTCACTAAGTGGAGAGGTTGGGATTAAGAGGGATTTATTTACATAATTCTCAACAAAATGGTGTGGAAAAAAGAAAGAATCGATCCATTGAAGAAAATGTTAAAGAAATGATGAATGACCATAATCTATCCATGTTTCTATGGGGAGAAGCAACTATGACAACCATATATTTTCAGAATAAAAGTCCTCATCATATATTGAAGAAAATGACTCCAGAATAAGATTTCTCCAGAAAGAAGCCAAGTGTTGAACACTTGAGGATATTTAGTTGTCTTAAAGAAGTTGGAACCTTTAGGGAAAGAAAGATGACCAAAATATTTTATAGTTATGAAGAACTCATGACAATTCTTGTCAATTCAGAACCTTCCACCTTTGAAGAAGTAGTCAAGAATAAATAATGGAAGGAATCTATGATGGAAGAATATCAATCCATCATGAAAAATGATGTATGGGAAATTGTGCTTAGATCTGAAGAAAAGTATGTAGTCACTTCAAAATGGGTTTACAAGATAAATCATGCAGTAGATGGGAGTATTGATAAATACAAGGCAAGATTTGTGGCTAAATGGTTGTCCCAACAGAAGGGAGAATACTATGATGAGATGTTTGCTCCAGTTTCTAGATACAACTCTATTAGAGCCATCATATCTCTTCCATCATCCATGGGTTGGAGTTTACATCAGATAGATGTAAAAACCACTTTTCTTAATGGAGTAATTGAGGAATATATATACATAGAGAAACCTCAAGGTTTTGAGGTACATCCGAGAAAAACCCATGTGTTCATATTAAATAAGGCCTTGTATGGACTCAAGCAAGATCCAAGTGCTTGGTATGCATGAATTGACAGTTACTTGATGAAACTTGGATTTTCCAAAAGCTATGTTGATCCAAACCTTTATTACAAGGTTGGGAATGATGCACCTGTGATCCAACTACTGTATGTTGATGATTTGTTTCTGATAGGTGTAGAGCCTCTCATTATTCAATGTAAGAGGGAGCTAGCCTTTGAATTCGATATGAAGGATATTGGTCTCATGCATTATTATTTGGGACTAGAAGTATGGCAGAAGCGTGGCAAAATATTCCTAGGGCAAGGGAAGTATGTTGTAAATATCCTTTGGAAGTTTGGGATGATGGATTGAAAATACATGGAAACTCCCATGGTGACATATCTAAAGAAGCTAAGAGACTTTGATTATGATCTTGTAGACTCGTCCCTATACCGACAATTGATTGGCTCTTTGAGGTATTTGATGAATACCTGACCGAACATTTTCTTTGATGTGAACACATTGAGCTAGTTCCAGGTGGAACCTATACATGAGCATTGGATAGCTACAAAGAACATATTGAGATATCTTAGTGGGACGCTAAATTATGGTTTGAGATATGCCTCAAATAGTGACATACAATTGCATGGATTTATTGATTCAGATTGGGCGGGGAGTGCAAATCATAGAAAGGGTACTTATGGTATATGTTTCAGTTTGGGATATACTATGATATCATGGGCTGGTAGGAAACATAAGTTTGTTTCACTCAGCACTGCAAAATCAAAGTATTTGTATCTTGTGATACTTGTACGGAAGAAGTATGGCTCTGTAAGATGATTTCTTGACTATTTGATCATGTGTTGGATTTGATTGTGATATATTGTGATAATCAGAGTTGTGTGAATCTTTTAAAGAACCTTGTGTTCCATGACAGGTCGAATCACAATAATATCAAGTACTATTTTATCCATGATGAATTCCAGAAGGGAGAAGTTATTCTCCAGTACATCTCCATTGATGAGCAGACAATTGATATTTTAAAAAAACCTTTGTCCAAGGTAAAGTTTTCTTACTTGAGGGACAAGTTGGGACTTATGGAGATACCCTCCCTTGGATGAAAAGGAGGAGATGACTTCCTCGGTCCTCGGTTGGGAGGGAGTGTTCATATATCATGGATTGAAATTTTCTATGGAAAATGCTCCAGGACTGACATTCTCCTGTGGCACAAATGGTGACCTGATCAGGATGAATGGTCTACCCCCTATGGTGTGAATGGTGATCGAATTAAGGAGGTTGGTACAAGAATGATCTGATGGACTGAAATTCTCCCTGTGGAGAATGGTCCATGTTGGAAAATATGTTGATATATGGCATCATGGATCATCAGTGTGTTGGTGGACAAATATTCTCTAGGTGGAGAATGGTCTAGGAAGAACAAATTGTTGATGTACCATAGACATCTATTATCTTGGGGAATTACCTATATAGGTAGAATGGTCTAGGGAAACTATTCTCCTAGGGATTTTCCCAGATAGGTAGAATGGTCCATCTCCTCGAGTTCACAGTAGTGACTAGAGTGGGGAGAATGGTAAAGAACAAACATTTTCCCTGAATTTATTGTAGTGGACAAAGGGGGGACAATGATCTAGGACAATAATTCTTCATGAGTTCACAGTAGTGAACAGAGTGGTAAGAATGGTCCTTGTATCCCATGGTGTGGCTTTCAACATATGTTGGGACAATCATTCTTCCTATGTCACATGCAGTGACCAAGAAAGAAAAAATGGTCCCTATATCATTCTGTTGAGTAAGTGACTTATGTGAGACACTATGTTGAATGCTCTAAGTCCAACACATGACTTATTCATCATCATGCCCGCTTACTTAAATGGAGTATGGCCTTGAGATATGATGCAGACAATGATATATATTTTGATTCCAGGATGATACCATATGATACAGATAGTGATGATGATGATGATGCTTATGACGTTATCTACATGATCATGAGATAACATGTGTGGCTATGATGATTCTACTTGTAGAATGGTCTGCAAGACTATGTGAGCCTTTCCCATACCATGTGAAATGGATGGATGTGTTTGATACCATTACAATTAATACCTCTGTATCTAGGAGGGAGTGTTGATATTATGGTATCTATACAAGGTATTAACCTCCATGTGTAACCTTTAACTAGAATAGAATATTTTGGAAGCAAGAGAAACCCTAAACGGATGTGTGAGAGCCCTAGAAGACTAGTCAACTCAATAAAATAAATAATATTAAAGTATTACCCTCCAGAAAGAGAAGTTGGCCTAGACAGGTGGCAAGAAGGACTATAAGTAGGAGGTGCTTGAGCTCATTTTGTACACACTTCACTCACTCTCTCAGAAAATTGTAGCGCAAGTATGGAGTTGCAGTTGCAAGGAAGGTTTATCTCTTGGGGTGTTTCTTGGTATCTCTCTCTAACGCTATCTAGCCTAAGATATGTGCCCTACCTTCTAGTATCTCTTGGTTGTATTCTTGGTGAGATCTTGGAGTATATTGGTGGACTTATTGAAGGTGAAACTGCAACTGTTGCAGTTGAGTATTTTTCTTGTTCTTTGGTTGTTGAGACTCTCTCTTTTGTGTGCTACCCTTGGAGAAGGTTCGCTCTCCTTGTATTATGTTGTTGTTGCAATTGGATGGTGTTTTCTGGTTCCATCTCATGTTACTACTGTAGCTAGGGTTTATCTGTTCATTCTAGTGTGGTTTCAGAATCATTTTATCTAGCAAAGGTTAAGGTGATTTGGGGTGGATGCAAGCCTATGTTTGGGTGACAATAGTTATATTGTCTATGGTAAAATGAGCACATCAAAGATTTTAACACTCCCAAACTTTCACCCATATTATACACTCTAATTTTAATAGTTTTCAAAAATGCAATCCCAACCCTCCAATACAATTATAAATTAGAGGCTCAAAGTATTAGTCATTGGATTCTAAATCCTAATATTCTAACTTGTATTTTTCTTCATATATATATATATATATATATATATATATATATATATATATATATTCAAAGGATAACCTTGCAGGAAACCCCTGAGAACTTCCTTGAATTTTGCATATGGTACTCAGTGTATGCTTGTCAATGTTGATTACAATGGCTAACTCGATAGAGACATCAAGTGATGCACTCAATAAAGACAACTAGCTAAGGGAATTGACCATACCTCCTACATGAATCTCAAAGAAGTCAACTTGAGCACATGAAACTAATTACTAATTATGTGTTTTGCAAAATGATCATTTGTATAACACCCCTAGTTTTCATCCCCATAATAGCAATGTATATGTATACATGATTAAAGGTCGAGAGGAAAAAAATGTAATATGTAAATGGAACATTGAATAATAAAAAATCATCATATGTTGCAAACAAAGAAGGAATGGGGGGCTATGATTCCACAAGAGGGTAAATAAAGGGTGCTTAGGGGGCTCAAGGGCGGAAAAGAAAGTTAATATTATTGTTTTGTGAGCCAAGTCCTTTAACCTAAACATTGACTTCATTACACCTTGGATTTATGTTTTCCAAAGTCTTTGGACCTTTGGATTAGTTTTCAAGAGATACACGGGCTTCTTAGGAAGACACATGATTTATTATTGACATGCATATATATTCCATATTTTTGGGCATGCAAAGGTGATTTTGGATGTCTATTATTCTAGGAGGTTTTAGACAAAAAGCTCAAGATAATGTATGAATATTTTAATAGAATAATGGAAGTGGTTGTTATGAAAACTATGTGGAATTTATGCCCACATGCAAGAGAAATTATTGGCATGGAGTAAAATTAGTTATAGCTAGGAATCCCTAGAGTCCCAAACAAAGACACTAGTACATTTGGGTCAAATTCCAATGGCGTTTTTGATGCAATTGCCACTTTATATTGTCGGAAGAATGACAAACAACGGACCCCTTCAAATGTCGTTTCACATGATGTCTATTTTCCGATGACATAGATTTCGTCGTAAGACCGACGTCTTGGAGGTGGCAAGATCGATGTCCTGAATGTGGCAAGAGCGACATCTTAAATGTGGCAAGAGTGACATCTTGGATGTGGCAAGAGAGATGTACTGGACGTGGCAAGAGAGACGTCTAGAATGTGGAAAGAGAGATGTCTTGGACGTGGCAAGAGAGATGTCCTGAACGTGGCAAGAGAGACATCTTGGACATGGCAAGAGTGACGTCTTGGTGGTGGCAAGAGAGATGTTAAGAGGTATCATCTCCGAAATGGTTGCTATGGGAGCGACACTCTTGGCGGTGGCAAGAGAAATGTCTTGGAGGTGGCAAGAGAGACGTCTTGTAGGTGGTAAGAGAGACGTCTTGGATGTGGCAAGAGTGACGTTAAGAGGTATCATATCCGATGTGGTTTCTATGGGAGCGACACTCCAAGACGTCGCAATAACGACTGTGTTGAAGGTATTTAAAAAAAAATACAATATCAATACTGAGAGGAACATGTACATTAACCTTTGCTAAAATACTAGCCATATCAATATTTAAATCTATATCATCAGTCTTAGGTAAGGTTGGTTGAGGAGGAGGACTAACTTCCAATGGTAAAGGGGGTCTTGTCTAATGAGGTTTAGGATCACTAGGATATGTCTCGGGTGTGTTATCACACGAACTCGCAATTGTTGAGCTAAAGTCCAAAATCTCAAGTGCAATCATGCGTAATAAGACTGCAAATATATACTAGAGAGTAAGTCCTTGTTTTTAGAAAGGATCAAAATAATACTGTACTTTCTTGGGTACGTCGAAACAAGTGCCATCCAATACAAGATCCTATATACCAATGTGATAGCTGAGCAACATAAATTCCAGAGCCTTCACTAAAACCTCTGACAATTTGTTTGACATTTAGCAAACAATTATATCATCAATAATACAACTTGAAGTCATTGCAGGTATTTCTTTGTATCCTTTTACTAGCACAACAACTTTACACATAGCATGCAAGTGTTCTGTATATATACATTGAGCAGAAGAGAAAATTCATAGAATGAAAATTGTAGCAATTCGAAACAAGCATAACAGATATGGACTCCAGATATAAAGTTCATAATCTCTCATGTCAAGACATTTGAAAATGTCAAACCATGTAAAATTCAATATCCCAATACTCGGTCAAAACAAGGGGCGAAAAAATACAAATTTAAATACTTCAACTACTATAGCAGATTTGTCCTGCAGATATACATCACATATATATTCCAAGTTTAGTTTCAAATAACAACCAATGTTATTGTTATATACACAACTAATCCATCTAGTTTCAAATAACAACCAATGTTAACTATCATATACACATTTAATCTGTGTAGTAGATATATTAAGTGATTGAACACCACAATCATTTTTCAAACATGGTCCAAGAACATGACAGGCCAAAGCAGAATATTGTGAATTTGTTCAAATGACTTCCTGTATTTCACATTATGAGGAGGGTGCACATCCAAACTGCAGATGCTCTCACAGATTTCAGATATAATCTTAGGAAAAGAAACATCCATATATCGAATTACTATATTCAAGATATACACGATATGTTATCTAAGTCTACAGATGCATCCGTTTAGCTAGAATTATTTACACGCTCACATTCATCAATCCATTCAGAATACCTGCAAACATTTTTCAGAAATACAAATGGATAAGTCATCCATAGAGATATTTATTACTCCATTGCATATTAAATCCCTCTCCTCCAATTCAATAAGGACAACCCTTGTTTAATAATTCAAACCTCTATAAATATCAACTATTCAGCTAATCTAACTACACTACTAAAAAAAGTCATGTGCCAAAACCCAAACACTAAAATATATGGTTTAGAAAGCTTACACATCAATGGGCTCGCTCAATGCTGTCAATTCCAACTAATCCAAGAGAGGATATTATGTTCATTAAGGGATCAAAAGTAGAAAAGTCACTTGTGAAAAATAATACTACATAAAAATAACCTTAGGAAAACACAAAAAACTACACTGACCATTTATTGAGGTGTTGAAACTCTCCTGGCATATCCTGGATGAAGCCTCCCCGATAAGATCTTTCTGATCCCTGAATGAATAAAAATGTAAGAGCTAGAAAAATGTCAAATTGCAAGGCTTCATATAGTCAACAAACTAAATGGAAAACTGCAAGGCTTACTTTCTGGGAAACCAAATAATATAAGACCCAGAAATATCGAAAGAAAAATAAACAAACTACATCAAAATCACTCTTAGAGATTCAAACTAAGTTGGGAAAAAGAACAAGCCACTTTGATATCATACGGAATAGTTAATAAAATATACTAAAGTTGAAAACTAACGATCCATTGCCTATTTTTATGGCTCAACATTAAATGCGGTCAAAGTAAGGATACCAAAGAGAATATATTTAACTAGGCAGGTACACTTTTGAATTAATGTCATGTGCCATACAAAGTCCTATTCATGGAAATTTGATCAATATTTAACAGTTATCACCGCACAAATCTATGGCAGTTAGCAAATTTCTGGGGAGGTTGACACATCATTGGCAATCCTTTTTACAACACAGTAAAAATGCAGAAAATCCTACACCAATGTAATGGGAACGAACGAAGAAGAAAAAATGAACGAAATCACATTCTCACAAGAATGAGCATGTATACAATTCCCACAATAATGAATATGTATAAAGCAGAAAATAGGGAAAATAGTAAAATAGAACAAAAACGTCATTCCAAGAGAATTTAAAACGTTGAAAGTCCATGGTGAGTTGTTTCAACATAGATTGTGAGGAAGATTTTGTTTTTTTATCTTTAAGAAGATATCTTCGAGAACGAATTTTACAATGATGTGCCTAAATATTTTCAAGAAAATGTGAGTCAACCTTCTAGTGCAGAGAACTTGAATCATGAATAATTATCATGAGTTGTTGTGCAAAAATCAGTTCAAGACAGGCATATATGGGATTGTTTTATGCATGCTGACAAAGAGAAAAAACATATTTTTGAACCTGCACTCACTTGATTTTCCAGCAATACGCTAATACATGATGAATACGAGGATGAATTTAATCTGTTGCAAAATTTTTATTCGGAAGCTAAAATTGTTAGCAATATTGTTGTCATTGATGTCAAAGATAGGGAGAGTCTACAAATGGCATTGATGTTATAAATAATGTTGTCATTGGATTTTTATTTTTTTTAACTGGACTAAAGACTTTGGTTTACATTTTGGTTCTTTGTGCATTGTTTCTTGTGGTAGGAACATTCATTACAATATATACAAAGAAACAAGATAAATCACTTGAAGAACTAGGTCACAATGAAGTAATTCTAAATTCTTTGGATTCTCCCTGGCTAACAAAAAAAAAAATCATATAATTTTTGCGATTCTTCAACCATTATTTTTCAAAGTGCATGATGTCCATAGAAAGCTTTACAATGTACCATCCAAGATTCTTTGTTTGGATGAAAAACAATTTAAGGAGGCATAATGTTTTATGTAAGAGATAGTGACAAAACCAGGTAGAATTCTAACCCTTTCGGTCAGACAAGGATCTGAACATAGAAGACACGAGAAAAAATTAGGAGAGTTAATTCTACAAGTGGAGGAAACAATTGATTAAAAAAAAAACTATGTTTGAGATGGTTTTCCACTGTGTTGATTTGTCAAACTAGGATCTCTTCTCCAAAGTGACCCCCTTTTAAAGATATTCAGAATCCACTGTATTGATTTCCAGAAACACTACTAACTCTCTAGAACATTAGACTGTGTTGTCTATAATCAATGAAAGTTTTGGGTTTCACTTGATAGATGCCATGCACTTGACATATGCCAAGAATATCTACTAGTTGAGTGACGTGCACCTTCTTATGTGTTCATTGAGTTGAAGACAAAGTTGAGTGTGAAGACGGAGATATTCATGTTTCTGTCCAACAAAACTGTGCATGGAATCTATAAAGCTTATTTCGAGAGGATTCAAGTACATTCAAGGAAGAAAAGTTTGTCGTTGGAATATCAACAAGGTTTCCACCTTTGCGAGGAATGTTTCAAAGCATCCAAATACCTAGTAGGAATTTCCTCTACTTCATAACGAAGACCATCCGAGCGATTTCAATCTGTCTGATATTCAGAAAAATCGTGCTTTGGCTATTGAACATCTAGCTTCAAGATTGGCTGCCCTAAGGATTGAACTTTTCCCAGGTTATATGAGTGAAGGGATACATCAGAATGGGAACAAGTTTCTGCCATTATTGGGAAGGAGCTATGGAACAAGTGTCTCACCCTAGATTGTCACTCTAAAGGCCTTAGAATGAATTGCAAAAAACATGAAAACATAGATATAAGATCATTTAACTAATTGATTAGTGATGATCATTAAAGCATCAACCATTTAGTACACATATAACATCAATCATAAACATTTGTCATCAATAGATTGTAACATACTAACAAACACATCAACCACAAAATGAAATAGACTCTAGAGCATCATATTCATTACCAAGGAGTTGTAAGATTCAATCAATAGTTCAAATTTCAAACTTCAAAGGTAAATTGTCATATAATGTTCATAACTTCATTATTTACAAAATAAGCTATAACTGTGGAACTACTGACCATATTTTTATGCTCAAAATAACTGTGGAACTACTGACCATATTTTTATGCTCAAATCTTAACATTTTGAAAATTGAGCTCATTAGGTATATACCAAGAGTCATAACTGTGGAACTACTGACCATATTTTTATGCTCAAATCTTAACATTTTTCAAATTGAGCTCATTAGGTATATACCAAGTGTGTGACCTCATAATTACCGATCAAGAAATTTTAAACCATATGAACCCAAGAATTTCAAAGTGCGGAATCAAACCTGGAAATCATCCATCAACATAAGAAAGTAACAATGCCAAAGCGGTGTTATGTGACCATGCTCAAACTTGATATCCAACAGATTTAGATGCATTATATGTAAGGCCCGGTTAAGTGTCTAATGTTTCAAATAACGCTTTTTGTGTGGATAAAATTAACATATTTAACCACCAAAGTATGAACAAGTCCTTACTTCTAGATTACACCAACATCATTGTGAATTTATTTATGCATCTGTTGATAAATCCAGGTCAGGATTTTAGTGAAGTTTTATGATTTAACCATGACTCTTCATGTCAATACAAGAAATCAATGAAATTTAGAGTCTATTCTTCTTAGAAATCTTTCATCATGTATCATTAAGCATGTTGAAAAAAATTGTTGCAAGTATAAACCGATCAAATAATGCTTCCAACATAATGTGTGGAGATGCCAAGAATATGTCCACAGACAACTATAATGGAATGCCACAGTCTTAATCCTCAAGCAACATGATTTGAAATCAACACAGTTTGCTTAAGAATATATAAGATTTAATAAAATACCATGATGTATCAAGTTCATTAGCAATGTTGAATCTTATTTGGAGCTAACAAATTTATGTCAAACCATAGCAAACCTTTAGTTCAAACAGAATTAGAAGTCGAGTTGTGTTTAGTGGATTAGACCTTCAAATCTGTAATATCTCTTAATTTTCAATCCTCATAGAACTTAAAAGATGCATCCATCAAGGAATGACATTAGGAATTAAATTGTTTTAAGTGTTGTGTCGATGATTAAAGCATGGTTCAGGGAGATCCTAGGAGAGGCGTAGTCCAAGCATTTATAAATCAAGGATATTACAGCTATTGAAGACAAGTATTTGTCTGTAACGTCATCTGGAAACCTTTCTACTTTATTCGATTTGGGAGGAGTGGTGGGTGGAATTATCGCAAGCCATATTTCTGATAGGCTTGATGAAAAGGCTATCAGAACAACTAGTTTCATGTACTCTGCAATTCCAACACTCATTTTATATCGGGTTTATGGAGGTATCTCAATGTTTGCCAATATTGTTCTCATGATGATTTCTAGAATGTTTTTTAATGGAACTTATGCACTCATTACCACATCCGTTTCAGCTGATCTCGATACAGATGGCTCACTTAAGGGAAAATAGAGATCTTTGGCAACCGTCACGACTATTATAGATGGTACTGGGCCTATTGGGGCTGCCTTGGGGCCACTTCTGACTAACTTTATCTCTATAGATGGGTGGAATGGTGTATTCAACATCTTTAATTTATGGCCTTCTTTTGAGCCACATGGTTGTGGAAGAGATTGTGGACAAGATTGCCAAGGCAAAAGAAAGGTCTAGACAACAAGAGATTGCAGGTAATACATAGGGTATTTATATATATATATATATATCTAAATAGTTTGTGGAGTTGCAATGTTGGTTTCATAGAGTACACATGAGATATTGTTGTAGGGATTTCTTTGTAGTGTCATTTATCTAAGACCCTCCTATCTCTGTAACACAGGGTCAATCATTCAACCGCTGCTGACAGAGAGGCACTAAGATGATTTGGAAAAGTTCATGTAGGAGTTGTATCTCACTAATGAGAAGATGCATATACTTGTATGTTTGGACCCTCATGCTACAGAAATACAATGAGTCTTTACCTCATTCTGTGGATGTCCTTTATTTTGTCAAGATGGATAATTGGCCTTGCCTACTTGATGAGAGTTATCGTGGGTTATAGGAATGACAGACGGTTCCATAGGTGCATTTTTTGCATGCACCCCAGCCTTATCCCAAACTTCAACATTAGTATTTTCGACATGTGCTTGAGTCCCTTCAACATCAACATTTATTCACATGATTTGTAGATGCAAATCTACCCACAGGCCTATGGGAAGAGTTGTAGTTGTACTTGTGGGAAGAATTGTATCATCCAAGGTAGAGTAGTAGAGAGTGATATCTACTCCGAGGCATGAAGAATACTTAACCCCAAATTCAAAGACCTTCTATGATGATGAGATGTACCATAGGAGAAGATCTATGGGAAAAAGGAAGTAGGTATTTCATGGATTAATGGACCCATCTCTCCTACCATCAGAGGTTGAATGAAGAAAACTGAGTATATTTGGTTGTCCCGGGGGGGGGGGGGG
>ML780479.1:1425825-1446587 GCA_009831015.1 Picea engelmannii
AGTTGTTCTTGAAACCGGGGTTGCCAGCTTATATCAAGATACAAGAGTTCCCACTTTCTTTTACATAAACACATAAACATATAAAAAACTTTAAGCACACCACACCTCACACCACTCCATAAAACAATGAATTTCAAACACAGATTTATAGCTGCCATCTATGATTACATTTGACCTGTGACAGTAGAAACAACCAATTTCACACAAATCTAGAAAATATATATCCTGCAACTCTACTCAATGCACCAACCAACGATGACTCTGGAGTTGAGTCTCTTCCGCCGTCAAAACTTTCCTTCGATATATTAACCAGATGAAGCAAAGCGAAATCTGGGCACATGATAATATGGCAGGAAACGCCTGGTCATTAGGCATGATACCGATAGGATGAATGATAAATGGCTCTCTCGCTGTCCTTCTCAACAAAGAAGATCGCAGCCAATAATAAAAACTTCAATTTCTAATATTTGAAAAACGAAATTGACCATTCCTCTCTTCTTAATAGTGATCGGAACTGATCGTTGACTGTGCATATCATGGAACTTCCTCCACCATCTCCCCTCAATAGTCGGGCAGCAAAATTGATCCACACACATCAATCTTTGCACAGATGAAAGCAGCGTTTCTCATGGATGATTGAACGGATCTCCTTTCCACAGCGATTTGCACAGCAGGACGGACGATGGGTGGCTCTTTGGCCAGCAGAGATCGACTGAATGACACATAGATGGGAAGAGGGGTGATCTACAGAGATTGCAGCGGTTTGGACACAACGGTCAGTGTACTGGTGGTTAAACATATCTCCTCTGCGGATGTGCAGCTCCTCCCAGCAGTCGACAAACTGAATAAAACAATACACAAATAAATACCACACACAAAAACCTACTCCTACAACTCATTAAACCACGACTCTCACATCATCATCCTAGGCACTCCCATGAGGGATTAAGCCCAGCCAGGCTTTGATACCAAATTAGAAATCATGAGAGCAGAGATGCACATGAATAACACACAATAATTTCCTTGTATTACACACACACATACATACATATATAGTTGGATACATATTTAACTGATTCCATATTTGGAGGGAGTGGTTGAGAGGATATCTCAACAGCCTCCTACAAATCTTCAACCAACTCCAAATTAATCATTAATTCTAACATCTTTTGTATTAGCAGGAGCATTTTGTAGCAGCTCATATCTATTATGTATCTTCTTGGCCATCTGTTGAGCATTCCAGATCGACATCTTCATTGTAGCAGGTTTCTCTATTTTATGAATAAAGAAGAATTGAGATGTTTTGGCTTGTCTATATTATTGCATATGGTTGAGGTATGTTCCATGGTTATCTCTTTCTGTTATTTGATGCATACACACATATAAACACATCTAAAAAGTAGATCAGCAAAGTGTTTGACGAAATACCTCACTCAGAAAAAGTTTTAAAAAGACACCAAAATAGTGATGATCCTTGCATAATGGCTTGGGATCATTACATGACTCCTGTAGATTTTGTTGGAGTGGGTCATTTATCTTTTTTTTCCCAGATTTTCCTCAAAGGCCTGGGGTGGATTTCTGATGCTAGTGTTTGATTGATTCATGAGTTTAAAGCTTGCTAGTGATTGGTTTTCAGTGATTGAAACTCTTTCTTGGTGATTTTGCAAGTTTTTTTCTTTTGATCTTTGTCTCAAGGATATAATCTTGGGTTCTTGATATGAGTGCTTGTTTGACAAAGGGTATTTTGGTTTATTTAAAGTTTTGGATTGATTTCATGTATCATATTTCTTATTGGTTGAGAAACACCTTTTGTTTGTATTTGACAAAAAAATTATTTTCATCTTCATTTTTGTCTATATTATGAGTTTGATTTGGGAATTGTGTTGCAAATGTCTTGATTTTCTTGGATTACATTTTCCTTTCATCATTACATATCTAATTTTAGTTTGGAAAGGAAGAACTAAATTCATTTATTCATTTTAGTAATCTTTCATAAGAGAATTTTTGCATTCGAAATATTTTTTAAAGAGAAGAATTGGAAAATTATGTAGTTCGCGATTATTTGGAATTGTATTCATTTGAAATCAAGAAATTGCAATTCGTAGCTTTTGTACTTCAAAGGAAATACCTTCTCCTCACTGTAACTAGAGTTCATTGAATTGAAAAATTGCACATTCATCTATTATTGCATTTTCTTGGGTCAAGGTCACAACTTCATCATTTTCATTTCCATATCCCTTTTGAGTAAACAACAACCTCTAAAATACAAGCATAAATTTAAAATTTATTAGAAATTTTTTATTTTCTAGAGATATTTTTCACCAACATTAGCTAGGATAGATCTTTGGAGTAGGTTGTAAGGCACACTCTCCAAAGCATCAAAACACACAATAGTATCTTGTGATAGGGAGAGTTCAAATCCAATTGCTACATTTTGTCATGGGAAGCCCTTCTAACACAAGGGTCAATCACAAGGTCGCATTAAGACTGGCAAAGTTACTCACCCTGCTTTGTTGGTATTGGTGTAGGGATTGCGTGTATTATTGGGGGTCACATGAAGATATACCCACGATTATGTGTGGGAGCATCTCGAGTTGATTTTGGGCTAGATACCCTGCCTTTTTGCATGGATCAGACTGTCGAATGTTTCCCCAGGAATCATTGTTGTAGTTGGTAAAATTAGTAGCCTATCTCTATAGGGTCTTTACACGAGGTGACTGTGGAGGGGAAAGTCTTCACGGTACCTAGAATCGACGTTGGCCAAACTCACTCGAGCTCCTTGGAGGGTATATCCACGATTATGTGTGGGAGCTTGCAATAGGGTGTAAGTTCGTTAAGAAGGTCATCAATGTAACTTTTCCACTCGATTTATCCTAGACCCTTCTTGTATTGATTTCTCCATGTTGGATTTCATCACCAACTAGTGGCTTCAGAATAATAAGGTTTGTTTACTTGGTTTGATTTCTAGATTTTATTAGTAAGTGTTGTTTGTTTCCCTAGTTGACCATAGATTTTTTGTTCTTTACTTGGTTTAGCCAACATAGGCCTTCGTCATTAACGTAGGATGCAGGGGCTACCCCTGGAAGATCCAGAAGGTTACCTACCTTTGCTTCCTAATTCACCTGAAGGCTCTCCCGAGGGAGTCGTCAACAATGAAGTAGCTTCTGAAGTTGGAAGCACACACTCATTGGAAGGATTTCAAATTGTTTGGATTCCTTAGAGGCGTTCTGACTTCCCCCAAACCTGTCGTTGAGTGTTAGACGAGATCTGCATCCACTTCAGATGAACTCGTAAGGAGAAATTGTTGTTGTTGAGAATATTGAAGTACCTACCAGACTTAACGCGAGATCTGGAGTAGAGGATCCACTTTTTCACAGTGAATGATTTAGGACCTCGACTCACACTATTGGAACTTCTAATCCTAGTTCCGTCCCTTTGATAGTACGTGACCTTTATGACAACCTAGGAGCGAGTCTTGATCAACCTATGTCATCACAAATTATTGAGATGTATGTTACTTATATGGTACCTTTAGACCATTTTATTGGTACTACCGGTAGTGTCACCGCCATTCCAGACCAATTGTTGGTTGGTTCTCACTCAATTCTTCCTCTCCAGTTGGCCCATTCTATTATGGTCCCACAAGCTACCACAGTTTCTACCGAAAATGTGGTTATCACTCAAGCTCCAATTGGAACACCACTTCCTCCTAGACCAAATCCATCACTTCCCCCTCTATATAAATCTTTGAATACTTCCATTGTTATCCCTACCCATAACCCATCCGAAGGGTCCAGACTCTTTGTTCCTCCTAGGTATAATGCTACGAGTCAGTTTGTTCCTACACCTACCCAGGTTCTCTCTGGAGGGCCATACATTCCTCCTCCACCTTTGTTAGGAACATCTAATAGGCTTGGTCCTGGTGGCTCCAATCTAGTTGGAGGCATTGGTCCTTCTATCAGTTCTGGTTTTCAGATTCCTGTTGGAGGTCAACCTCAAGTTGGGGGACAACCTCAATTTGGGGGGAAACCTTATATTGGGGGACAACCTCAACTTGGGGGCAACCTCAAGTTGGAGCCCATAACCCAATTTATGGACAAAACTTGTTTGTGTTACAATCTCAACCTTAGAATCTTCCTTTCCAAGGGAATCAACAATCGTCTGGGGGAAAAATCCTCAAGTCAATTCATTTTTTCCCCTTAACCTCATTCAACCATATCTAGGTTCTTTGAATCCCACTTGCAGTCAAAAGTTTCAATCTAATGTTCCTTTTCAAGGAAACATACCTAATCAACCCAACCCTGTGGACTATTTGCCTCAAAGTCCCCCTAGTTGAATCTGTCAGGACTGTCTTATTATCTCTAGACTGATTATGGTCTTACTAGTATACCTATGAGGCTTCCCCCATAAAAATACTAGTTTCCTCAAGTGAATCGACAGTTGCCTTTTCTGGCCACTTTGGATTTATCGGATTTGTCTAGGATTTTGAATGATCCTATTCTACACTCTCCTTATTGGCCCGTCATATCGGCCAAACTACCATCTGACATTTCTAAATTTGACAGTCAAGCAGGAGAATACCCAAATAATCATGTTATGATTTTTCATCTTTGGTGTTCGTCCAACTCATTGATGGACGATTCCATCAGACGATGACTTTTCCAACGAAATCTCATGGGTTTGGCAACAAAATGATACATTGAGTTACCATGAGGATTCTTTAATGACTTTAACACCCTAGCCATGACCTTTTTAACACATTACCAGTTGCCAATTTGATACGAAACGAGAACCAAAATTTTAAGTTATTTCAAACAATCCTCGTCCACTCATATATCTGATCACATTCATGAGGGGAGGAGGAGAAGACGTTTAATCAAAGTTCCTCTTCCTGATCAACTATTGGCTGAGTGGTTTACCAAATGACTCATTGGGCCTATCTCCCATGATGTTTCCATGGGTGGTGTCATCACTGAAGAGCAGGTGATTAGTCATGCTAAGTATTTAGATCTCGTTTATCCACAAACAAGAACACTTTATGATTTGATCCCTAATGCTCCTCGTCCTTCCCCAAACCCTACCCCAACACCTTCAATAAATTCTCATGTTGTTGATGGTGTGATTGGCACATTTCATGCGGAGACTCAATCTGCACACACCAGTCACACCAATCCCAAATATACTACTTCTAATGTACATAATTCTCTTACTCCTACTCCTTCTGTCAGTAAAACCACCGAAGTTAATTCGGTTCAATCCACACCTATCAGTAAAAAACAAAATAAAAAGAAAGGGAAGGGTAAGATTAAGGAGGACAAAAATAACAATCAACCATATGCTAAAGACAAAACGAAACCCACTGATGAGAAATATAAACATAAGCCTCATTACCCTTGTCTTATTTGTGGTGACGACCATTATACGAAAGATTGTCCACGGCGTGTTGAGGTTACTAAGTTCCTCCAAGGGACCAGGAAGACTTCTACACCTGTCATCTTGTCACATTCGTTTCCTTCTCACCAGCAAGCCCAGTTGGTCATTCATGACCAACCCTATCCCTCTACCTCATATTATGTCCTTATGTGTACTAGTGACTCCAAGAAGAACGAAGTTGCCATCTCAACTCGAGCCAAAGATTACTCTTCATCGAAGGAGAAAGTTGACTATATAACACCTTCGTTGGTTCAACCTCCTCCCCCAAATTCACCTCCTAACGGTCCTCTTCATCTCAAATGACCAAGTCTCGATACAGTTCTTCGCCCTCCTCCCAAGGGCATTGTTATAAAGTCCTCGTTTAATCCTCATGAACGTGCTACCAAAAACTGCAGTATTGTAGAAGACCTTGCGCAAGCACCCTCTACGATGTTGGCTCTTGAAGTCCTTCAAAGATTTCCCACACAATGGAAGGCGTTTTGAAAGGATATTGGTGGAATTGACCCTACCTACACTAATTTGATAATCTTTGAATTGGAAGAGCATATTCCAAGGATTCCTCCTCAACTATCATTTTAGATCTAAGTTGTTTTAGAAAAAAAAACATTTGTAGAACTATTATTGACAAAGGATCCTCGACTTGTGTTATGTCTGTTACTTGTTGGAAAGAAATTGGCTCTCCTGCCCTTACTGAGTCGCACAATACGCTTAAGGCATTCAATGGTACAAGTTTTAAACCTTACAGTGTTCTTCCCTTGTTGTCTATTACGTTGGAAGGTAAATCGGTCAATGTAGAGGTTGAGGTATTCGATGCACCTCTTGATTATAATATTCTACTTGGTCGTAGTTGGATCGATTCCATGCGCACAGTTGTGTCTATCCGTTTTCGTGTGATATGTTTCCCACACCAAGGAAAGGTCGTTACTGTTGACCAACTGACCTTCTTTAATTCTGATTCTCATACTAGCAACATTCCTTTTATCTTGAAGACACCTCCCAATTATGAGAATGTCAACATGGGTCTTTTAAAAGATTCAACCTTGATGGGTACATTTCCAATCCCACCACCCGATATATCTCCTCCTTTTGTCGCTTCGATTAACATGATCTCCACCACTGTTTTTGAAACCCCTAAGTCTTATGACCCATGGATAGTACCTGACCATGGTGATTGTCTTCGTTACATTGACAAGATGCCTTTAAGTCTAGTCAAATCCGCTTATCAAGCTATTCAATCGGCCACCCCCTCTCCTCCTCTCTGTGATACATCTTCAGATCTGTTTCATGTGATCTTTCCTACTAACAAGATGATCATGTTAGTCATGTCTATGGAAGATACTCCATGGGATGATGGCCATCATCATTCTATCCTCTTCCTAGAAAGTGATACCATAGAGAGTTACCAATGGATTTCGACTCTATCGACCGTTGTTGTTATTTCTTCAGTTCCTAAGTCAATACACGATGTCTTGTACGAAGGGAACTTGAGTAACATTTCACTTACCATTCCCCTTGACATATCAATTAAACCCGGAGTCATGGAAAATGTTCGTATCAGGGCCTCATGTTCTATTGTTGAGGTCTGCACCTATAAAGCTCTTTTTCAGGAATTCCATGACGTTTTTGCCTGGAGTTATGAAGAAATGCCAGGTATTGATCCTGATATTATTTTGCATGAGATTAAGACATATCTGGACACTAAACCCATTCGGTAGATGCTTAGCCTAGTTCATCCATGTAAAGTTGTTGTTATCAAGCTTGAAGTTGAAAAAATTATTAAAGTTGGCTTTGTCTATCCTATGTCTTTGACTGATTGAGTATCCAATTTTGTTCCGGTAAATAAGAAACAAGGAACCATCTGTGTTTGTGTAGATTATAGGGACATAAATAAGGCTTGTCCTAAGGACAATTACCCGACCCTTTTGATTGACCAGATTGTTGACGACTATGTTGGAAGTGAAATCTTCTCTTTGATGGATGTTTTCTCTGGCTATAATCAAATTAATATTTTACCAATGGATCAACACGAGACTGCTTTTATTTTCCCTTGGGGAACCTTCACTTATCGGAAACTACCCTTTGGTCTCAAAAATGTTGGTGCGACCTTTCAGCACGCTATGTCTTACACTTTTCATGATGTTAATCACATTGTGCAACCCTATCTTGATGATCTCCCGATGCATTCCATACGTCGTCAAGATCACCCGACACATTTAAGGGCAATTTTGTATGATGTTGTTATTATCGCATACGTTTGAACTCACATAAATGCGTTTTTTGTGTGGAGTCTGGCTGACTTCTTGGTTTTATCGTGTTGATAGATGGGATTCGAGTAGACCCCTTATTCTTAATCTACATCCTCCTTCCACACTACACCAACTCCAAATTTTGCAAAGGAAGGAAAACTTTTTACGTCGATTCATCCCCAATTACGCTGAATTAACGAAAGGATTCACTTAGCTACTCGAGAAAGGATACTATTTTGTATGGGATGATACTGAAAACAAATATTTTGAGGCTTTAAAATGTGCCTTAACCCATACACCATTATTGTTTCCCCTGACTATAGCCGAGATTATTTCCTCTACTTAGCTGCTTCGAACTCTACCATTGTTGTGGTTTTAGTCCAAGAGGATGATTCACATGATTCACATGTGATATACTATTTGATTCGGATTCTTATGACTACTGAAACCAAATACCTACATGTGGAGAAACTAGCCATGGAATTTGTTCAAGTTGTTGAACGTTTTCTTCATTATATCTTATTACGCAGAATCATCGTTATTTCCGATTGCAACCCCAAGAAACATATCCTTACCCAGAAATTTATTGGGGGAAAGTACTCCAAATGGATAGTGATTCTCCAGGATTTTGACTTCGAGTTCGAACGCTCCAAGTCCAAGAAATCTTTGATTTTTCCGAATTGATATGTGACCTTCCCTCGACTTAGACAGAAAATGTGGCAGAGGATTCCTTACCTGACGAATCCCTTTTTTTTATTAGTTTTGATGACATATGGTATGGAGATATCATCATATATCTCCAGACTCAAACTTTCCATCTGGATCTCTCTAGTACAGATCGTCGTTGTATACGATATCAATCCCGTCGATACATCATCCTTGGTGATACCCTTTACCAATGTGGTATTGATTCTATATTTCGAGAAATGTTTGAATGACTGTCACTCTGGAGCATGTGGTGGTCATATGTCTGGGTATTCCACTACCCAAAAGATCTTACGAGCGGGTTATTTCTAGCCTTCTTTGTTTAAGGACTGCATTACCACTGTCTGAAAATTCCATGCTTGCCAAACTTATAATAACAAGATAATATCTCATCCTGCTCCCTTACATCCTGTAGTTTTTGTTGGTCCATTTTCCAAATGGGGCATTGACTTCATGACATGTAAACCTCACTCGGTCGGGGGGCATGGATACATCATTTTAGCTGTGGATTATTTCATTAAATGGGCCGAGGCGATGCCTACATTTGATAACACTGAGAAAACAAGAGCATTATTTATATTCAATAATATCATTACTAGGTTTGATGTCCCTCAAGCCATCACTACTGATCACGGTAGTCATTTTCATAATTTTATGATGTCTGAACTTACTGACAAGTTGTGTCTTCACCATGAAAAATCAACCCCCTATTATCCACAAGCCAATGGCAAGGTTGAAGCAATCAACAAAGTCCTCATTACTATGCTTCGACGAATGATAGGAATTCATAAGACAAATTGGCATATGATGTTGTTCTTAGCATTATGGGCCTATCGGATATCCGTTAAGTCACCCACGGGATTCACACCTTTCCACCTAGTCTATTGTATCGAAGCAATTTTTTCGATTGAATGTGAGATGCCATCCTTGAAGTTAGTCGTTGAACTTCTCCCTAACACCTCTGATGAAGAGGAACATCTTTTGTATTTGATGCAATTAGACGAAGAATTTCATGATGTTGCCTTAGTCATTGAAAATCAGAAGAAATGTGTCAAAGCCCAATATGACAAGCATGTCAAGCCACATGTTTTTTTTGAAGGTGATCTAGTTCTCCTTTACGAGCAAGATAACGATTTTTTAGGGGTCGGTAAATTCGATCCCATGTGGTGGGGGCCTTATATTGTCAAACGAGTGTTGGAGAAGGGAGATTATGAGCTGGTTGATTATGATGGAACCCCTTTGAGTGAACCTAGAAATGGGCTTTACTTGAATAAGTACTATTCTTAAGTCATTTTTGCATAAGTGCTTGTATTTTAGTGTATAATATTCTTGTGTGCCTTTTTGTTGTTTGGTTTCAACCTTTAGCTGCTTACCTTGTGTTGTGCATGGTTTCCAGATGTCGGTGTATGTTAGATTATGAGCTTGATTTCTTATGCAGATTAATTCTTTTATTTTTTTTAACACTTTGATTCTAGCTTAATACACTTCTACAATACCAAATCATAACCGAATAGCAATAACTATGTAGATAAGTAAGCGTGCACATTAACAACACATATACCCTAGGGAAACCTTGTACAGGGAGCAAAACCCCAACAAACGATATTCCTTTATTGCATTAATAATGTAAGATCACTTACAAGTATCCACCATGAATGTTCTACTCTTAAAGAGATTTCTAAGATGACTTTGACCTAACAAAGACCTAAGAGACCTTGCTGAAATACACCTCTAATATGTTGCCTCTATTGTTGATATACAACACTGATATGCTACTGATATACGCCTCTGATATGGAGTCTGTATTTCTGATATACAACACTGATATGTTGTTGATATACACCTTTGATATGTAGTCTCTATTGTTGATATACAACATTGATATGCTTCTTTGGTATGCTACCTCTTTATCGTTGATATGTGCCTCTATTGCTTCACCATTAACCTGCATAAAAACTGTGTTGAAGAGAGGGGTCAACCTCTGCTTATATAGGTTGAAGAGGAGAAGAGGAGAGGCTTGAAATAGTAATTTGGTTGCATGCTTTAATCAGAACTTGGCTTCATACTTTAGTTCAAACTTAGAACTAGACTTGAGACTGGTATACTTTAGTTCGAAAATAGAACTAGACTTGAGACTTCAGTTACAACTCAGCATTACACTTTAGTTCGAAAATATAACTAGACTTGAGATTGGTATAATTTAGTTCAAAAATAGAACTAAACTTGAGACTTCAGTTACAACTCAGCATTACACTTTAGTTCGAAAATAGAACTAGACTTGAGACTTTAGTTACAACTCAACATTACACTTTAGTTCGAAAATAGAACTAGACTTGAGACTTCAGTTACAACTCAACATTACACTTTAGTTCGAAAATAGAACTAGACTTGAGACTTCAGTTACAACTCTAGAATTGAGAGTTCAATTACAACTCGACTCTTTACAAGGCAATTCAAAATTCTCTTCATGGTGGATAATGTTACACGTGCCAACGCACTAGATCAATACATTTATATCATTTGCAATATTAGGAATATCGTTTGTTTCTAGCTCATAGGAATTTTATATTCAACCTAAATTTTGCTAGATTCCTTGACTTTTTCTCATGGCTCACAAGGATTTTCTAGGCTCATAGAGGTTGTATGTTCCCCCTGACTTTTGCACTAGTTTGTCTATGCTCACAGAGATTGTATGTTCCCCACTTTTGCACTAGATTGTCTATGCTCACAGAGGTTGTGTGTTCCCCCCGAATTTTGCATTAGACTTACATAGCATCTCGTTCATCCTGCCTTTTGGTTTGACTCACAGGGGTTGTACGTTCCCCATGGTTTTTGTCAATACCTCAAAACACTGATTGATTCTCCAAATCTCCCTGGCTAGCCTCAAGGTGTCCCATGTGCTCTCGCATTGGAGAATGAATGTCGATGCTGCCAAATTTAACACTCCCTCTTAGCGAGGTAGTCATTCTCAGCCACACCAAGCTTTCCTCTCAGCTTCACAAACTGTCTCGAGGTGAGAGGCTTTGTCAGGATATCAGCTACTTGCTCACTCGTCTCTATGTACTGTAACTTTACATTTTTTCTCTAGACCAAGTCTCGGATGTAGTGGTACCTCATGTTAATATGTTTTGACCTGTCATGAAATACCCAGTTCTCTATCAATTTTATGCAACTTTAATTATCACAGTGAACCATCGTCGTCTCGAGCTTGTCACAAAACAACCTAGAAACCAATTTTCTGATCCATACTGCTTCCTTGCTAGCATCACTTGATGCAATGTACTCAACCTCTGATGTACTTTGTGCAATGGATCCCTAATTCCGGCTTGACAAAGAGATCATAGAAGATCCTAAACTGAAGCAGTATCTAAAATTACTCTTCCGATCCACTAGGCTTCCTTCCCAATCAGCATATGCATACCCATGCAGAAATAAACCACCACTAGATATATATCTCAGACCATAAGTAATGGTCCCTCTGATATTTCTAAAGATGTGATTTTCTGCCACCTAGAGTCTTTGTCTCGGTTCAGTCATGAACTAACTCATTGAAATCATTGCATAGCATATATCTAGCCTAGTATGGATCATGTACATCAATGATCCAATCAACTGCCTATACATGGTGGGATCCATCAAATCTCAACCTGTATCAGAATCATGCAGCTTCCTCAGGTTGATAACCATCGGAGTAGACATGGATTTGAAATCCATCATACCAAACCTCTTTAGTACATCCACTGTGTATTTTCCTTATGCCAGAAATATCTCGCCCTGTCTTTTCCACACTTCCAATCCTAGGAAGTAATGCATCAAGTGTAAGTATTTCATCTCAAATTCTGAGGTTATCTCCCTATTACACCAGACTATTATCCCTTCATCTCCTATTAGAAAGAGATCATCAACATACAATATTAGTATAACAGGTTGGTTACCTCTTAACTTGAAGTACAGATTTGCATCAGCATCACTTTTCTCAAAGCCCGGGCTTTTAAGAAATCCATCAATAATGTCATACCAAACTTTAGGAGCCTGCTTAAGGCCATACAAGGCCTTCCTTATCTTTCATACATGAGTGCCTTTGTTATGCAGTACAAAACCATTTGGTTGTTCCAGAATGACCTCCTGTTCAATATTTCCATTCAATAATGTTGTTTTTACATCCATCTAATGTAGCTTCAAACCAAGAATGGGAGCTAAAGCAATAATATTTCTAATGGAGGTATACCTAGCTACAAGGGAAAAAGTCTCTTCGTAGTCAATTCCTTCTTTCTGAGTGAAGCCTATGGCTACAAATATTTCTTTGAACTTTTCCACATTTCCATCAACTGCATGTTTGATCTTATAGGTCCATTTGAAAGGAACCAATGATTTGTCTTTTTGCCTCGACACAATGTCCCAAACATTGTTCTTTATAATAGACCTATATTCCTTGAGCATGGCATCCTTCCATACTTGTAATTTATATTCTTCTTCAAAGGTTCAACATCACTAATGTTTATCATTAGTTAAACATAGCCTCCAAACCTTTGAGGTGTCTTCCTTTCCCTGAAAGTTCCTTTGGGAGCAGCTATCCTTTCTCCTTCCTGCATTATTTCTTTAAGCCACCCTAGATTCCTTTTGGATGGAGGTTCTTCAAAAGTTATTTCTAACACTTCAACAGGTTCTAGGGTCTCATTACTTGGCCCTTCACAAGTTTCCTCCCTCTGATAATTTGACTCTTCATTTTCAGAAGAGGGTGAAGCTAGTTGAACTGCTTCTGATTCCTGTTGAAGCTCTCTAGATTTCTTAAATGCGACTTCCTCTTGGAAATTCACATCTCTTCTTACCTCTATTTGCCTCTGACTTGGTACATAAATCATGTAAGCCTTAGAGTTCTCACTGTTCCCCACAAAAACCCATTTCTTTTCTGAGGGTTCCATCTTTGTCCTTTTTTCCTTAGGGACATGAATATACATAGGACACCCAAATATCCTTAGATGCCCTACTTCAAATCTGATCCCTGAGAAGACCTCTTTAGGAGTATTTTCCTTCAATATATCATGTCGACACCTATTCTGAATATACATGGCAGTGGAGGTAGCTTCTGCCCATAAAGAATTTGGCAGATCCTAGTCAAACATCATTACTTTCACTGCCTCACAAATTGTCTTGTTTTTCCTCTCAACAAATCCATTTTGTTGAGGGTTATATGGCACAGTCAAAAGTCTCTTGGTTCCTACTGACTTGCAGAAATCCTCAAACTGGAGATATTCAAACTCTCCTCCATTGTCTGTTCTAAGGATTCTAATGTGTTTCCCTGTTTGCTTTTCAATAAAGGCTTTATACTCTTTGAATTTATCAAATCTGTCACTTTTAGCTTTAAGGAAATATATCCAACATTTTCTTGAGTAATCATCAATACAAATGAAATAATACAAACAACCATTGAGTGAGGGATATGATATGGGACCGCATACATCGGAATGAACCAGATCTAAGATCCCCAGAGCTCCGTTGTCACTACTAGGAAATGTTTTCTTTATATATTTACCTAGCATGCATCCCTTACAAATTTCAATTTTACTAAGAGAAATAGAGGGCATGCCACATACCATGTTCTGTAGATCTAGAAGAGTTTGTAGTGAATATGTCCAAGTCTTATGTGCCACAACTCACTGGAGCTAGTTGCAGCATGAGCCAATTCCTGAACTGACTGTCCAGACACAACGTACAACCCTCCACTACAAGTTCCAATGGGTTATATTGTACTTAAGTGGCTACCTTTATCCCATAATAGTTCCTTCTGGTCCTTGAAGATCACCCAATAGCCCTTGTCCTCAAGGGTTGCAACTGATAGTAGATTCTTCTTGAGCCTTGGAACATATAATATTCCATCAACATGAAGTCTAGCCCCATATTCCAATTTGAAGGAGATAGAGCCTACTCCCTCTATCTTGTAACATTTTTCATCCCCAAGCTCAACATGCTCTGCAAAATATTTTGTCTCGAAATATGAGAGGATCTCCTTGTACCCTGTCATGTGCTTTGATGCACCACTCTCTACTAACCAAGTTTTCAACTCCGTGAAAACTGAACTGGATAAGGCAGAAACCATGTAATATTCTTTTCTATTTTCTTTCTCATTACAAGGACTTTTCTGATTTATTTTGGATTCATCATCCTCAGCAGTTGAGGCATGATGTTTCCCTTTCCTTGGATATTTCTTTCTAAACCAACAATATTTAGCAAAATTACCCAACTTATTACAACTAAAGAATTTAATCTTAGATGTATCAATATTCTTGCCTTTGAATGTGCCTTTGGCGTTTGGATTCCTCTAAGAGCCTTTTTGGAAAGTGCCTTTATTCTTTCCCTTGACTCTTGATGCTAAAGCTGAGTTCTCTTATTTCATTGGCTCACTCCTGGTAGCTGTGTGACTCTCCTCCTAGAGGCAATCATGCCATAACCTCTCAAACGTGGGATGAATATCTCTCCCACTTACATTGGACAAGAAGGTCTCCCATTTAGAAGAAAGATCATAAAAAATGGACTGCACTAAATCATCATCGTCCATTTTCACCTCTGTGACCAAAAACTAATCTCTGATATGGGCTATCCTAGAATAGAAAGATGCCACTAATTCACCTTTATCCATCTTAAAATAATTAATCTTGTGCTTAAGTGTCCTCTTCTGACTTGGAGCATGTTTCTCATACAGATTCACCAAGGTATTGATACAGTCATTGGCAGTCATTAATGAAGTCATTGCAAGAATTATACTATATTTGACTGAATCAAAGATGATTCACTTGGCCTTTTATTGACTCTTCTTGAAGGCAACTCGTCATGCATTATTCGTGGGTTCCTCCCCCATTGTGGTCACATACTGCTCAAGATCATGCTTCTGCAATATATTTGTTATCTGGAGCTTCCACACATTAAAGTTGGTAGCTCCTTCAAGCCTATCCTTGACCTTGAATGAAATGGAGGATGCCATGGACTTCACATTGGAAACTTAATCAAGCTAGCTTGGATCTCTGTGTACCTGCTCCTACACTTCAACACATTTAACATACCCAAAGCTCTGATACCATGTTAGATTATGAGCTTGATTTCTTATGCAGATTAATTCTTTTATTTTCTTCAAAACTTTGATTCCAACTTAATACACTTCAACAATGCCAAATCATAATCGAATAGAAATAATTATGTATATAAGTAAGCATGCACATCAACAACACATATACCCTGGGGAAACCCTATACAGGGAGAAAAACCCCAACAAACGATATTCCTTTATTGCATTAATAATGTATGATCACTTACAAATATCCACCATGAATGTTTTTCTCTTAAAGAGATTTCCAAGATGACTCTGACCTGACAAAGAACTAAGAGACCTTGTTGAAATAAACCTATGATATGATGCCTCTATTTTTTATACAAAACACTGATATGTTGTTGATATATGCCTCTGATGTGCAGTATTTATTGTTGATATACATCATTGATATGCCACTGATATACACCTCTGATATGCAGTCTTGTTGGCCCTTGACCAAGTTTTGGAGAACCTTGGTCATGTTTCAACACTTTTGGTACTTCGATAGGTTGGTCGAAGATGGAGCTTCAAGCAAAGCGGAGATCGCGGGATCTCACCACATTTTGTGGAATTTTTGGGTTTAGGGTTTATGTAACGGGTATGGGATGTCATCCCATGGGTATTGCCCATGTTTAGGCCCCTTTTGTAATGTATAAATAGAAATCAAGGCGATGTAAGAAAGAGTCAGTTGTAAGCCAGTGTGCTAAGTGCGAATAGTATTGAATGATTTGTGCATACTGTGTGTTAAGACTTATAGAGCTAAGTGCAAGAGGTTATAAGAGTCTTTGTGCGCAGACTATGTAAGGCTCTTTGTCTAGATCTACTTAGGGAAGGAGGATCTAGCAAGGTGTGCACAGATCTCATGTCCTATATAGAGTGGGTTTTGAGGCTCTGTGGTTGTAAGAATATTGAAAGAAGATAATAAAGAAGACGAAGAGTTGGTGGACGTAGCCCCACATTGGGGGTGAACCACGTATACCCTGTGTTATGGTTGCTTTATGTGATTAATGTGATTTACTCTTAGTGATTAATCTTTATGTATGTTACATGCTTTTGATATCATAGCTTAGTGCTTAGTGATGTGAATGAATGCTAGATCTTGTCTATTTCTATATGCTAAGTGTTTGGATGTGCTAGATCTTGTTGAATGTTGCACTGCTCTGTAACTAGGGTTTCTTTCTGCGATGTGAATACGGGATTAATACTAATGAATGTTAACTGCTAAGTGCTCTATTAAGTATTTTGATCACAGATCTATGTCCCAGCTAGGTTGTATATACTTGAGTCCTACAACCACCCCTTCCTCTACCTCAAGTGAGACTTCATCTGCTTCGCAGGTGTGTTGGCAGCCAATTCAATTTTTTTTAATCGCCCTAAAATCTGCCTACACCTATTGTCAACTAAATGACAAGTCATCGTTGCATTTCGCAACAAGACATTTTATTTATTGTGACAATTGCAATTCGGTTTCGTTTCAGTTTTCATGACTAAAAGCGTGAAAACCCCTCCATCATTATTTGGACTGTTATCATCTTCTGAAAGGCACTTACCTTTGGTTTGCTATTAAGTGGCTGGAGTGGTTTTTGTTCAAACTATGTCCGTTTAAATACTCTCACTTTGATTGCACATTTTGATTTTATTTGATTAATAAGCCATTGAGCATGCAAATTTATTTGTTACATTTGATTCTATAAGGGTCGTGATTGATTTTGGTTTTATATGATCCTTATTGTTATGAGCTCTTGAATTATCGATTTTATAAGATCTTTTGTTACAATGTTTTATAAAACTTTGATTATATATTATGCTATGAGCGCATGATCAATATATGAGTATTCGATTTCATDTTGAATGACAAARGTTTGAAGTTATGAAATCACRTTGGGTAAACTTTTGGYTYGATTTAATGGTCTGAACTTATGCGATGGCACGATTGGATAAACATTTAACTTTGGGTTTTGATTTTATGATTTGKATCATTACTTGGCRTATGTTTGTTTTATGGGTTTTGGTTTAATGGTTMTAAGTTATGCAATGGTGCATTGATATAATATATGGTATGGCAAGTTGATACAATGATCCACCACCCAAAGTGTCAGGTTGGCYGATTCATATGGTTTAAACGATATTATGGTGGATGGAACAACACTGTACTGTGCCTTTATTATCCTGCATGGCGGTGGTAATCCCACCACCTTCGCACGCATACAATTAATCCATTCCCCTTTGAACACTGCAGCTGTTAGCCGTAACGATTTTCAACCCTGTGTATTGTATTTTTAAGTTCAAACCCTACTATGCACATAGGCCATGGCTCCAGTCGTAAGGGCCGAGCCCAATGGTTTCCAAGCATTGCTCTTGTTCGATGGCACCTACAGCGACCTGGAGAAGTTCGGATGGCTCCCATTCTTAAGAAAATTCAATGGTTATAACCCTAGCGTGGCTTGGCAATTTGCGTTAACCTTCGATGGCTGCCGAGCCAAGGTTGGGGATGTGTAACTTGAAATTAATGAGCAATTTGTTAGCTCGGCAACCAGTCTGCCTGCTACAGAACAGAAGTGGTCTAAAAATTGTAAAATGGAAGATGTCCTATGGAAATTGCTCTTCCAATCTCGAATGGTGGACTCCTGTGACAAAGGATTGCCTGCAAATATGTTGAAACAACGCTGGCATGACCTGCTAATGATAATCAAGCAGTTCATTACTTGCGAGGGAAGGTACGGGTTCTTTTTCTTGTATCACCTTCGTCTATTGATGGTTTTTATAGGCTACGAGCTTAATATGCCTCACTACCTTCATAGAAGTCTGTTTAAAATGGCTAAAAGGTACAAACGCAACCAGGCTGATACCAGCCTCTTCCATTTTGGGTTGATTAAAATGATTGTGGTTTATGAATTGGGGTTACATCATGACTGTTGGGTTGATTTTCTCAGTCATAATAGCTTTGAGGACTCAAGTCCACCACAGGTTGATAAACCTGTGGTGAGCGAAGGCAAGCCTGTCCCCCCTATACCTTGCAATGTTTTGCTACCCAAACCTCTACCCGATTCACCTATGAACTTGCCCATGTCTGTGACCAAATAGGTCGAAATTTCTAAACCCACAGCCAAAAATCCTAAAGCTAAATCTAATGCAAATTCTAAAGGTAAGAAAAACACACGGTTAATCTCTCGCATGGCAAGAAATAAACCGAAACCCTCTGTTAACCCTGAGCCTATCATGGTCAGTGAAGATTCCGACTCGGAGATTGAACGTTTCCTTGCAGCTGAGTATCCCTACTCAGAAGTTCTGTGTGATAAACCTCCTTACGACTTTGTCATAAACATACCACCTTGTTTGCGGGATGATCCCAATTTTCTTGGCATTGAAATGCCTCGTGAAAACCTCGGTGACTCGTCGAAACCCTCTCCTGCTCAACCAGCTGTTTCATCATGCAATCAGTGTGGCTTATGGTTGGAAATATACTACCTAGATGTGCCTATGTTGCAATCCAGAATTCATGCTCTGGAAGATCAGGTGGAAAAACTCACCAGTCAGAATGCCAAGGTGCAACCCACTGACAAGAAGCAGTGAACAACTGGTTCAATTCTGTTTAAGAATGTTGAGTCAGCTACAGCATTCGTCAATTCAAAATTGGCACAGCCTGAACAATCTCGCTGGTATGAATTTCATTCATTTATACGACATATTCATAAACTCTGTGTACATCATTGACCTGCTCTGTCACATAAGCATGCATTGTTGTATATAATTTCGTTTGGTAAATCGAATTATGCTATCGTTAAGGTTTTAATTGGATTTGGTTTTGATTCTATTAATCATAATGTGGATTTGATTGTTTTAAAATCGGTTGCGATTGAATGTTCTGTTGCATCTATTATAGACAAGTTGTTGTGCATTTCAAATTTTGAAACACGATCTATGTTGCGATCCAAATTGGTTATGATTCACATGATGGGCAAACGATAGTTATCTGTTACAATTTTTGTTTAAATATGAATTTGATCAGCCTAAATACGGTTTGGATTATGTTTAAAAAAAAGGTTTTGTTTTATCTTTACCCAAATCGTAAAATCGTAACAGTCATACAAGTCCCAGCCAGTCAATTCGTTGTGGCCGGTCGGCTCTGTTCTCTTTTGAATTGGAATAATAATGGATATTTAATTACGAATGGATTTGCAAAATGGAAACAATCATGCCCAGGATGACTCAAACTCGATTTTATTGGATTACTGCCCAGCTTATGATTATCAATGCTGTTGGATCTTGACTATGTAATGCCCAGCAATCAAAATCTATGGTGATTTTTGGTCAATACTGTTACGCATTTTTCGTTTTGAATATATCGTAACGGCCTTCCATATTGGTATTTGATCACAACAGAATGAGTCTTATGCCTGCCTATCTTTACTGTTGATTAAAACGACATGAACATATGTATATTGTTGCAGCTATAACAAATCTATTTTGTGTTCAATGGTATCGATTATAATTATGTTGTGGAAAATCATATCTTATATGATTACGATTCTGTTCGATTATGGTTTATTGATTACGATTACATCATATCTTATATGACTTGATTCACTGCTTAATTTCATTTGATACGAAACAGGCCTGTCAAGATTTGACCATGTTTTATGATAACTGAAAACAGAGCATTCTTTACTCTGTTTTGATTGCATTCATTTTTGATATTGTTTAATTTGAATGATAATTTCAATTGAATCATTAATAATTCATTTTTAATGATTACTAAAATATAATTGGATTTTATTTGATTGATATCTGGTCCTGTTTTCTATTTTTGACTAGCTACAGAATCAGAAGATTCTGTAGCTAAGTCTGTAGAGTCAATTTTTTATTGTTTTCTTAATAAAATATATTTCTAATTTAATATTTGTGTTCTATTGCAGGTAAATTTGAATTGGCAGTAGATATGATGAGCAGTTAGGGGATGTTTCAAAGATTTAACTTGCATTTTATTTTCTTAGTTTAGAAGATTTTGGGGATTTTTCCCAGATTATGTAAAACAGTTTGATATTATCCACAAGGAGGTTTTTACCTTGTGGAAAGACTTATATATACTTATTATTTTTGTGTAATAATCATCCTCATTCGTGGGAGAACAAGGATATGGAGCTCTATTACAGACTGGAGTAGAATTGATGTTTTGTCGTAGCTTTAGCTTCTCAATATATCAACATTTTGTTTCAAGTTTTGTATATCAATTTGTTTATGGTTTATGACTACTTTAGCTATCTAAATCAAATACAAATGATATAATTTTGGTC
>ML780479.1:1449359-1475918 GCA_009831015.1 Picea engelmannii
TTCTTTGAAAATCATACAACTTGATCGAACAGATGTTAAAGTTATAGGCGAACTGAAAAATGTATTGATTAGATTATCGTCTAACCCTAAGGTTCATCGGGTTATTGATATAATTGTGGTGGACATTCCAGAAGTGTATGGTATGTTTTTGACCAGGGACTGGTCGGAGTAGCTACATGGTTACTTCGCAACAGACTGGTCTCACTTATGGCTTCCAGAAAATGGCAAGCCCAACAAGATCAGGGTGAATCATGAACGTTACCTCAAGTTCACGGTAACAGACTTGAATGACCCCAATGAACCATATACGCCTCCGGCAGATTCACATAAAGTCCAAGGGATGGACACCTTCTTCGGAAACTTCATAGCTGAAGTTTCACCTATCAAAAATCCAGAACAGCAATCCGAGATCCTAACATGTACGCAAACAACAGCTTCTATCCAACAGTCCGGTGAGCCTGATGAAAATCAAATTTGGTCTTTATATTTCGATGGTTCCAAGTCTAAAGAAGGAGCTGGTGCAGGCTGCATCATTATCGATCAGGAAGGTAACAAAATATTATTGGCTTGTAGATTAGAATTTGAATGTACTAACAATATTGTAGAATATGAGCCTTTATTACAAGGTCTCAGAAAAGCCTTGGACATGAACATTCAAAATCTAGTTGTATTCGGCGACTCTGAGATAGTGGTTAGGCAGGTGAGAAATTCTATACATTGTCTCTCTCTGCATATCAAATGTTACCAGTCTAAGGTATGGAGTTTAATAAACAAATTTTCTGCTTTTAATATAAATTCCATTCCTAGATTAAATAATAATGAAGCAGATCTACTCGCTAATGTTGCCTCTAAACTTCTTCCTGCAGAAGGCTTATCTCCAAACGCATTCTCCGTGGAACTATTATTTTGACCATCTGTTCCTGACAATATCACGAACTAGAGAGTGTTTGATGATGATCAACAAATCATTAACTTTCTGCACATGGAGGAAACCTTTCGAGACACTGTGATAGATGAACAAACACATGATGACAATTTGCATGACTTTACGGTAATACCTAATCCGAAATCTCCTGAAGCTCTATCGGACATGGTAAATTCGTTACCCAAATATGTTTTTAGACTAGAAAAGTTTTATGATTTTGAAGACAAATTTAAAAAGACGGTCAATTGTAAAACCAACAGTTCCTCATTGTCTTATGAAAAAATCAATTTAGGGACTAGTGAAAATCCTCAGTGTATTAACTTAGGTTTGGGATGTTCTAAACAAGAAAAAGCTGCTTTTGTTAAATTATTTAAATAATTCAAGGATGTCTTTGCTTGGACTTACGATGATCTTAAAACGTTTGATCCTAATATTATACAACATGTCATCCCAATGAAGCCCCAAACCTTACCCTTCCAACAGAAACTGAGGAAAATGCATCCTAAACTAGAACCGACCGTACAAAAAGAATTGAATAAACTCCTAAGTGCTAAAATAATTTTTTATGTTAGAAACACTCAATGGGTATCCAACCTCGTCCCAGTGCGGAAGAAAAACGGGGAAATTCAACTTTGTGTCGATTTCCGAAACCTCAACAAAGCGTCTGATAAAGATAATTATCTTGTCCCTCCTATGGAACAGATTCTTCAACAAGTATCTGGTTCCGAGAGGCTATCTTTACTAGATGGTTTCTCTGGATACAACCAAGTCTTGATGTCTCCGTCAGACCAATTAAAAACTACCTTCCGTACCCCGTGGGGCACTTATGCTTATCGCAAAATGCCCTTTGGATTGATTAATGTCGGTGCTACCTTTGAGAGAGAAATGGACATTGCTTTTAGAGGCTTGATCAATCACTCCATAGTAGTCTACTTAGATGATGTGACCGTTTACTCTAAAAACAAAAACGATCATCTAGCTCACTTACGAGTCGTTTTGCTATGATGTCGTAAATACAACATCTCCTTGAACCCCAAGAAGTCTATCTTTGTAGTGGATCAGGGTAAACTACTAGGATTCATTGTGTCTAGTGATAGAATGATTATTGACCCCGAGAGGACCCAAGTCATTGCTAAACTTCCCCCACCTACCTCCAAAAAATCTATACAGTCTTTCCTAGGCCAGATTAATTTCGTGAGGATATTTGTCCCCAGTTTCTCCGAAATGGTCAGGCCTCTCCAGAAATTGATTAAGAAAGACACCCAATATCATTGGGGACCCACTGAAAACCAAGCTTTCAACGCTATAAAGAAGGCAATAATAGAAGCTCCGTCTCTCATGAGCCCCGATTTCTCTCAAGACTTTACACTCTATACTTTTGCCTCTGATCGTTCCTATGTCGCATTCCTAACTCAGAAGAATTCCGAGAAAAATGAAGTACCCATCGCCTTTATGAGCTCTGCTTTCAAAGGCGCTGAACTTAACTACCTAGCAGTCGATCAACAAGACTACGCTGTCTTCAAGGCAGTTAAGCATTTCCATTCTTATCTTTTGAAGTCAAGGACGAAGGTCATTGTCCCTTACCCTGCTATAAGGAACTTGTTAGTGCAAAAGGAGTTAGGAGAGAAAAGAGCCAACTGGGTCACCTCCTTGCAGGAGTATGACTTAGAGATCACCCCAGCACAGATTGTGAGAGGCCAAGGGTTGTGTAAATTGGTAGTTGATTCAGAAACTAAACGACAAGAAGATAGTGATACGTCAGATCTAGAACAACGCGATCAAAGTTTGGTTTGTTGTACACAAAACCTCGTAAGTCCTTGGTACGATGATATTAGACACTGTCTTCAACATGGATCAGCACCCCGCCACCTTGACCCTGCCAAGAGAAGAGCGTTGAGACTAAAGTTTGCCTCCTTTCATCTAGTTAACGGTATACTGTTTCGTCAGAATTTTGATGGTGTACTGATGCACTGTCTTGAAAAAGACGAAGCCGAAAGAGTCTTGCTTGAGTTGCATGCAGGAGAAGCTGGTGGTCACTTCGGTGGCGATACCACTGCTCATAAGGTTTTAAGAGCCAATTATTACTGGCCAACACTGTTTAGAGACGCCCATGCCTTATGTCATAAATGTATCATTTGTTAGAAAGCATCAGGGCGATTGCAAAAACCATCCTTCCCCTTGCAACCCGTTTCAGTCGATTCTCCTTTCCAGCAATGGGGCCTTGATATCATTGGTCCTATTAACCCTCCATCCTCACAATAGCACAAATATATTATGACAACCACTGCTTACTTTACTCGATGGTCTGAAGCCGCTGCGCTAAGAACTGTTAACACAAGTCAGGTGATCGCCTTTCTAAACTCGAATATTATCACCCGTTTTGGTATCCCTGATTGTCTAGTCTTTGATAATGCTTCATACTTTTCCTCTCTTGAAATGAGTGAGTTCGCTTTAGAAAATGGAATAAAGCTGAAGTATTCCACTAGTTATTACCCCCAAGGCAACGGCTTAGCAGAATCAACCAACAAGAACTTGATTAAAATGATCAAGAGAACCGTGGCTGAAAATCACAAGAACTGGCACAACACACTGCTTAATGCACTGTGGGCTGATTGAGTAACACCCAAAGCCTCTATAGGTAATTCCCCCTTTTTTCTCGTTCATGGCAGAGAATCCATTCTGCCACCTCATATTCTTCTTCCTTCGCTTCAATTGTCACAAAAAGTTCAAGAAGAAGAATGTTCCCCTTTAGAAAGCCGTATTAACACTTTGATGAAGTTAGAAGAAGTAAGAACCCAAGCTAAGCGTAAAATAGATCAACATCAACAACTGATTAAAAGTTGGTTTGATTTTAATTCTGCTTCTGATAGAAATTTTGAAGTAGGCGATCTCGTCTTAAAGTGGGACAAACCACATGAAGGGAAGGGTGAACATACTAAATTTCAAAATTTGTGGCTTGGGACATTTTTTATTGCTGAAAAGTTGGGTCCTAGTTCCTTTCATTTGCAGAATCTTGAAGGGCAGCTTGACGCCTATCCAGTGAATGGCCAAGCCCTGAAAAGATACTTTGCTTGATTTTTATCCTTTTATATTATGTAAATATTTCCTTTTGTTTTATTTTGTTTTTGGTTTTGATTTGAATGATCAGTTTTGTGTGTTTTGAAACATATGCATGCCTGTGCACTGAGCCATTCAGACAAAGACCATAAGAAAATCTCTTCGCTAAAATAACTTCTGAAAGATTGTACATACATCAGTGATATATTTCTGAAAATGATATTGGAAAATGTTGTTTGAAAGAAGTTTACTAATTTCAATCTCTGAGTGAAGTTTGTCATGATCATCTTTATCTTTTCACGTTGTCCCTTTTCCGTAAAGGAATGACTCAAAAGGATGTCTCCCCATCACAACAAGTTGTTTTAGAAATAAAACATTTCTGGAGCTGAATAAAGGACAGTATTAAAAATTTTTGATGAGGTCTAAAAAAAAAAATATGATAAAATATCAAGATTTTTCAGCGTCACCCCGCTCAGCTATCCTCAAAAGAAAAACAAAATAAAAATATTAATAAGAGTTGTGGGAAGTGTTTGTAAACCCATCGGGATACTGAACAGGTCCGCTGGCAGCGGGTAAATGCAAGCATGGAACCAAGACAACTTTGCCAGGGTACTGAACAGGCCTACTGGCAGCGAAGCAATGTCGGGTAAATGAAAATCTATAAAATTATAAGAAACCTCTTTGAAAAGCCCTTTATTCTAATCTAGAACTGCTTGATAGGATACAAACGTCCGAGTGGGTTAAATGGAAACCCTGTCGAGGCTATGGACGCCTGCTGGAAGCAGTGGCCATGCCAACAGTATTGAAGATTTTATCATAAAAATCATGACTTGCTGATCTTAAGACTGTTATTGGTTTGCGTCTTTTGAAACATCGCTGAAAAAGATAGTAGACGATGATGTTGGTACAATTTTCTCGTTGTTGTTTTAAGTCAAATTTTTCTTTGCTGTCCTGATCTGAATTCATTTCTTTTGACAGAGATAACTGCTTCTCCCAGTGTGTCGCCATTGTTGGCAGCCAATTCAATATTTTTTAATCGCCCTAAAAGTTGTCTACACCTATTGTCTCCTAAATGACAAGTCATCGTCGCATTTCGCAACAAGACATTTTATTTATTGCGACAATTGCAATTCGGTTTCGTTTCATTTTTCACGACTGAAAGCGTGAAAACCTCTCCATCGTTATTTGGACTGTTATCATCTTCTGAAAGGCACTTACCTTTGGTTTGCTATTAAGTGGCTGGAGTGGTTTTTGTTCAAACTATGTCTGTTTATATACTCTCACTTTGATTGCGCATTTTGATTTTATTTGATTAATAAGCCATTGAGCATGCAAATTTATTTGTTACATTTGATTCTTTAAGGGTCGTGATTGATTTTGGTTTTATATTATCCTTATTGTTATGAGCTCTTGACTTATCGATTTTATAAGATCTTTTGTTACAATGTTTTATGAAACTTTGATTATATATTATGCTATGAGCGCATGATCAATATATGAGTATTCGATTTCATGTTGAATGACAAAGGTTTGAAGTTATCAAATCATGTTGGGTAAACTTTTGGTTTGATTTAATGGTCTGAACTTATGCGATGGCACGATTGGATAAACATTTAACTTTGGGTTTTGATTTTATGATTTGGATCATTACTTGGCGTATGCTTTTTTTATGGGTTTTGGTTTAATGGTTCTAAGTTATGCAATGGCGCATTGATATAATATATGGTATGGAAAGTTGATACAATGATCCACCACCCAAAGTGTCGGGTTGGCCGATTCATATGGTTTAAACGATATTATGGTGGATGGAACAACACTGTACTATGCCTTTATTATCCTGCATGGAGGTGGTAATCCCACCACCTTCACATGCATACAATTAATCCATTCCCCTTTGAACGCTCCAGCTGTTAGCCGTAACGATTTTCAACCTTGTGTATTGTATTTTTAAGTTCAAACCCTACTATGCACACAGGACATGGCTCCAGTCGTAAGGGTCGAGCCCAATGGTTTCCAAGCATTGCTCTTGTTCGATGGCGCCTACAGCGACCTGGAGAAGTTCAGATGGCTCCCGTTCATAAGAAAATTCAATGGTTATAACCCTAGCGTGGCTTGGCAATTTGCGTTAACCTTCGATGGCTGCCGAGCCAAGGTTGGGGATGTGCAACTTGAAATTAATGAGCAATTTCTTAGCTCGGCAACCAGTCTGCCTGCTATGAGACATAAGTGGTCTAAAAATTGTAAAATGGAAGATGTCCCGTGGACATTGCTCTTCCAATCTCGAATGGTGGACTCCTGTGACAAAGGATTTCCTGCAAATATGTTGAAACGACGCTAGCATGACCTGCTAATGATAATCAAGCAGTTCATTACTTGTGAGGGCAGGTACGGGTTCATTTTCTTGTATCACCTTCATATATTGATGGTTTTTATAGGCTACGAGCTTAATATGCCTCACTACCTTCATAGAAGTCTGTTTAAGATGGCTAAAAGGTACAAACGCAACTAGGCCGATACCAACCTCTTCCATTTTGGGTTGATTAAAATGATTGTGGTTTATGATTACGTCGTGACTGTTGGGTTGATTTTTTCAGTCATAATAGCTTTGAGGACTCAAGTCCACCACAGGTTGATAAACCTGTGGTGAGCGAAAGCAAGCCTGTCCCCCCTGTGCCTTAAAATGTTTTGCTACCCAAACCTCTACCCGATTCACCTATGAACTTGCCCTTGTCTGTGACCAAACAGGTCGAAATTGCTAAAACCACAGCCAAAAAGCCTAAAGCTAAATCTAATGCAAATTCTAAATGTAAGAAAAACGCCCGGTTAATCTCTCATATGGTGAGAAATAAACCGAAACCCTCTCTTAACCCAGAGCCTATCATGGTCAGCGAAGATTCCGACTCGGAGATTGAACATTTCCTTGCAGCTGAGTATCCCTACTCAGAAGGTCTGTGTGATAAACCTCCTTATGAATTTGTCAAAAACCTACCACCTTGTTTGCGGGATGATCCCAATTTTCCTGGCATTGAAATGCCTCGTGAAACCCTCGGTGACTCGTCGAAACCCTCTCCTGCTCAACCAACTATTTCACCATGCRATCAGTGTGGCTTATGGTTGGAAAGATACTACCTAGATGTGCCTATGTTGCAATCCAGAATTCATGCTCTGGAAGATCAGGTGGAAAAACTCACCAGTYAGAATTCCAAGGTGCAACCCACTGACAAGAAGCARCGAACAACTGGATCAATTCTGTTTAAGAATGTTGAGTCAGCTACAGCATTCRTCAATTCGAAATTGGCATAGCCCGAACAATATGGCTAGTATGACTTTCATTCATTTATACGACATATTCATAAACTCTGTGTACATCATTGACCTGCTCTGTCACATAAGCATGCATTGTTGTATATAATTTCGTTTGGTAAATCGAATTTTGTTATCGTTAAGGTTTTAATTGGATTTGGTTTTGATTCTATTAATCATAATGTGGATTTGATTGTTTTAAAATCGGTTGTGATTGAATGTTCTGTTGCATCTATTATAGACAAGCTGTTGTGCATTTCAAATTTTGAAACACGATCTATGTTGCGATCCGAATTGGTTATGATTCACATGATGGGCAAACGATAGTTATCTGTTACAATTTTTGTTTAAATATGACTTTGATCAGCCTGAATACAGTTTGGATTATGTTTAAAAAAAAGGTTTTGTTTTATCTTTACCGAAATCGTAAAATCGTAACAGTCATACAAGTCCCAGCCAGTCAATTCATTGTGGCCGGTCGGCTCTGTTCTCTTTTGAATTGGAATAATAATGGATATTCAGTTACGAATGGATTTGCAAAACGGAAACAATCATGCCCAGGATGACTGAAACCCGATTTTATTGGATTACTGCCCAGCTTATGATTATCAATGTTGTTGGATCTTGACTATGTAATGCCCAACAATCAAAATCTATGGCGATTTTTGGTCAATACTGTTACGCATTTTTCGTTTTGAATATATCGTAACAGCCTTCCATATTGGTATTTGATCACAACAGAATGAGTCTTATGCCTGCCTATCTTTACTGTTGATTAAAATGACATGAACTTATGTATATTGTTACAGCTGTAACAAATCTATTTTGTGTTCAATGGTATCGATTATAATTATGTTGTGGCAAATCATATCTTATATGATTACGATTCTGTTCGATTATGGTTTATTGATTACGATTACATCATATCTTATATGACTTGATTCACTGCTTAATTTCGTTTGATACGAAACAGGCCTGTCAAGATTTGACCATGTTTTATGATAACTGAAAACAGAGCATTCTTTACTCTGTTTTGATTGCATTCATTTTTTATATTGTTTAATTTGAATGATAATTTCAATTGAATCATTAATAATTCGTTTTTAATGATTATTAAAATATGATTGGATTTGATTTGATTGATATCTGGTCCTGGTTGCTATTTTTGACTAGCTACAGAATCAGAAGATTCTGTAGCTAAGTCTGTAGAGTCAATTTTTTATTGTTTTCTTAATAAAATATCTTTCTAATTTAATATTTTTGTTCTATTGCAGGTAAATTTGAATTGGCCATAGATATGATGAGCAGTTAGGGGATGTTTCAAAGATTTCACTTGCATTTTGTTTTCTTAGTTTAGAATATTTTTGGGATTTTTCCTAGATTATGTAAAACAGTTTGATATTATCCACAAGGAGGTTTTTACCTTGTGGAAAGACTTATATATACTTATTATTTTTGTGTAATAATCATCCTCATTCGTGGGAGAACAAGGATATGGAGTTCTATTACAGACTGGAGCAGAATTGATGTTTTTTCATAGCTTTAGCTTCTCAATATATCAACATTTTGTTTCAAGTTTTGTATATCAATTTGTTTATGGTTTATGACTACTTTAGCTATCTAAATCAAATACAAATGATATAATTTTGGTCACTGTTATCCATATCTTGTCTCTTCCAAATAGATAAAAGACATAACAATTGTTAATTCATTTTGTGAATGATAGTTTTATCTTCTTCATAAATTGAATTGTTATATATAAGTTTCTTGCATAACAGGTTTCCCTTATTGCAGGAATTTATAATCATAAGATTGTTATGATTCTCTTTTATGTCTTGTTTGTCCTGTAAAATACTTCAAGGAGAAGCATAGCTGATCGTTTACAAAAATCTTAAGGACTAAACGGTGCGAGTTTCCCTCCTCCAATCAGCTTAAGAAGTCATCATACACAGGGCAGACTTGGAGTGTTTCCAAGTCAATTAGTCTTTTGTTTACTGTTTTTATTAAGTAGTTTAATATAGATAGTAGTTTAATTAGGTTTATATTAGATTGTTTAATTTCAGTAAACATATTAGATTGTTTAATTTCAGTAGTTTTTATTTCTTTTTCATAAAATATAAAAAATCAAAAAAGAGATTCTTGGCTGTCTTAGGGCAGAAAATACATGAGTTTTGCAGGTTTTTTTTAAATCTGTAGGTTGTTTATAGTGTATATTTGTGAATAAGAAGTATTGTAGCTGATAATTAGATAGTTGATTTGAGTTATTATAATAGTAATTAGTAGATTGTATATAATAGTTAGGATAGTTATATTATTTTAGTTAGTAGTTGTCTTAATTGGATTAGTAAGTTAGTTTGTTTCATTAGTTTTATTTACTGTTAGTTTGTTTAGATTACTTAGCTCAGATCAATTCTCTCTTTGGTTTTCTTGAAATACCTTAGAGCGGCCAACAGAGCCGTTAAACTCGTCAGGGTGGTCCATTCCAAATGGTTTGGTTTATTTAGACAACCCTGGACCGGTTCCACTCTCCCAGTTGACGGACGGACAGTTTTGCCTGTCAACAAGGTGTTGTTGAAAGGGACAGTAGTTAGGGTTTTGTTGGTGTGTTGTTGAAGCATTGACCCCTGGGTCTACCCCTATGTGCCAAAAAATGGTTTCATTGCCGGGACTTGAAACTATGATTGCTATGACCTGAAGAAAAGAGAAAGCGATGTGTGTGGATATGTTGTTGTAGTGCACATTATTCTACTTGAATTGTGAAACTCTGTGCTAAGAAGAGAAGTCTGATCTGAAGAAAAGAGGTAAGATCTTAAAGCTTTGTGCTCTGATAAAGGTAAGATAAGTGGAAATTTTTGTTTCAAAGAAATGGATCTAGGTATGCTTGATAGATTTTGTCCTAGTCTAAAAACTAGGGCACAACTAGAAGAAATAAGATTTGAAATGAATAGATCTGATAAAAGTAATGAAATATATATTATTCCTATGCATAGAAAGAATGTTTGGACTAACAAATGGATGCAGTATCCTAGAAATATTTTTTTGCAGGTTCATTACTGTGATCCCAGTGTGTAGTACAGGAAAGGTTGGGGATCATTTAAAAGAAAGAGAGGATTAACTCTTTGTTATAGTTGCAGGAGACTAGGACATCTTGCTAAGGAATTCCCTAGTAGAGGTCATAGTTGTCTTTGATGTAAATCTATTAATCATGAAGTTTTGGATTGGCCTAGAATGATTGCTAAAGTTGAGAAGATGAGCATACGACAAGAAAACCCTAAGGAGGGGAAAGAGACTAAGAATATGCTAAATAACTAGACAAAATTAGAGGCTATATTATTATAGATGAAAGAAACATTGAATGATCACAAAGACATCAGTTTGTCAGAGATCTTAAAAGAGAAAGAGTGCATATAAACAAGAATAGGAGACTTCGACATAGACTATGTATTGGATACAAAAATACAGGTGAATATCATGACAGAAAGTACCTGGGAAATTTTGGGAAAGCCTGCTATGGTTCCTTCATTGGGAGGAATAGGACTGTTTAAAGGAAAATTGATAAGCCTATGTGGAATACTTTCCCATGTACCTATGAGTGCTCATGGAGCATAGATAGAAGAAGAATTCAAGGTCAGTAAGTTTGTTGAGAACAATGCCCCATTTGCTCATTTTATAGGAAGAACCTGGGTTGAGAAAGATCATATCTAAAGGAAATAAGAAGAGGAATCTCTAGAAAAGAAAAATCATGAACTAAGGGATTTCATGGCTAGGAGAATAATGCACTTACTGGAAGAAAAAGAGGACAAGTCGAAGCTACTAAGGGCCAGAGACCTAGCTGTCAAAGTTGAAAGAACGCAAGAAGGATTAAGAAACCTATCCATGCAAGAGAGTAGAGTACCTACTCCAGAAAAAGAAGAATTATTACCTTCAAACCATGTGAAAGACCATCGACAACACGAAGTTACTAGGTTAAGTATGTATAGGATAACAATGGAAAGAGGAACCTAGTGACTCAAATAACAGGAAAGAAAGCTAGAAATATCAGCAAGAAGAAAAAAATTTAGAAAAATTGCAGGAAGTTCCAGAGAGGACTGCGCTGAAAGAAGGATTACAAAATTTGAACTCCGTCAGAATATCAGAACAATGCATATTGACACTTCGCCATGGTGAAGCTATATGACCGTTAGAAGCGTTCCAACAGTTAGAACGACACTTCCGAATGGATAGAAACAGAGTTATGGTTGTAGAGATCACCATTGGACCGTTGAGATCCTGCCATAATGGATGGAATCACATTGATGGAGACTTTCTTGTCCATTGGAGGAATCCGTTACGATGTTGTTTAATTATCCCGTCGAATGTTGCACTGAATTTTTTTTTTGTGAATTGTGAGTATCCGAGCCTGTAGAGAATTCATTGTTATCGCGTTGTACCTATTGATACCTAGCCACCCATTCTGTTACATTGAGTTTTTGATCACCGACCTGAGATACCTGATCTCGAGCGTGCATGTCGGGTGACTTTAGTGCAATAGAGAAATACGTCGAAGAGATCCTCGTAGACCTCATGGCTGAGAAGGTCATGTCCACAAGAGTTCAAGCCTCATCGACGAGAGGAGTGCAAGAATCCTTGTCGACTACACGTGGATATGGACCATCCCGAGCTGTGACAGAGAAATGAACCAAGCATCATGATGACTTGGCAAATGCGAAGCTCATCCCATCAATCCTGCCCGACTATATCCCACCTATGGCTAGCGCGGTGAGTCGTGATAGTGTCCTGAGGGACTTCGGCTAAACATTGATCACTACGTAGCTCCAAAAGGGGATACGCGCAGTTGGTTCATAGTTGGGACAAATTCTGACATTGAAGATTAGTGATTTTAACTTGGGAGATCGCAAGAACTATGGCATGCTTGCACCTCACAAGTATTTGACCAAGACAACGGGGAAGAAGTCGAAGATAATCCCCTAGCTATGGACCATGGACATCGCGTTGATCCACCAGATCACTGGGTTAAGTATGCAAGGACCAGACCCACAAGATTTTTACCCAAGGAAGGTTGCAAATCGCGTCCTGGCAACAAATCAAAGATACCTATGGTGATGTGGAAAAGGGGAAGTGAGTCTACAAGGTAGCCTCCATACAGAATGGCACAGTTCACCTATCTTTCCAGTTCATTACTAGTAAGATCGTCAGGAAAAACAGACCCACGCAAGTCACGGGGTTCGTTATTGACCTCACGGAAAAATGCATTGAAGGGATGCAAATGAACTGAGCGAGCTACCTTGTCAACCAGTTAGAGAAATATTGTCACGAAGCTCAAGATCATGGATATGAGTTTCATTTCAGTTGGTTGTTGATTCTCATTTCCTTCATTGCTTGGGAGATGGTGGAAGGAGCGACCTTCCCTGAAGTTGATTCGTCTAAACCACTAGCTGTGAAGTTCACTACACTTTGGTATTCGAGTGACATGGAAAAAAAATGGTAGTCGAACGTAGTGTTCCACACCTTTTATCTGCAGCTAAAGAGGGATATTGAGTCCTTCCCTCACATGACATCGAATACCCTACACAGGTTCAAGCCACTCGTGAAGTTCCGCGTAGATAAACATTTCATTTATATCACTGCGCGCGGAGACGAACATAAAGAAGAGCTCCAATCCTACTATAAACTCATAGAGGAGGACATGGAAGAAATAACCAAGGAATGGCCTGCATAGTTCCTTATACTAGTTGACCAGGTAGAACTATCTAACCCTAACCTCATCGGAAGTCCTATAGTCACTCGCGAAGAATATGATGCACCCAGCAGTAGCAAAAGGAAGAACAAGGAAGAAGTACAAAAACTGAACATCGCATCCAAAGAAACTACACCAGAGTCACCAAGAGGAGGAGGTGATGAGGAAGTAGACCAGGAAGAGAACTAAGGGAAAGAATAAAAACAGGAACAAGGAAAAGTAAAATCGCCTAAGGATCCCCTAGATGAGGCTGAGACATCCAAGAAAAGAAAGGGATCCCCCACGAAACCTTCATCTCAGAAGAAGTCAAAAGCTAGTAAGCCCAAGTTGCAGATTGTGCTCACGGTGGATGACATCGACCTCATCATTGTTTTTGTATCAAATACCTCAGGAGATATTTTACATCCAATGAATAAAAAAAGGAGACCATGTATGATAGGATTGAAGCAGAGATGAAGGGGGTACAACAAGCCCTCTACTCCAACCACGTAGTGTCTACTGCGCCATCGCCATCAAAAGGAGTAGAGTTGAGAGATGAGCTTGCCCAGCTGCACATAGTAGATGTGACAGAATCTCACCTTCATCATCTCCAAGAGGAAAAAGAACAGGCTACAGAGGCATTTAAGAAAGAAAAATAAGAATTCATAGAGAAACGTCGGGCTGCACAACAAGAAAAAGATGACCTCCAGGCAAAGTTCACAGAGGATAGAGCACAGATCCAGAAGGAGAAAGAACAGTTGCTCATGGATCAGATGGGAGTTAAAGAAGCAATCACCAGATCACTTTGCTCTGTGATGGGCTTAGAAAAAAATAGAAGAAGAAACAACAAAGAGCCAAGTGGGGAAGCTCATTAAAGCCATTCAACAGCTTCAAGTGAGAATCGTAGAACTGGAATTGCAATCAATGCCAAGCACTCCGCAGGAAGTGAGATATCAGAGAGCAGCAACTGCCAGGAGCATAGTTGAGAGAATCAAGGCATTAACCTTGTAATGCAAACAACTCAACAGTTGAAGTGCGCAGACCTATGAGCGCCTTGTAGAGGACCCTGAACTAAGGACACTGGGTCACAACTCTAGGAGGAAAAGAAACAAGAAACAACAGTACAAGCACAGTTGAAGCCACTATCAGCGGTCGAGCAGATGAAAATATCCCAGGAACAATGCACAGTTTAGAAACAGGTCCATGCCATCCAGAGTAAAGTCATGGAAGTGACCTAGAGGCTCTAGCCAGTGCAGGATGAATCCTGCACACTTTTCGAGGCGATTGAAGGACAAGGTGCACACCTAGAACAAGTGGTCACTTTGGTGGAACAACACTTGGAAGGACCTGTGATTGAGAAGGTTATTCAAGAGTTTGTCGAGCAGGAGGCTCTAGCGAAGCAATAGGTCGAGGCAACTCGAGGCCTTCTAGGCAGAGTTTCCTAGATCAAAGTGACTCAAGACGAGTCACAGGTGAGTTTTGGGAGCCTGTTGGCCCTTGACCAAGTTTTGGAGAACCTTGGTCATGTTTGACCACTTTTGGTACTTCAATAGGCTGGTCAAAGATGGAGCGCTAAGAAAAGTGGAGATCACGGGATCTCACCACCTTTTGTGGATTTTTTGGTTTTAGGGTTTATGTAACGGGTATGGGATGTCGGCCCATGGATCTTGCCCATGTTTAGGCCCCTTTTGTAATGTATAAATAGAAAGCTAGGCAATGTAAGAAAGAGTCAATTTTAATCCAGTGTGCTAAGTGTGAATAGTAGTGAATGCTTTGTGCATACTATGTGTTAAGACTTGTAGAGCTAAGTGCAAGTGGTTGTAAGAGGCTTTATGCACATACTGTGTAAGGCTATGTGCCTAGATCTACTTAGGAAGGAGGATCTCGTGAGGTGCACATAGATCTCCTGTCCTATGAGGAGTGGGTTTTGAGGCTTTGTGCTTGTAAGAATATTGAAAGAAGATAATAAATAAGATGAAGAGTTGGTGGACATAGCCCCACATTGGGGGTGAACCACGTATACCATGTGTTATGGTTTCTTTGTGTGATTAATGTGATTTATGCTTAGTGTTTAATATTTATGTATGTTATATGCTTATGATATCATAGCTTAGTGCTTAGTGATGTGAATGAATGCTAGATCTGATCTATTTATATATGCTAAGTTCTTGGATGTGTTAGATATTCTTGAATACTGCACTTCTCTGTAATTAGGGTTTCTTTCTATGATGTGAATAAGGGCTTAATACTAATGAATGTTAACTGCTAACTGCTCTGTTAAGTACTGTGATCACAGATCTGTGTCCCAGCTAGGTTGTAGACACTTCAGTCCTACAACCACCCCTACTTCTACCTCGGGTGAGACTTCATCTGCTTCACAGGTGTTGTCAAAAGGGTCGGTAATTAGGGTTTTGTTGGTGCGTTGTTGAAGCGTTGAACCTTGGGTCTGACCCTGTGTGCCAACAAGTCTCTATTACTAATATACAACACTGATATGCTTCTTTGTTATGCTGCCTCCTTATCACTGATATGTGCCTCTATTGCTTCACCCTTAACCTGCATAAAAACTGTGTTAAAGAGAGGGGTCGACCTCTACTTATATAGGCTGAAGAGGAGAAGAAGAGAGGCTCGAAATAGTAACTTGTTTGCATGCTTTAATCATAACTCAGCTGCATACTTTAGTTCAAACTTAGAACTAGAATTGAGATTGGTATACTTTAGCTCGAAAATAGAACTAGACTTGAGACTTCAGTTACAACTCAACATTACACTTTAGTTCGAAAATAGAACTAGACTTGAGACTGGTATACTTTAGTTTGAAAATACAAATAGACTTGAGACTTCAGTTAAAACTCAACATTACACTTTAGTTAAAAAATAGAACTAGACTTGAGGTTTTAGTTACAACTCACCATTACACTTTAGTTCGAAAATAGAACTAGAATTGAGATTTCAGTTACAACTCAGCACTACACTTTAGTTCGAAAATAGAGCTAGACTTGAGACTGGTATACTTTATTTTGAAAATAGAACTAGACTTGAGACTTTATTTACAACTCAGCATTACACTTTAGTTCAAAAATAGAACTAGACTTGAGACTTCAGTTACAACTCAACATTACACTTTAGTTCGAAAATAGAACTAGACTTGAGACTTCAGTTACAACTCAACATTACACTTTAGTTCGAAAATAGAACTAGATTTGAGACTTCAGTTACAACTCTAGACTTGAGACTTCAGTTACAACTCGACTCTTTACAAGGCAATTCAAAATTCGCTTCATGGTGGATAACATTACACGTTCCAACACACTAGATCAATACATTTATATAATTTGCAATATTAGGAATATCGTTTGTTTCTAGCTCATAGGAATTTTATATTCAACCTAAATTTTGCTAGATGCCTTGAATTTTTCTCATGGCTCACAAGGTTGACTAGGCTCATAGAGGTTGTACGTTCCCCCTGACTTTTGCACTACTTTTTCTATGCTCACAGATGTTGTATGTTCCCCGTGAATTTTACACTAGACTATCTATGCTCACAGAGGTTGTACGTTCCCCCTGAATTTTTCATTAGACTTACATAGAATCTCGTTTCTCATGACTTTTGGTTTGACTCATAGAGGTTGTATGTTCCCCCTGGACTTTTTCAATACCTCACAAGACTGGTTGATTCTCCAAATCTCCCTGGCTAGCCTTAGGGTGGCCCATGTGGTCTCTCATTGGAGGATGATTGCTGATGCTGCCAAATTTAACACTCCCTCTCAATGAGGGAGTCACTCTCAGCCACACCAAGCTTGCCTCTCATCTACACAAACTGTCTCGAGGTCAAAGGCTTGGTCAAGATATCAACTACCTACCCGTTCATGGCTATGTACTGTAACTTTACAGTTTTTCTTTGTACCAAGTCTCGGATGTAGTGGTACCTCATGTCAATATGTTTTTTCCTATCGTGAAATGCTAGGTTCTCTATCAATTTTATGCAACTTTGATTATCACACTGAACCACCTTCATTTCAAGCTTCTCACCAAACAACTAAGAAACCAATTTTCTGAGCCATACTGCTTCCTTGCTAGCATCACTTGTTGCAATGTACTCAGCCTCTATTATACTCTATGCAATGGATCCCTACATTTGGCTTTACTAAGATATCATAGTGGATCCTAAACCAAAGCATTATCTGGAAGGACTCTTCCAATCCACTGGGATACCTGCCTAGTCAACATCTACATACCCATGCAGAAATAAACCACCACTGGATGTATATCTCAGACCATAAGTAATGGTCCCTCTAATATTTCTCAAGATGTGCTTTGTTGCCCCCCAGTGTCTATATATCGGTTCATTCATGAACTGAGTCATTTCAATCACTACATAACATATATATGGCCTAGTGTGGATCATGCACATCAATGATCCAATGAGATGCCTATACATGGTGGGATCCACCAAATCTGAACCTGTATCATAGTCATGCAACTTCCTCAGGTTTGTAACCATCAAAGTAGACATGTATTTGCAATCCATCATACCAAACCTCTTTATTACATCCACCATGTATTTTCCTTGTGCCATAAATATCTTGCCTTGTCTTTGCCACACTTCCAATCCTAGGAAGTAATGCATCAAGCCTAAGTATTTCATCTCAAATTATAAGGTTACCTCCCTCTTACATCGGGCTATTAGCCCTTCATCTCTTGTTAGAAAGAGATCATCAACACATATGATTAGTATAACAGGTTGGTTACCTCTTACCTTGAAGTACATATTTGCATCAAAATCACTTTTCTGAAAGCCCAAGCTTTTAATAAATCCATCAATCCTATCATACCAAACTCTGGGAGCCTTCTTAAGGCCATACAAGTCCTTCCTTAGCTTGCATAGATGAGTGCCTTTGTTATGCAATAAAAAACCATCTGGTTGTTCCACAAAGACCTCATGTTCAATCTTTCCATTCAAGAATGTTGTTTTTACATCTATCTGATGTAGCTTCCAACCAAGAACAAGAGCTAAAGCAATAATAGTTTGAATGGAGGTATACCTGGCTATAGGGGGAAAAGTCTCTTTGTATTCGATTCCTTCATTCTAAGTGAAGCCTCTGGCTACAAATATTTCTTTGAAATTTTCCACACTTCCATCAGCTGCATGCTTGATCTTATAGATCCATTTGTAAGAAACTATTGATTTGTCTTTTGGCCTTGACATAATGTCCCAAACATTGTTCTTTATAATAGACATGTATTCCTCAAGCATGACATCCTTCCATAATTGTAATTTATCTTCTTCTTCAAATGAAGAAGGTTTGGAATCACTAATGTTGCTCATCAATGCAACATAGCCCCCAAACATATGAGGCCTCTTCCTTTCCTTGAAATTTCCTTTGGGCTCAACTATCCTTTCTGCTTCCTACACTATTTCTTTAAGCCACCCTGGCTTCCTTTTGGCTAGAGGTTCTTCAAGAGTTGTTTCTAACACTTCACCAGGTTCTAGGGGCTCATTACTTGGCCCTTCACGAGGTTCCTCCCTTTGAACATCTGACTCTTTATTTTAGAAGAGGGTGAATCTAGTTGAACTGCTTCTGATTCCTGTTGAAGCTCTCTAGATTTATTAAATGAGGCTTCCTCATGGAAATTCACATATTTTCTTACCTCTATTTGCCTCTGATATGGTACATTAATCCTATAAGCCTTGGAGTTCTCATTGTTCCCCACAAAAACCCCTTTCTTGCCTGAGGGTTCCATCTTTGTCCTCTTTTCCTTAGGGACATGAATATACATAGGACACCCAAATATCCTTAGATGCCCTACTTCAGGTTTGATCCCTAAGAAGACCTCTTCAGAAGTCTTTTCCTTCAAGATATCATGTGGACACCTATTATGAATATACATGGCAGTGGAGGCAGCTTCTTCCCATAAAGAATTTGGCAAATCTTGGTCAAACATCATTGCTTTCATTGCCTCACAAATTGTCCTGTTTTTCCTCTCAGCAACTCCATTTTGCTGAGGGTTATATGGCATGGTCAATTGTCTCTTGATTCCTTCTAACTTGCATAAATCCTCAAACTAGAGAGATTCAAGCTCTCCTCCATTGTCTGTTCTAAGGATTCTTATGTGTTTCTCTGTCTTCTTTTTAATAAAGGATTTATACTCTTTGAATTTATCAAATGTGTCACTTTTAGCTTTAAGGAAATATATCCAACATTTTCTTGAGTAATCATCAATAAAAATGACATAATACAAACAACCACTAAGTGAGGGAGATGAAATGGGACCACATACATCAGAATGAACCATATCTAAGATGCCCAGAGCTCTGTTGTCACTACTAGGAAATTATTTCTTTATATTTTTACCTAGCATGCATACCTTACAAATTTCATATTTACTAAGAGAAATAGAGGGCATGCCACATACCATGTTCTGTATATATGGAAGATCTTTGTAATGAATATGTCGAAGTATTTTGTGCCACAACTCACTGGAGCTAGTCGCATCATGATCCAATCTTGAATTGATTGTCCTGACATGACGTATAGTCCTCTACTATGAGTTACAATGGGTTATGTTGTACTTAAGTGGTTACCTTTATCCCATAATAGTGCCTTCATATCCTTAAAGATCACCCAATATCCCTTGTCCTCAAAGGTTGCAACTGATAGTAGATTCCTCTTGAGCCCTAGAACATATAATAATCCATCAACATGAATTCTAGCCCCAAATTCCAATCTAAAGGAGATAGAGCCTACTCCCTCTATCTTGTAACATTTGTCATCCCCAAGCTCAACATGCTCTGCAAAATATTTCTTCTATAAATATGAGAGGATCTCCTTGTACCCTGTCATGTGATTTGATGCACCATTGTCTACTAACCAAGTTTTTGGCCCCGTGAAAAATGAACTGGATAAGGCATAAACCAAGTAATATTATTTTCTATTTTCTTTCTCATTAGAAGAACTTTTCTGATTTCTTTTGGATTCATCATCCTCATCAGTTGAGGCATGATGTTTCCCTTTCCTTGGATATTTCTTTATAAACCAACAATCTTTAGGAAAATGACCCAACATATTACAACTAAAGAATTTAATCTTAGATGTATCAATATTCTTGCCTTTGAATGTACCTTTGGTGTTTGGACTCCTCTAAGATCCTTTCTAGAAAGTGCCTTTCTTCTTTCCCTTGAATCTTGATGTTAAAGATGAGTGCTCTTCTTTCATTGGCTCACTCCTTATAGCTGTGTGATTCTCCTCCTGGAGGAAATCATGCCATAACCTCTCAAACGTGGGATGAATCTCTCTTCCACTAAAAATGGATAAGAAGGTCTCCCATGAAGAAGGAAGACCGTAAAAAATGGCCTGCACTAAATCATCATCATCCATTATCACCCCTGTGACCAAAAGTTGATCTCTGATTTGGGCTATCCTAGAATAGAAAGATGCCACTGAATCACCTTTCTCCATATTCAAATACTTAAGTTTGTGCTTAAGTGTCCTCTTCTGAATTGGGAGCCTTTTGGTCATACAAATTCACCAAGGTATCCATACAGTCCTTTACAGTCATTAACAAATTCATTGCAGGAATTATACTGTCTTTGATTGAGTCAAAGATGATTCTCTTGGCCTTTTATTGACTCTTCCTGAAAGGCGCTCTTCCTGCATTATTCATGGGTTCCTCCACCATTGTGGTCACATACTGCTCAAGATCATGCTCCTGCAAGATATTTGTTATCCGGAGCTTCCACACATTGAAGTTGGTAGCTCCTTGGAGCCTATACTTAGCCCTGACTGAAATGGAGGATGCCATGGACTTCACACTGGAAACTTAATCAAGCTAGATTGGATATGTGTGTACTTGTTGTTGCACTTCAACACATTTAACACACCCAAATATTTGATACCATGTTAGATTATGAGCTTGATTTCTTATGCGGATTAATTATTTTATTTTCTTCAATACTTTGATTCCAACTTAATACACTTCAACAATACCAAATCATAACCGAATAGCAATAACTCTGTAGATAAGTAAGCATGCACATCAACAACACATATACCCTAGGTAAACCCTATACAGGGAGAAAAACCCCAACAAACGATATTCCTTTATTGCATTAATAATGTAAGATCACTTATAAATATCCACCATGAATCTTCTTCTCTTAAATAGCTTTCCAAGATGAATCTGACCTGACAAAGACCTAAGAGACCTTTCTAAGATACACCTCTGATATGTTGCCTCTATTGTTGATATACAACATTGATATTCTGCTGATATATGCCTCTGATATGCAGTCTCTATTGTTGATATACAACACTGATATGTTGTTGATATACACCTCTGATATGTAGTCTCTATTATTGATATACAACACTGATATGATTCTTTGGTATGTTGCCTCTTTATCACTGATACATGCCTTTATTTATTCACCCTTAACCTTTATAAAAAATGTGTTAAAGAGAGGGGTCGACCTCTGCTTATATAGGATGAAGAGGAGAAGAGTAGAGGCTCAAATAGTAACTTGTTTGCATGATTTAATCATAACCCAGTTTCATACTTTAGTTCGAACTTATAAGTAGACTTGAGACTGGTATACTTTAGTTCAAAAATAGAACTAGACTTGAGACTTCAGTTACAACTCAGCATTACACTTTAGTTTGAAAATATAACTAGACTTGAGATTGGTATACTTTAGTTCAAAAATAGAACTAGACTTGAGACTTCAGTTACAACTCAGCATTACACTTTAGTTCAAAAATAGAACTAGACTTGAGACTTCAGTTACAATTCAACATTACACTTTAGTTAGAAAATAAAACTAGACTTGAGACTTTAGTTACAACTCAACATTACACTTTAGTTCGAAAATAGAACTAGACTTGAGACTAGTATACTTTAGTTCGAAAATAGAACTAGACTTGAGACTTCAGTTACAACTCATCATTACACTTTAGTTCGAAAATAGAGCTAGACTTGAGACTTCAGTTACAACTAAGCATTACACTTTAGTTCGAAAATAGAACTAGACTTGAGACTTCAGTTACAACTCAACATTACACTTTAGTTCGAAAATAGAACTAGACTTGAGACTTTAGTTACAACTCTAGACTTGAGACTTTAGTTACAACTCAACTCTTTACAAGTCAATTCTAAATTATCTTCATGGTGGATACTGTTACACGTGCCAACCAACTAGATCAATACATTTATATCATTTGCAATATTAGGAATATCGTGTGTTTCTAGCTCATAGGAATTTTATATTCAACCTAAATTTTGTTAGATGCCTTGACTTTTGATCATGGCTCACAAGGCTTGACTAGGATCACATAGGTTGTATGTTCCCCCTGACTTTTTCACTAGTCTATCTATGCTCACAGAGGTTGTATGTTCTCCTTGACTTTTGCACTAGACTGTCTATCCTCACAGAGGTTGTACATTCCCCCTGACTTTTATATTAGACTTACATAGAATATCATTCGTCCTGATTTTTGGTTTGACTCACAGAGGTTGTACGTTGCCCCTAGCTTTTGTCAATACTTCACAAGACTGGTTGATTCTCCAAATCTCCCTGGCTAGCCTCAGGGTGGCCCATGTGGTCTCTCATTGGAGAATGATTGTCGATGCTACCAAATTTAACAGTCTTCACTACCCTACCTTGGCTTCACTGATGGCGCTAGTCGCAGTACTCAGAACTTAGCATATGTTGCTTGGTCAATCTATGCACCTATGGATGAATTGATTAGTCTACATGGTGTTTTTCTTAGTCGTGCAACTAACAATATTGTGGAATACAGTGTAGTCATCGAATTATTGACTAACGATGTTTCAGTTAGAATCCGTCACCTTATTGTATGACTTGATTCACAGTTAGTAGTCTTACAGTTGAGTAATGTGTACTCCATTCGAAGTCCTACGTTCTTAAGGGTATATTTGTGAATTCACCTCTTGGAACGCCATTTTGATTACATTGAATATCAACACATTCCTAGATGTCTAAATACATTAACAGATCATTTGGATAATTATGTGTTAGACAGACATTTGAGACATTTTTAAAATCCAATCACACTTTGTATATACAACAAGTAGGCCAGTAGAAACCTCATATATATATAACTATAAAATTTTACAAAAAAGTGTTTTTGTCTGAAGACCAAAATATAAAAAATGTGAAGCACATGGATTCATATACAATAGAGCATCAAGAATGTTTCTCGCTATAATATGAGACTACATGTGCTACTCTACGGAGCAGTCGACCAATGGAAGTAGACACGCCCACTATGTGGCACTGATGATGCCTCGGGATATCATCAATGGAGGCATCTGGAATGTTCATCATGAGCCCCTCTAGATTATTCTGTATGGTCTCATAATCAACAACAACTACTCCTGCTACGTTAGCTCTCTCCCCTCGCCTCTGCATGTGGGATGAACCGAGAGGACGATAGGGTCCCATGTCTGCATCATCAAAGAGAATTTGATTACTCATCGGATAAAAAACATGAAAAACATTTTATATTATTAAAAATCACAAAAAAATCATTAAAAAAAAATGTCCTTCTTACCTATGTCCCCCCATTGGGAATCCTCAGGAAGAGCCAAGTCTGGATCTCCTCAAAAGTCTAGTTTGGCATATGCATAGTCATCAACCATGAGCATTTGAGTTCTCAACCAATCAAAGAAGACATCTTTATATCTAATGATGGGATCGGATGCATGTCGTGCCATGAGGTCGATCCACCTCTTCATTCTCAGATCCTCTGGGGCAGGTATACCCCACTCTACCTGCAAACGAAAAAATGGGACCCTCTATAACAAAATCGAATAGTATCCAAACTGTTTCAATCTTCCACTCTTGCACTTGATCATTTTTTTTTCATACTATTGAGAACCCCTTCACACCAGTTGAAAACTTGGGGCTCCATACACTCCAACGCACACTGAAAATAGACTTGAAGAGCCATATGGGGAGTTTCACTCCCTACCATGCATGTGATGGTGTAGAGGATGGTCTGTAGAGGCAAGTCTCATACATCTCTTATAGAAACTTTTCCCCTATGCTTCTGAGTACCTGGCACACAATGCTCATTGATATAGTGGTTCATAGGATCGCCACCACCCCTGCTATCTGTAAGTGTTATTTGGGACCCACAGCGAGATAGCCCAGTCAAGAAGTAGATATCCTTGATATCTATTGTAAGAGTGTGAGAACCCACATGAAATGTCTGCTCGTTCACATCCCACATGTGAACTAGGTACTCGAGTAATATCAGTTGGGCCCTCATACCCTATATTTTGAATAATTTCAATAGTACACACTGTCAGAGGGCCATTACCGTTCCCGAGTCATTCCCAAAAAAGTGTTCTTCCTCCTCGTGCTCTCTTTCATGCCATTCCAACATTTTTACCATGGAAAACCTGCAATGGCACAATAAATAGAGATTAGCATCTTTATCTTCTTCCTTGGAGACTTTTTACTGGAAAATTCATCTCAAAAAACTTTTTGAACTGTGCACATCACATGCCTAGGCATCCGTATGGTGTAGAGTCATCGCAGGCTAGCTATAGAGTCTCCTATGATGACCTCCGCGCATAGGTACTCTCAAAAACTTAACTCAAAAGTTTAAATTTGACCAATGAAAAGAAAATTTTGATCCATGGAAAGTTGAAAGAGATGAAAATTACTTGTTCTGTGGAGACCATTCATTGAATGATCAACTATGCCCTCTGCAATCCGCAGTGGAAAATCGAGGTAAATAGGGGGTTTTAGAGCAAGGTTTGGGTGAAATGACAAATGGAATAGTTAAATGAAGTTTTTACCCATTTTTATTGATTTTTTCACTTTTTCATTTATATTTTATATTATTTTATATATTTTACTTAAACCCTAAAGTCCTAACGACTTCACAAGTGTTGATTTTTTGCAGACAAAAAGTCTAGGAGTGAAGCATTGGAACACGGATTCAATTTTTGGTTTGTTTTTATACATTTGGCACATGTACAAATTATTTTAGGGTTTTTAAGGAAAAAATCCAAGCTTAGTTTTTATTCTTTCTCGTGCTCGTAAATCAATGAGAATGTAACCGACTATACTTTTATCTCTTTTTCAGACTCGTAATGGTAACACGAAAAACAAAACCTATGGAGTGTCGTTTAATCTCTTTTCATGCTCCATAAAAAGGAAAATATTGCCGAGCGACTTTGTTCTTTTCACATTCGTAAAAGTATTTGAAGAAAACATCTGAGGAGCGGTAGGTTATCACTTTTTCGGTATCGTCAGATTAATTTACGAAAAAGGACCTGATGGAATTCTCTCTAAGTGTTTTTTAGACTCTCTAAACATGAAAAACCCTTGAGTTTTCTTTCTTTGGATTCATTAAAAAAACATCGAAAGGCCCATATGGGATCGAACCACTCCTTCTTAGGGTTCGTTAAACATACTCTAAGGGACTCATCTGAAGGATGAGCTTACATCAAAAAACATATGTTATCCTCCTCAATCTTGCGTAAAAATAAAGTGGTACTCGCTAGAAATGGTGGGGGGAAATTGGGAAAATAATTTGTCTCTGTATTTGTGTTAGTGGCAGTAATGTTCTCTCTTGAACATGACACCCCCCTTCATCATTGTATACGGGTTGGGAAATCCATTTGTCTCTCGTTTGACCAACCGCGTGTCCATATGTCGGGTCCTCCTTGAGTCAATGCTGCCAATATTATTGTCGTGTCATTCATATGTTCAAGAGAATTCCAACCCAAATAAGCCTTTTGTTGAGTCGACCATCTGCAGTTATAATTTTTCTACCATGTTGGCCTTCCATGAGTCAGTTTCAAATCACTTCACACTCTGATCTACTTAAAATCTGTTACTTATTTCATGTCACTGATGGGGGATACATTAAGGCCCTCCTATGACGAGTCTTCTCCTGCTGTTATAACCCTAAAATGCACCACACAGGCTTACCTAGCATCAGGCCAACTCATGCCTCTTCCTTGCCAAAGTCTTGTTGAATAAAACCTTGAAAAACCACTTAAAACAAGCAATCCATGCCCTAACCTCTAACTGGGCGTGGGGGACCGCTTGATGACCTTCTACTGCATGCAGGTATTCATGGGCTAACCCACTACAACCCGCGGGTACCTAACAAAGMAAAAAATCAGGAAAGTTTCCGCCGGGACACGAGGCTTTTTGTCAGTTAACTGGAACTCCCAGCCATGCATGGCCGAGAGTTCGCCTAAAACCCTAGCTCCTTCTAGCCTATAAAAGGAGGGGTAGGGGTACTATTCAAAAGGAGGAAAAAAAAATCATAGCAAAGAAACTCTACCAAATTGCCAAGTCTGTTTTGTCCCAAACCTTTAGCCTTACCTCAAGCTTTAGGAGAAATTCATGCAACAACAGTTGGAGGAAAAACGAAGAGGAGGAGCCCAGGATCAGGATCGAGGAACGGTGGCCAGTCTCAGAAATCATTGTAAGTTGATTCATATTGAGATTAATGAAAAAGATACTTTTCCCGTCCCGAATACATGAGTCTTATCTATGTTATTTGATTTGTGT
>ML780479.1:1496325-1535506 GCA_009831015.1 Picea engelmannii
TCTACTTCAACCGTCGATAAAAAGGTTAGTTGATTCTTCCCATGTGTGCATGAGAAAAGGGGTTGTGATGTCGGGTAGAAGGTTAAAAGTTATGTCTTAAGGGTCATGATCTGCGTACAAGTTTAAAGCCCTAGCTTGTTAGTCCATAGGGTAGAATACCCCACAACACCTTCCGAATTCAATGCATTATCCAGGAATAAGACTTAGAAATAATTTAGTACCTTAGAGCCTGCATGCCTCAATGGCAGGTCTCTTTGCTTCCAACAATGGTTTCACATCATTGACCCCTAATTGGGATATTCCTTCGAATGTTCAACTTCAACTCATTTATTCACATTTGTTGGATTGTACTAGGGTACCTTGGGATTCATTAACATAAATGGTGATTTCCCTCGCACTTGTTAACGGTTCTCATCATTAACTGATAATAAAGTGGTCTCTACCATGTTCAACTTCAGCACCTGTAATCCAATGGTTAGATTTGTACTTAGGGATGATGGAAATGAAGACCCTATATATCATCATTATGATCCAGGTTGCGATGGAATATTTATGATTTGTATTGACACATAGATCCACTTTGTATGTCTCGTGGCTATGTCCGAATTTGAGTCATTTTAAAGCGTAGATCCACACTGTATTCTTAGTGGCTATGTTGATTCACAATGACATGGATCCACAGTGTATATTTAGTGGCCATGACTCACTTGACATTTTGTAATCTAAGTATGGGAATGCCTACCTCGGACAATGGTATATTATTATGATGATGCTTGACTGTTTGCAGGTTCCTGATTGGTGCGCTCTTTGTTTCTGACACAAATATTCTAAAAAGTATTTCGGATGTCACAAGTTCAAGCTTCATACTTTGGGGGGAATTATGTTACACATTATTTTGGTCACCCCAGTGATCCATTGACAAACATGTGTTCATGTTCCCAAAAAAAAATCTTTTTCCATGAGGGAGGTGATTGGCTTTCTCTTCTTAAAAACCCCATGAAGAAAGGTTTTTGTAGCCTGCACTATACACAGGGTACGAAAATACCTGATCGTCACTCCCTGCCCTAAAGTTGGACTGCGACGTCTCCATAGGATGCTCTATAGCTAGGGTGCGACGATGTCAAAATCCAAGGAAAAGTCAAAACTTCACAAAAGTTATAGAAGGGGATCTTATAGAAGATGAGGTGGCATCCGAAAGGTTTGGATATTACTCACTTCTTTGATTTGGTGGGATCATCCTAATCTCTTCAACCATCTCTCTTTCCCCTATATAAAGAGGGATCTCTAATGAAAAAGGTTAAGCAAGGTTAAGCAAAGTAAGGTGAAACTAAGGCTAAGAATTGGATGAGGAATTCTACTTTAGCTCATACTTGAGAGCTTCATTTCAGTTTATCAAGTCATTGTGGATCTTCTTCATTCAAGGTCGGAGCAAGTGTGTGTGTTGGAGAAAAGGGCCATCGAAAGAGGACCTTGCGACATCAAGGCTTTGGTTATAATCTTCACTTTCATTTTAATATAATGCAGTGATATGTTTATTTCCCATAAAACTTGTTTTCTTTTATTGTATGACATCTTGATCACATACATAGGTTCTCGTTGAATTCATTATATTGCTTTCCCTTTGGTTGGTTTGTGTTCCCTTACATATTCAATATCACAGGAGCATCGGAGTGGAGCTAGGATGACGATGGCAGGAGGAAGCGATATTTAAACGATATGTTGCTTGTCTCTTGTTAAATAGTGAACTCAATGGTTAGACCTTAGGGAAAGCGTCATATTTGGTTCTATTTTGTTCTGGATCTAGGTGGATCTAGGGAGATCTGTTTATGTCCACATGTACCGATTGATCCCATAATAAGAGGAAAGAAAGACATCAATGCTTCAACTTATAGTTTTTATAATACTCTCTATGAGGCAAGGCCTCATGTCACTCTACAAGACCATTTCACTGTGACATGTCTCTTCACTCGCTCGTTCTCAGTTGAGGACTCCATGATCATGGACAACCCTTGCACACTACATGAGGTTATGGTTGCATTAAAATATTTATCTACGGATAAAATCCCGGGCCTTGATGGTTGGACAATTGAGTTCTATTTACATTTATTCGATTTGGTTGGGACTAAGCTTCTGGATCTTGTGGAAGACACCATGATACATGGTAAGATTTATGGAGCTATAAACTCTAATTTCTTGACACTCATCCTGAAATAAAATCACCCGGACACCTTTGGTAACTACAGACCAATTGCTCTCTGCAATCTTTGCTACAATCTCATATCAAAAATCATTGCCACCAGACTCAAACCCATCCTTTCATGGTCTCTATCAGGCGAACAGTTGGGATTTTTAAAGGGCCGACAAATTTTAGATGCCATTGGTACTTCTCATGAATGCTTACACAACATTGACAAAAAAAAATGCATCCTCTTACCCTCAATATTGATCTAAAAAAATCCTTTGACTATGTAGACTGGGACTTCCTCATATTGATATTAATCCAAATCGGTTTCTGCCAAACCACCTTAAACTGGATTATGATCTATGTCACAAGTGAAAATTTTGTTGTGTTAATTAATGGAGAACCTTCTACATTCTTCCACAGTGGCAGAGGCCTTCGATAGGGCTTCCCTCTGTCACCGCTCTTGTTCATTTTGGTTATGGAAGGTTTAAGTCTCTTACTAAAAAACATCCAAGCATAGGGCAGGATCACTGGGATCAAGGTATCAAGGTTAGTAAAAATACTACATCTACTCTTCGTTGATGACGTTCTTATAATGAATAATTTCATATTACTTGAATGGAGGGATATTTCCAGTCTCTTAGATATCTTTTGCAGCGCCTCAGGATTACATATTAACTAGTCTAAATCCACTTTCCACTTTGCCAACTTACAAGATCATGACTTGGATCTGTTGAAGGACCTCTTCCCTCATAATTTTATCCTCCTCTCACTCAGCTTCAAGTACCTTGGGTATTTCTTAAAAGCATACCACTACAAGGCTTCAGACTGGGAGTGGCTCATTGCCAAGGTAGAAAAAAAAATTGGCCACTGGTGTAATAGATGGATCTCCATAGGAGGCTGCTACACTCTCATAAAATCTTCCCTCAAAGGAAAACTGATCTATTGGATGGCCCTTGCAGCTGTACCTAAATTTGTCCTGGAAAAACTAAGAAAACTTGCCTACAATTTCCTCTAGTCGGGCAGCAACGGACACCACAAACTACATCTCTGCAATTGGGAATCACTGGAAAAACTGAAAAATAAGGGTGGTTGGGGGTTCATTAATATTTTCAAGTTCAACATCGCTCTAGCTGCCAACTTTGTTTGGTGTGTCCTGACCTCAAGGGGCATCTGGAGTTTTGTAATTAAGGATAAATACTTTTCTTTTACCTCTGTTGCATCCTGGTTTTGTATTGGCTCCCCTCATACGAGAGTTTCCTCACAATTCTAGAGGAACTTAGCGACCTCAACGCACTGGATTATGAGTGGGCTCACCTAGAAACCGGGCTCTGGCCATACTATATTAATTGGACAAGATCACATCTCTGGGCTCGGTCATAACTCTTTATTGTCCTCTCAATTAATCACTCAATTAAACTCAAAACACATATGCTATCTCTTTCAAGCTGCAAAGTACTCTATTCATGGACTCTCGACTGCAAGCTGGAAATCCAGTTCCGATTTGGATCTACCATCAGGCTTGGATGTTGAGTGGAATATGTATTGCCTACAGATCACACACGTGGGTATTCTTCTACACAATGCAGAGGATTTTTCCTGTGGGATGGAGGAGACAACTCGAGCCTTATCACAGTCAACATAATATACATGGTCATTGCAAACTCTGTCTGGAAGTCAAACATTCGTGGATGGTGCAAGAAACTCTGGATTGGGAAAATCCCATTTAAAATCAAGCTATTTACTTGGCTGTCAGTTGAAAATAAAACCTCCACCTGGGATAAGCTCCAAAGAAAAGGTTGGTCTAGCCCTAATCTCTGTCAACTCTGCTACAAGGATGTAGAATCAGTTAATAACCTTTTCACTCAATGCATTTTTACTCGCCTTGTTTCGGACAGAATTGCTCAGGTCAACAACATCATCATTTTTACTGCCTAGAATGGGATCTCCCTCACTGCATGCTTTAAACTTTGGTTTTCCAGTGAGCACAATTTCAATCTTATCCCTTCGATAGTGAATTGGTTTATCTGGCTAACTAGAAATTTGCAAATCTTTGAAAACAAACCACCTTCTATCAACATTGTAGTCTATAAAGCCCTTGGACTATACCAAAGTTGGAAAAACCTTCATCTAGAATTGGGAAAAATAAAAAAGTTAGTCAAACCTATTCTTACTGAAGATACTTCGACGAGATGGTTTGATGGAGCAACACAACTTAATGGCACTATAAATGGCACAGGTGGACTTATTAGAATCAACAAATTTTTTTTTTATAGATGGACTTTATGTTGCAGCTCGGGCACCAACACAAGGACATAACTATTGGGTTCCTGGGCTACACTTCATTTGGCTTCTAGATTGCATGTCGAACATCTTCAATTGATCGAGGACTCAAGAGTTATCATCGTCTGGATAAACCATAAAGGCAAGTTGCATACTATCACCCTATTGGCCTGGAAGGACAGAATAAGATCACTTCAACGCCAATTTAAGAAGCTCACTTACACTCATACATCTCGAGAGTACAACTTGGAAGCCAACCTCCTATCAAAGAAAACATTACAAGGGAAAGTAGGCTTGATTACTTATATGCATTGGTTAGATGGTCATGAGGGCCCCACTCTCGCCACAATTGTTTTTTAGGACTGTTCTTCTCAACCCTTTGTCTTGACAATATTTGGGTAAAGCTCTTTATGATAACAATTCTCCTCTTGAATATTTGTTGCATCAACATTACTTTTCTCCTACTAATTGGCAAGAAGCCCCACTGCAAGTGAAATATTTTCCTCCCAGATCTATCTATCTTGCTGTTGTAACTTGTGAAGAGAACACATTATATTTTAATATATAATTGAGAAAAATTTTCTGATAGAAAAAAGTTGGCCCTATGGGTAGCTTAAAATAAGATATTTTATTAAAGGAAATCAAAGGTGGATTTTCATTCCAAAATGATGGGGTTTTCCTGGGCATATGTACTTCAACATATGTACTTCAATGGTGATGAATGCATGTTGCTAGAACTAGATGTATACCCTCGGCTCTCGAGGACTACTCCATGGTAGAGAGCAAGGTCTTCCTTGTTATTTCTCATTTTCATTCTACTTGCATTAGGGTTCCTCATATTAGGGTTCTTTCAAATATGATTGCATTTCTAAGATTAGGGTTTTAATTTCATTTAGAGTTTTGATACATTGTCATGTAGTTTAGTTTTTTAAGTTTTCATCCAGAAATCAAGGTTGGTTCTCTTGGAAAATAATATGTAGGTAAAAACATTGGAATCACCTTTAGCCCTCTGAATTAATTATTATATATTATTATCTTAAATTTGAGTAATTTTTATATATGATAATTTTAAATTATATTAAGATTAATATAATGAAGAATTTCAATTTTATTCCATTACAACGACAGATAGTGTTCAAAATTTGAACATTAGGTCGATGACTCCTCAGGTGAAGGAGTAGATCAGGATATTTTTCATAGATCTCACCATATAACATAATATAATATTGTCAAGCTTTGATTAGAGTATGCATTTCACCACCTCTCCAAGAAGAACAAGTAGTGATGGTATTACATTTGAGTTAGGGTTAGCCTAGATAATCTGTTTGTCTTATATAACCTTAGTCTCCAATCTTTGTAAGACCGAGAATGTAGTAATTCCAACAATTTTTATTTTTTTTTTGAGTTGATTGCAGTGTGCGTCTTCTCATTGATCAAACCTATAAATTATTTAGTCATCATATACCATGATTTTTTTTATATAGTAATCATATATAATGAATTTTGTTTTTGGTTGTTCAAAAAACAAAATCTTTTGGTGTTTTTTTGAAGCTCGTTGCGTGGGAAGCAACCTGATTTTTTTGGCATTCTTGATCACCTACAAAGAAGAGTCAGAATGAAAATCGATCTCTCAACATTAACTTTTGAAATGAATGAGAGTGAAAATCCAATTTTGTTTTCTTTAACAAGTCAGGTCCATAGATAAGCCATGGGAGCCATGTTAAATCCATGTATAAAATTTTCCTTTTATATTTGAATGCCTCAATATCTTGTTCATTAAGATTCAAACTTATGATATACACACAAATTGTCTATGTATATCAATCATTTTTATGGAAATATAAAGAATGCCTCAATATCTTATTCATTAAGATTCAAACTTATGATATACACACAAATTTTCTATGTATATCAATTATTTTTATGGAAATATAAAGAAAGGTGGAAAATGGGACATATATGAAACTCTAATTTAAAACCCTAATAATTTGAATGGTGAAACCCTAACCCTAATCTTGCTTATTTATAATAAAAGTGATTGATATGGTTGCGTATATCAACCACCTTTATAATGTGATTGTGCTAGTTTATAAAAAAAAAAAAAAATTATTAATATTAAATTTTTAAAAATATACAAAATTTACAGATAGTTCAAATTAATTTTAAAAAGTTCAAATTAATTTTAAATTTCATGTCGAATTCATTGCAATAGTATTTGACCTTTGTTAAATATTATTAACGACTTTATATTATATTATTATTAACGACTTTATATTATATTAAGGTAACCACTTACATGTACCAATATGAAAAAACCAAACAAAATCCGTGTATGTGTTGCTCATCTATGATACAATGTCAAATGGGAGCCAAGTAGAGGTCTTACAGATGAAGGTATATTTTAACAATATATTGGCAAGATATAATATTGTGATTAAAAATATATTGATAAATTGGGTACAAGGTATAACATTGTGGTGGGTATTTCTCAAGAAAATGTTATCAACATCACTAATTTATTTCCTTTGGTAGCACACATGGATTTTAATTGAATAACATTCTTCTCCACTCCAACTTGGAATCCCATGTTTATTTCCTTTGGTAGCACACATGGATTTCAATTGAATAACATTCTTCTCCACTCCAACTTGGAATCCCATGTTACAAACCTTGGGTTGGCCAATATTATAGAAACAAAGGAATCTATATAGAAACAAAGGCATCTATGTGAAAGGTAATAGGCTATATGGGTACTTTGCTTAATGGATTCATCTATTTCACCACTTGAGTTTTATTTATTTATTTTCAATGTACTTTTAAAAATCAAATTGTCATGTTGAATGCCAAATGATAACCACCTATTGTTTGAAAAAATGTTTAAAAGAAATTTCATGACATGGACTACAATGGTTAGATGATACACTTGATAAAGGGATTGGTAGGAAAACACAAAACTTCAAATCAACTCTACATCTTGGTCTTTTCTTGAGAGGTGCCATGTGAATATTTGTGGAAACCGTTTTTAGGTAAACCTTAGAGATGGAGAGATTTGACCCCATTGGCATCACGGAGGCTAGGTTCCATGTCAAGGTGAGATCACTTTTGACTTGAAGAGGTTGATCTTCGTTAGAAATTGAAAAATGGTCATACTTAAGTTGATTACAACATTCAAATGGACTTAAGCTTTCACTTGGTGCTTTGTTTATGTGGAGGCTCGTAGAATTAAATAGAGTATGTCCTCTTTCATGGATTTAAAGTTTCTCTCTAGAGGGGATGCTAAAGGTAGACCAACCTATTTTAAGGATACCCCTCTTTGGTTGGAAAAACCCTCGTCTACCATTAAGTGAGTTGTTGTTTTAACTCTAACCAACTTCCTTTTCTTTTTAAGAAGGTCCATATCCAATCCTTGTACATGTAGGAGGAAACCTCGGTTTTGAATTTGAAGCTTGATCATGTATAGGTTAAGAAGGAAGAGCATGATATGGCCATCACCAAACAATATTTATAAGTGGTTGATTCCTGGGGTTTTTTATTACAACATTGATCATGATACAATTGCCTGCTAAAGAATTTTTTCATTCTAAACTTTATGTCTAAGCTAGATAATGCATAGACTATTGGCAAGAGGCATTGGTTCATTGACATAGCATACACTTTTTATGAAGTAATTGTTTCCTAGCTTCAACCCACATTTGGAGACATTATCAAAAGTTTCAATTTGGGTGAGATTCTTTAGTATTCCTCTTGGATACAAGGTAAAAAAAAATATAGGGTTATTACCAATGCTTTGGGTAAGTTCATTACCCTAGGTTAGGATTGATGATGGTTAGATTAATGCCCAAATTTTCATTTACATGGATTTGATAAAATGTCTTTTTGATCAAATTATATTGGGGTGTGAGAACAATAGTGGGATAGAACTACTAGATTATGAACATGTTCCCTTGTGTTGTTGTTTTTTTAGCACATATATGTGGCAAATTTTTGTTTGAAGGAAAACGATTTTTAGGCTAATATGTGAAATACTATCAAATCTTCTTTGTGGAAAGACTTGCAAAATAAAACTTAAAATATCCCTTGTGTGTGGGCCCTCATAAAAAATAGGCTTCAAAGGCTCTTGAGATTGTAGTTTCTACAAAGGATCCTAACCCATTTAATGAGAATGGTGACATTGAAACAAGAACAATTATGTATTAGGATTCAAACCCTCTATTGTGACATACCCAACAACCTTTGTGCATTGTTGAGGCTACAAGGTAGTCCATAAACGAACAAATCCACACCAAGATTTTGTTTTGATACCATTAACCACCTCAAATGATCTAATACCAAAATAGTTATTGAATGCATGCATACTAATGAAAGGTTATGCAAGCATAATTAAATAATCCAGTCAATTATAAACCCTAAAATGTAAATGCAAATTACTAAATGCAATTTAGAACTAAACAAACTAGAAAATAAATAAATTCATAACATGAATAAAAATGATTCTGCATATTCATATACAAATTAAGAACACTTATCTTCTAGAAAATTCTTCACCAATTGGCTACAGAAGAAGGATGTTCCACCTACCCATAGGCTCTTTGTTACTCCTACTCTCTATGTAATAGAGGATACCCCTAAGTTGAGGCTATGAATCCACGAGGATGAATTCGTATGGTTTGGCTCTAATTTCTTGCACACAACTCAATTCTCAGAATTCTCAAGACAATTTCCCACTGCAACGTTCTCAATCAACCAACCATCTTCCCCCTTAGCATGCACAACCTAAGAAATAGGATCCCCTTCTTTGCTAAATAGTCCCTCAAGCTATCCCACTTCCCTCTAGGGCTCCAACTTAGGTTGGCCAAGGAATCTCCATGTTGGGAAGAAGGAAAATTTCATCTATAATTAATTTCATCTTTTATTTCAATAAACACCCATAAACTCAAAGATATTTTTTCTCACAATATTATCATAGTTGTAAAACTTCATAATTTTATGGTTGTAAAATTATGGGAACTTAAGATCAAATCTGAAAACTCAAGGAAGAAAAATGAACAATGATGTACAAGAACACACTTGAATGCCAAAAATCATAGAATATATTTTCATGTTAAAGAGATACCACTTGCCTTCATGGGAAGTAAATGTATCTCACTTTGGAAAGTAATCCCAAGGTAAAAAGGCATAGGATAATAATAAAGCAAATATTTAGTGAAGATAAGGTTAAACAAATAAGGGCAACAATAAAACAATATTATTCTCACTTAGCTCCTCTAAGCCCCATTTTTTCCCCTCTCATAGACTCATAGCCCCCTATTATTTGTCCTTTGTTGTTTGTAGTCGTTAGTGTGTTTATATTATTTATCAATTTATAACTTACAAATCATATATATTTAGTTTATAACCATTTCATCATATACATATACATTAATAATCCAGGGATCAAAATTGGGGTATTGCATCTACAATTAGTCTCTTCACCAAATGAATCCATTAAGGGGATGAAGAGGAGGCATGAATCATACAATTCAAACTAGGATTTAGTGTATTGATTCTTTCAAACCCATTAGAGGATGCAAAATAATTAGCCTTGTTAAAGTGTTAAATAGTCTCTAATGAATTTAGTTGTATGAATTAAATATTGAATATGAAACTTGGAATACTATGGGAAGCCAACAAATGTTTTTATAATGGAAACATAATTTATTGATGCTTAACAAGTGTTTCATTACAAAAGCAATTAATTGTTTGGTTTTAATATTCTTAACTTTTTATATATAATGAATATCTTCCTTTTTAGCAAATCTTTTTTTAGTAGTGATAAAGATTTTTATTTCTTTCCAAAATAGTTCTAAACTCTATGTTGCATCAATACTATGCATATTACCACATTTTTCCAACCTACTCACCTATTAAACATGTCCTTTATGATGTTTGAACAAGGGTCTCCATTATGAAAACCCACAACTTTCACCAACTTACCTTATCATGGCAACATTAACCAAAATACGAGGGTGGGGGTAGGGGAGAATATTGAGTAAAACATATTATGTTCTACTCAATATTCCCAGGGTGGGGGTGGGGGAGAATATTGAGTAAAACATATTATGTTCCACTCAATATTCCCCCCTACCCCCACCCTCATCAAGAAAACCCACAACTTTCACCAACTTACCTTACCGTGGAAACATTAACCAATATATGGGGGTGGGGGGAATATTGAGTAAAACATATTATGTTACACTCAATATTCTCCCCTACCCCCACCCCCATATATGTTTTACTCAATATCCCCCCCACCCCTACCCACCTTACCCTGACAACATTAACCAATATATGAGGGGGGTAGGGGGGAATATTGAGTAAAACATATTATGTTTTGCTCAATAACCAATGTATGAAGGTGAGGGTGAGAGTGGACCCTCACCCTCATATATATTTTACTCAATATCCCCCCCACCCACCTACCTTACCGTGGCAACATTAACCAATATATGAGAGTGGGGGCGAGAGGAAATATTGAGTAAAACATATATGAGGGTGGGGGAATATTAAGTAAGGGATAATATTGAATAAAACTTAATATGGTTTACTCAATATTCTCCCCGACGCCCACCCTCATAATATGTTTTACTCAATATTCCCCCTAACCTCACCCTCACCCTCATATATATGAGGGTGGGGGTGAGGGGAATATTGAGTAAAACATTATAATGAAGATGAGAGTGGAGGTAAATATTGAGTAAAACATATTACATAAAATAAGAGTGATGGTGGGGTGAGAGTGGGGAGAATATTGAACAAAACATAAATTTTGAGAAAGAAATTTTCTTTGCAACATTAAAAATGACAAGAATATGAAAATCATTTGAAAGTATCTATTTCATTACATACACTAAGACTTATACCTATCTTGAATTATTATTATAATGAGGGTGATGATGGAAATGATGGTGAGGAGAATATTGAGAAAAACATAAATTTTGAGAAAGAAGTTTTCTTCGCAACATTAAATGTAACAAGAATATGAAAATCATTAAAAAATATCTATTTCATTACATACATTAAAACCTATACCTATCTCCAATTATTATTATAATGAGAATGATGATGGAGTGAGGGTGAAGAAAATATTAAACAAAACATAAATTTTGAGAAAAAAAAAATCTTCTCAACATTAAAAAATATATATATATATGAAAATCATTAAAAATCATCTATTTCATTGCATACACTAAGACCTATACCTAAGACCTATACCTATCTTGAATTATTATTATATATGCACACATGAACATCATTTAAACTCTAATAAAAATATGAATATCTCACTTTCACTAGTTCTTCGACCAACCATCATTACTATAATATATAGATTTCCATATTATAAAATCACACATTAACGTTTGATTTTTTATTTGAACATGAAGCTGGAATTTCAAATCCATGTGCACCATAAAAGTCAAAAGGTGGGATAAACTTGTTTGGATCCCTTGCATAGCCATTACTTTCTTAAAGTCCTCTCCAATAAAGATGATCTATTTATTATACCAATTTCTTAATTCATTTACAAGAATGGATATATTATATATTTGAAAATCATTGAAAAATATATATTTCATTGCATACGCCAAAAACTTATATCTATATTAAATTATTATGTAAGTTAACATCATCATTGATAAAACTTAAACTCTAATAAAAATATCTACACTTTACTTTGACTAATTTGAAAATCATTACCATATTATCTCAATTTCCATATTATAAAATCAACATTAACTTTTTTAAACATTTTATTTTTAAACATTTTATTTGAGCATGAAACTGGAATTTCAATTCCATGTGCACAATGAAAGTCAAAAAGTGTGACAAACTTGTTTGGATACCTAGCATAGCCATTACTTTTTTACCTGTATCAAGTGCTAGAATCCCTGGTTTACCTTCTACAAATACTAATAACACTTGTTTTTTTTCAAAAATACATTCTCCATACTTCTTATGTGAGGTAAACTTTCCTTCACCAAGGTAAACTTTCCTTCACCATACTTCTTATGTCTTCCTATGTTAGGTAAAATTTCCTTCACCATACTTCTTATGTCTTCCTATGTTAGGTAAACTTTCCTTCACCAATGTAAACTTTCCTTCACCAATTTCTTCATGATGTCACTAACAAATAGGTGTAAAGTGCATCAAACATTTTAGTTGACTAAAAGAAGGAATTGACCTCGTGAAATACAATGGACTTGGTATGTGTGTTAGGCTTCACATAACCGACACTCTACCAATGATGAAACAAAATAAAACTTTAACAAGTCGACCCCTCTCCACGTGATCTCATTACATATTCAATAAGTTTGCACGTTTTGAAAGACGGTGGGGTAAAGTTATGATGTATGTAGTGCATAAACCACATTTAATTCGCTAATTGCACACCTCTACAAGCAAGACACGCCCCATGGGAGATGTCCACGATTTCATGATTATGATTCACATCCAATGGTAGGTAGAGGAAAAGAATTGATAGAGTTGCTTATTTATTTCTTTTTGGGGTGATGGTCTATTTCTATTTCATAAAGCATAAAATCAAGGATATTGATTCTTTGTGTTTGGTGGATTAACATATTCATTATATTAGTGTGTTGTGATATAGAGTGGTATTCAATTTTATTGATCTTTGTAGTAAGTGAAAGAAATATCATCTTGTTGAAGTGTATGTCCTCTTCATGTCTTTGCATGATTCTTTTGAATTTTGAGAGAGTAATGTTTTTTATGTTATGCATTTCGATTATATCGAATGTTTGAGAGATGGTTGGAAAAAGGGAGATCCTATGAATTAAATGGAGAAAGTCAAGTTTTCCTGAGTTCTGATTACTAAATCCATACTAGAGACAAAGTTGGTACCAAATACATATTTCCTTTCACCTAATGAATCTGGGTTTTTGAACTCAAAGAAATCAAAACCCAGAGTAAATTTCCAAATTGAGGTGAAACAAATGGTAACCTCAGAAGACTTCCGGGAGATAAATGATTAAGATTATTAACAATGAGAATGCTTATAACAAAACCCTTGTTCAAGCCCCTTTGCATTTTAAAGTTATCGCAATTTACTAGCTCAAAGCAGGTCCTCAAAATTAAACTTATAGAGATAAGACTCTTAAATGAATATGGAGTAAAAATTTCTCCAAAGGAATTCAAATGATAACGGCTAAAGCTATCATAACAAAAATAAAGATTCCAACTTGACAAACGATAGAAGTGAGGCTTCAGTGAGATTCCTAGAAACAAGGAACTTGGTGAGTAAAACATATAAGTACCAGTCTCCTAATCCAATTTCCTTTGAATTCAACCTTGACAAATTGTTAGCCCAAGAAAAATTTAGAGACCAACTTACTAGCAGTAAGATTTTTAGAATTCCCCGGAACATGAGGCTCTGGATTCCAAAACGAAACTAGAGGAGAATCCACTTGAAATTGAGGCTTACCATTGGATTCATTAAATAGATTATCAAAACCATGTTTTAGAGTGAATCCTTCCTCTAGAGATGAATCCCTAGAAACAAATCCAAAACACATACCAATGCAAATGGTGCCAACAAATAGCCCAAAGAGAAATTTCAAGCATACAAGAGGATTGATTTGCACCGAATTGAGGCCATCGAGGTGCCCAATTCTATCGCCTATTCTCACCATTATCCCATCGCGAAAATGCACTAACTCTCTCTCCAATATCTTCAAAACCTAGAGCCTATACAAACTTGACTCGTGTGCCACTAGTACCATGATGTGTCCTTTGAGCTCCCATATTGAACCAAGGAGAATAATACTTTTTATGCTTACTCATGTGGAATCAAATGTTGATGGGATTAAATGTCGATCTATGGGGAGCATTAGGGAATATAACAAACATTGTGATGCATGTTTTTCATAAGGAATCCAAGCTCAATATTTGTGCCTATATGGGCCCACTGATCAACAATTGTATTGAGACCCCTTTTGACATAGACGAAAGAGATTTTAATGAAGGAGTGTGTTTCTTTTTTTTTTCCTTTGAAATGATGATCTCCAATTTGTTGTCCATGGGAGTCACTTTGTCGAACATGACTTTGATGACTACCATAGAGTCCTCGATTATTTTCAAATATTTGATTCTTCCTCTGTTGGCTATGAGGATGCTTTGCAATAAGGCATAGGCCTCTGCCTGATTGTTAGTGGCTTGTCCTATACCTCATACATATGATGCTACAATAATCCCCTAGAGATCAAAGAGTATCCTCCTCGCACCTAATGTCCTTAATCCATATAATTGAATGTTATGAGTTTTATATTATATACTTTATGTTTGTAAAAATTAAACATTTTGTTTAACACAAACCTTTATATCGTTCCATTTGATATAATGATGGGTTATCAATAATTGTAAATTTCTTTTGACATTTTTTTATTACATACATTTATATTGTCTCATTTATATGATGAAGGGTTCCTTATTCTCTCTTTTTTTTTCGATGGAATTCACATCTCATGAAAATCCTCCAGGCACTTCCCCTCATTTCAAGGATCGTACTTGGGGTAAATTGGTCGATTGTTGTTTTGGCAACCCAACTTGGCGGAGACATTGAGCAATTCCCAATATTATCCATAGAAGAAGCCAACCTGAGGACTTGACCCCATGACCTCTTGTTTGCAATTCACAACACTCAACCACTCAAGCTAAGTCCTCGAGATAAAAAAAAATTCAAACGAAACCCTCATGAAAAAACCCTTGGGTACTTCCCCATGATCCATGGATGGTAAATAGGGTAAACCGTCAATCCTGATTACAGAGCCTAACTCCAAGAGGATCAAGAGATTTGAACCCATGACCTGCCCAACTTTGAGGTAGAGTTAAGAGACCTCACATCTGGCTCATGACCACTTGAGCTTACCCTTAAAGATAGTTCATTATTCTTATATAATAAAATAAGTTTCTTATTCTATTATGGTGTATATTGTTGTAAAATATTAGGTTGTGGATTACATATATACATGATTTGCATTATTACAATGAACATATGTGTCATCAATTGATATATTTGTTTAACTGATATATCGATGCCATTTTTATATCTAAATTTATTAATTATAATATAAAAATTAATATTAGTATAAAAAGGTTTAATTGTTGATTAAAATTTCTTAAAAACCAAAAATTAAATAACTACATTTGCATACTTGCAAAAATATTAAATATCATGGGAGAAATTATGCCACTAAGACATTTCAATGTGTTTTCACCATTTGTATGCACTAGTATCTTTTCATCATTAGTACACATCGGTACATGTTACATATATGTTATGTATATAAGCATCAGTTTCTCAGAGAATTTATCACGCAATGGTGATCATTGTATGTATGAGATTTTATCATGCATTGGTGCTCATTGTATCTATGAGAGTATCGGTGGGATTTATAAAATACAACATTCAATGTCGATAATGTGTATCGGTGTGTTTTTTAATAATGAAGCACTAGTGTGCATGCCTATATATTGTGTGCAAGGAGGTATATTGTGTTGGCACCAATGCTTAACAATATATACCACACTAATAATTTAAATTATATAAAATGCACCAATGCATGTTAAAGAGTGACACAACTATGTGCTTGCTATATGTGGTGCACTAGCCAAAAAAACCCTCCACTAAAATCTATGTCCACCCACATTTTTTTATTTATAATAAACCTCCCTTAACACATATGCAAAAACTTCACTTTTTCCAAAGGTTTCTTCGATAATATTACTTAATCCCACAACAATAAAAACCTCTTTAAAAAACCTACTTTTCTTATAGTGTTTGTAAATTTAAAAGCATTTTTTGTGCAAACATTATATATATATATATATATATATATATATATGTGTGTGGGGGATCCCAACAAGTTCGTTATTGATGAGTAAAATACTTTTGTTTTTATTTTCTTTCAAAATAATAATTGTATTAAGTTATCAATAATTATTGTGTTTAAACTCACAATACATTCTTCATAGATATCGGTAGTTTAAAGTTAGATTTTTAAGGCTCGTGACACCAAGCCTGGGTGTGTACACTTTTATCGCAAACCAAAACAAAGGAAATAGGGCAAACAGGATGCTCAGTGCGAATGGGGAGATGCAATTCTTAATATAGGGGAGAGTTGGGGTTCCTTGGACATGCAACGTGTCAAGGGGCGACTCCATCAAAAGTGTCTTGCGACACAAGTCAAATGACGGATGGTTTGATGAAGGGTTGAGGGTATGACTTGGGCGCTCCACCAATGAAGGAAAATCAACTAAGGAATCGGGGTACACTTAGGAAAGTTGGCATGACTCACCTAATGGTAACATGCACCCAAAACAATGAGTGAGTTAGACGGATCGGTGGGTTGACTAGGTGATAGAATGAAGTGTTCGGTGGATTGGTTGGGCAAGTTTCCTGAACATGCCTACCTGAGCTTGCAAAGGGGCATGAATTGGTGAACCGATGGGTTGGTTCACCCATGGGAAAAGAGACACGATGGATGGGCACCTATAAAGGAAAGAGGGCACACAACCAAGAAGGAAGATTTGGAAGAGAGCAAGAAGAGCTCTACGGTTCCGACACAGGCTCAGACGAAGAGGAGTGAGCTCCCTCAAGGAGTCAAGTCACTCCAAATGGGAGGAATTATGATGCCTTGAGGTGGACTCAGTGGAAAGAGTGGGGTGAACTTCTTTTGGGACAATTTTGGGGAAGTATGGAAACACAAGTCTGTTGGACGCATGTGTGAGGCAGAACTAAAATCTGTGAAGTATGTAGAAAAGAGGAGACAACAAGTCTATGATTGAGGGAACATCTAAGGTGCACGACACAAGGTTGCAAAGATGATTGTGTTAGAGAGTCTTGGTGTGACGAATCTATGTATGAGTGTATTGGTAAGGTGAGGCGAGACGTGTGACTTTATCGAAGTTGTAAAATGAGACATTAGTGCTCATGTTGTAATTGTTTCACAATAACAAAGACTTAGTCGGGTGTTAGGCACAGTTTGTGTCTCCCGCACTATATCTATGTTTCTCTTGTCTTTTTCTTTTTTTTTCTCTTGGCTTATCATGTTCATGTATGTATGCTTAAATATGACTAAGTGTTAAACTATTAAAAAATGTCTAAGTATACAAGAGTTGCACTAGAGTAGGAGTGTGACTCGTTGGTAGCCTAGAACAGAGTATGGGTACACTCTAAGTGAAGAGGTGTAGTCCAAACGAAGTAACATTGGTGTTGCAAAGAAGCCAAGCAATAAACGTCGTGGTGCCACACACCCTCAAGAGGTGCATGATCGCAAGATTTGGCTAGGCACATTGTGGGGGCATGACAGATGGTATCATAGTGGATTCGTTGTAGATTTTGGATAAGGTTTGTGGATCTCTTTAGCACTATCTTGACAATAGATGGCATCAAATATTGAAGCACGATCTATTGTTGCAGTGGTGATAGTGGATAGGGTATAGCATGAAGGAAATTTGTTGCAAAGGGAGTTCGGTGGGAACATTCATAGACTTGGTGAACGGTTTAGTGTAATGAACTTGTTCATTGCAGAGCCTACATTAGACTTATGACAAAGGTTCAATTGATATTGTGATGAGAAGGTTGAGTTGGGTGCACACCTTGTGCAGACATAGAGCATAGTTTGTGGTGAAACAAAGCACTTGGACATGGTGGGTGACTGTAGAACGCATCGTAAAAATTGACACATACTTTATTGCAGAGGAAAACTTGTTTTTTTTTATTCATGAAGGAAGTGAATGTCGGACCTATTGTGCACACCTTGGAGAGACCAATCGCAGAGTTCATTGGGTGAACCAAGCACTTGGGAAAGGAAGATAAACATAGGATTTGTCGCATGACTTGCCAGATATCTAACTACATAATTGATCGCAGAAGTGAAATGCAGAGGGTGATCGCATAAGTGATTGCGAAGGGGAACAATTATGGGTTATATAAAGTTGAATCACTTGGGTGTGTTGGAAGACCCATAGCAACCTAGAGCAGCTTCGCAGTAGGAAATTGGTTGAGCACATTTCCATCATGACATCTTCATGTCGTGCATCATCAAGAATAGTAGTTGATTTGGTCTAAGTTTTTGGTGGGTTGATCGCAGACAAGGTAGCTCTTCACAAAGTTACAATAGTTAGTTAGCAACAATATGACTTGACATTTGGGCAGTGGGTGCATGGTGCCTTAAAGAGGAAGCATTCAAGGTGTAGATATGGAAATACATTGGATATGAGTTCGACCGGTTGCATGTGAATTTTGAGACTTAGACAAATTTATGAAGTGGACGGATAGACTTAGCCTTGTATCATATCGAAGGTCTTGTAGGCTTGTGGAGCTATGAATAATGATTAAGGGGAGTTCATGCGGAGAGTCGGTTGGGAAAGAGGAGGTCCAAGACAACAGACTTAGAACATGTTTGTAGTTAAGGATGTCATTGGAAAGGTATGGTTGGTTTTGAGTACTTGCATTTCTTAAGTGTTGTAGTGATTTCTTTAAAGGGAAGTCGGATGACTTGTTGGTTCGAGTGAAATCCATTTCTGCAGTGAAAATAAACAGACTTGAGGGAGATTCAATTGGTGCAGATTCGAAGAAGTATTGTACCAGTTTCATATGCCTTGGTTGGGTGAATGTGCAAATTTATTGGGGAGACCTACTTGGATGCATCTTGTGGGGGACTTAGGAAAATTTGGATGCAGTTATGGAGGTGGATTGAGGGAGTTTCCTAACTCTTTGATGAGGTGTGTTGGATAGGTCGTTGTGGTGAAGTGAGTAGTGAAGTCTATATGTGTCGATTTTGAGGGAATGGATGAGGTGCCTTAGCCAAATTCATAGGGTCATGTGATGACTTGATAGTCATGACGACAATGCTAGATTTTCGACGCTTGCAACAAGTGCAAGGAATTTTTATTCCAAGAGATGGATGGAGTCAATAGAGAATTCGAACAATAATTGTTGGAAGTCAACCTAAATGGGAAGAACTCGGACCAAGTGACTTGGGTGGTGTTCGCTCGCCTTTGGTATTGGACATTGTATGAGGTAGAGGGAACCTTGGTAACTTGTGGATGATTGTGAAATGACTCAAAGATCTAGGAGGGTCATTGGTTGGGGTTGGAAGAAGTATTGGTGTGAACATGCCTACGGCATGGAATTTCTTTGAGGTGACTCATTCTACATGGGGATCTTTGGATAGTTCCTTGGGATTTTTTTAGGAGTGTTGGAATTTTTTCCACACCCTCATCACAAACATTGAGTTTCATTGAGGCAACTTAACGAAAGGAGGCGAGTTCAGGAATTGCCTTCATTCGGAGGAATATACGAACAGTAAAATTGCAGCATGAAGAGATTACTTGGGCATGGACATTTCTCTTGTGTTGGGCAGCATGGTTGAGGTTGATGACTAAAAATTACAAGGCATATAGAGGCAGCCACGACGACATGGTTGGGTGATGAAGTAGTGAGGCAAATGTGGTCTAAACGTGTATTTATTGGGGAAGATTGGATAATTGTACCATGAGGTGGACAATGGAGTCAATTTGTCACATATGACTTTTCTTTAAGGTGAATTCATAGTGGAGCAAGGTGAGGAGAGACCTTGCCTTGGTATGACATCGTTGTGAAAATGGACTAAATTGTATAAGGAAGTCAGAGTATGAACACGCCAGTTGGTTCAAAGTGTAGTACTTAGACATTGCAGAGGATTTCCTTGAACGAATATTAGATGATGGTAGTAGTAGTGAGGTAAGAATGGACACTTTCCTTAGTCTTTGGATTTGGATGGATTTACGGATATGTAGACAGAAAAGACTTTGTTTGGGAATGGAGATGCACACTTCAAGAAATGGATGTGATGGTTGGACTAGCTACAAAACCAATGCAGGACTTGAGGAATGCAGTGTGCACAAACATGGAAAAGTTGGTTGAAGTATGGATGCAACAACAAGTTCATAGAAGTTCAAAATTTAGATATTTTTTAATTTTTGGTTGAGGTTGCAACAACAATTGAGTCAGCAACAACAATAATAGAAAAAAGAGTGATCATAATAGTAGGGTTGTTGGTTGTGGAGCCTAATTATCTTCTTTATTCAGAGGCCTTTGTTTTCATCTGTGTTTATACCCCATGAATAGTTTACACCCCAAAAGAATGTACACTCCTCCACGCGGGGGAGTACAGGGGGGGCTTGCCCCTCCTACAAGGTCCGGGGGAAAGCATGGGTTCGGGGGTGAAGCCCTTGAAGGAAAAATCTCCTTGTAAATGTATATTGTAGTTTCATAGTAAATATAGATTGTTCATTATAAGGTCACAGATCTGACGATAGAAGTTATGTTAGGGTTTTTTCCTTAGAAGGAAACCCTCTTTTATGAGGGAAATGTATTGTGGCTATGTATCATTGCGAATATTGTATTTTGAGAGAGGAGACTATGAGAGAAAGAAGAGGAATTTACAACGAGTGTGTTGTAAGTTGTATCTCTTCATTTGTTGGATAATAATAAAGGAAGGACATAGAAATTTCTCTGGTGGATGTAGCTCAAATTGGGTGAACCATGTATATCTATGTCTCCATTGTATTATGTATCTTCTGTGTCTTATTTCCACATTTTGTTTTTATTTTATTGATTTGTGATCCTATTTTTCTAAAAATGGTAGTGGAAACTTAGACATTGAAAACATAGTCGGGGAGGAGACATATTTCCATCGTAGCAGATAGTTTGGTCGCACACAAATATACGCATAGGGAAGTGTGGATGGTTGCACAGCTTGCAGATGATTGTATCGCAAGTTGAAAACTTAGGGTTTCCACTTTGGAAGGAAACTTGGGGTTTCCATTTTGATAGAATTTTGGGGTTTCCATTTGGCATGAAACTTTGGGTTTCCAACAGACTTAGTTGCATCGAAGGCACAATTTTGGGAAGAGACTTGGAGATCGCATATTTTGTGGATGTTTTCAAGGATGACAACGACTTAAGGTGGGAAAGGATGTAAGGCCTATTGCGCCAAGCCTGGGCACATGCATTTCCACCACAGACTGAAACGAAGGAAATAGGGCATGTAGGATACTCGGTGTGAATTAAGAGATATAAGTCTTCATATAGGGAAGAGTTTGGGTTGACTCAAAGATCCAGGAGGGTCATTGATTGGGGTTGGAAAAAGTATTGGTGCAAACATGCCTAAGGCATGGAAGTTCTTTGAGGTGACTCATTCTAACTGGGGCACTTTGGACAGTTCCTTTGGATGTTTTGAGGAGTGTGGGAATGTTTTCCACACTCATTGCAAACATTGAGTTGCGTTGAGGTGACTTAATGAAAGGAGGCAAGTTCAGGACTTGTCTTCGTTTGGAGGATTGTGCGGACAAAAAAATTGTAGCATGAAGAGATTACTTGGGAATGGAGGTTTCTCTTGCTTTGGAAGCATGGTTGATGTTGAATCCTAACCATTCCAAGGCATAGAGAGGCAGACATGACAACATGGTTGGGTGATGAAGTAGTGAGGCAAAGGAAATATAAACGTGTAGTTCTTGGGGTAGATTGGATAAGTGTGCCATGAGGTGGACAATGGAATCAATTTGTTGCCGATGACTTTTCTTTGAGGTGAATTCATAATTGGGAAAGGTGAAGGGTGACCTTGCCTTGGTATGATATCGTTGTGAAAATGGACTAAATTACAAAAGGGAGTCAGAGTATGAACACGCCAGTAGGTCCAAATTGTAGTACTTAGACATTTTAGAGGATCTTCTTGAACGAAGATCGGATGATGGTAGTAGTAGTGAGGTAAGGATGGAGTCTTTGGAGTTGGATGGAGTAATGGATATGCATACATAAAATACTAAGTTTGGGCATGGAGATGCACATTTCAAGAAATGGATGTGATGGTTGGACTAGCTACCAAACCAATGCAGGAGTTGAGGCATGCAGTGTGTGGAGACATGGCAGAGTTGGTTGAAGTATGGATGCAACAAAAAGTTCATAGAAGATCAACACTTATACATTTTTTAAGTTTTTGTTGAGTTTGCAACAAAAATTGAGTCAGTAGTAACAACAACAGAATGAAGAGTGATTGTCGTAGTAGGGCAGTGGAGACATATACATTGCAAAAAAGGTCAGGGAGGAGAAGTATTTCCATTGTAGCAGATAGTTTGGTCACACAAAACTCTACATAGAGGGAAGTGCGGATGGTTGCACAAGTTGTGGATGATTGCATCACAATTCAAAAAAATTGGGTTTCCACTTTGCAAGGAAAATTGGGGTTTCCACTTTGCAAGGAAAATTGGGGTTTCCACTTTGACAGAATTTTGAGGTTTCCAATTGGAATGAAACTTTGGGTTTCCAACAGACTTAGTTGCATTGGAGGCACGATTTTGGGAATAGACTTGGAGATCACATATTTTGTGGATGTTGTCAAGGATGACAATTACTTTAGGTGGGAAAGGATGTAATTCCTATGGCGCCAATCCTGGGAAAAAAAGGAAATAGGGAAGGTAGGATACTCGGTGTGAATGAGGAGCTATAAGTCTTCATATAGGGAACAATTGGGGTTCCTTGGGTGTCCGACGTTCCAAGAATTAACTCCACTCAAGGTGCCTTACAACACAATTCAAATGATAGACGATTTGATGAAGGGTTGAGGGCATGACATGGGCGCTCCACCAACAAAGGAAAATTGGCTAAGGCATGGGGGATGCACTTAGGAAATTCGAATCGACTAACCTAAGGGGCACATGCACCCAAGATGACGAGTCGATCAAACAGATTGGTGGATTGAACAGGCGACAAAACAAAGTGTTCAATGGGTCAGTTTGGAAAGATTCTTGAATGCGCCCACATGAGGAGTCGACTCAAACTTGCGAAGGGGTGCGACTTGGTGAACTGATAGGTCAAATCAGCCATGGGAAAATAGACATGATGAATGGGTTCCTATAAAGGAAAGATGGCAAAAAACCAAGAAGGAATATTTGGAAGAGAGCAAGAAGAGTTCTACAGTTATGAGATGGGCTTAGAGAAAGAGAGGTGAGCTCCATCAAGGAGCCAAGTCACTCCACATGGGAGGAATTTTGTTTCCTTGAGGTGGACTCGGTGGATAGAGTGGGGTGAAATTATCTTGGGCCAATTTTTGGGAAGTTTGGAAATGCAATTATGTTGAAGGAATGTGTGAGGTCGAACCGAAATATGTGAAGTCTACAGAAATCAAGAGACAAATGGTCTGCAGTCGAGGGCACATCCGAGGTACACTGCAAGAGGTTGCAGAGATAGTTTGAACACAGAGTCTTGGTATGAAGAATCTTTGTATGAGTGTATTGATGAGGTGAGGTGAGTTGTGTGAATTTTTCGAAGCTGTAAAACGATACAGTAGTGCTCATGTTGTAATTGTTTCAAAATAACAAAGACTTAGTCGAGAGTTAGGATTGGATTTTGTCGCCTGCACTATATATATGTTTCTATTGTCTGTTTCATTTTTTTTCTCTTGGATCCTCATGTTCATGGATGCATTCTTAAAGGTGACTAAGTGTTAAAATGTTAACAAATGTTTAAGCATACAAGAGTTTTACTAGAGTAGGAGTGTGACTCGTTGGTAGCCTAGAATGAAGTATGGGTATTCTCTAGGTGAAGAGACTAGCCCAGACAAAGTAACCTTAGTGTTTACAAGTAGCCAAGTGATAAACCTTGTGGTGTCGCATGCTGTCAAGAGGTGCATGATCACAAGATTTGGCTAGGCACACTGTGGGGTCATGAAAATATTCACAACAAACAAGAGTAAATCCAAAAAAGTGTTAAGCATGTAGAACCAACTCAATTTCCTTAAAAATTATAGGTACACTATATTACATATTGGTTTAACCAAAAAGTAATTTGGAAAAAAATAAAATAACAAATAGTAAATTAAATCCTTAAGTGGGATCATAAACTAATTCCACCTAGGTCATTGAGCTAGTATCCTCAATGGTATTCATAGTGTGTTTAGGAATCCTAGGAATGACAGAGTCAATATATTGTTCAAGTAGGCTAGGAGAAACTAGAACAATATCTTTTAGAGGCCATTTTACATGTTTATAAATTCAAACTAGTAAAGCACTCATGGTATTTAGAAAGGATTCAAAGATCTAAGTTCTTGATCCTTAAAATCAAAATGCGAGAATGAGATTTCATTTATTAATCATAAAGGCCTAAGATATGTTTACAGACTTCTAGAGAGAACAATTGGTATCTTTACTTACTTCAAATCATTTTTCCTCAAATCCCTTCTTTTAGTTTTCCTAAGTAAGAGTTGAGTAAGTTAAATTGTCATAGGTGTCAAAAATGTCAATTTTTCATTATTGGAGACACTTCTTAATACCACAAATTTTTCCAAACATGCAAGAACAACAATAGTGAGTGTAACACGCCCAACTCTCTAATCCTCACTTAGGCTGGTGAGGTGTCAAAATCATCTCTTCTTCAACTCAATTCTTTTCTCTAAAAGAATCCCATGGATGGATTCTTCTCATTGAGATCTTTCCAATGACTGTAAGCATGCTCAAAACCAAGCTCTAGATTGAAAGTTACATCCTTCTAAAGTTTTCAAGCCTCCCTTCACTATTTCCACCTCATCACCACGTGGCACCCACATGGCTCCACATCACTTGTGCCATTCGACATGACACTAATGTATCATAATATGTTTCCCTCTAGCACGGATTTGGCTGTTAGCATGGAACCTACCACAAGGACCCTCAGTTTATAGGTCCTTTTACCTTCCACAATTGACCACTTCTCCACACATTCTTTTGCTATCCGATATCCCCGAGTATCAGCCCACAAGGTACTGGGATATCAAGTTCTAGAGTACCAGGATATCGGCTCCTAAGTAAACCAATACTCAATCCAACTCCAAGTGCCCAGTCTAATGTCTGAGTTAGCACCTAGGACATTGTTGATGATTAAAATTGTAACGATGAATTCCACCCACAAAGTATTTCTAAAGAACTATTATTTAACTATGCTAATAATATAATACTAGTAGGTGGGACCCCCTTTTAGACTAGAGGCATAAGGATAGACATACTACACAGGTTTGTTGTTGTTTTGATGCTACCTACATAGTCCTACATGTTTGACGATGCAGTCTTGGTTTCATTTGGCGTGATAATAGGTGGATAATGCATTATTGTGGAATGGTTTTTGCGACACAGAACAATTTTATGGTCATGAGGAGCATGTTATTTACAGTTTATATGTTATAACCATGTTACTAATTCTTATGATCGATTACCTAGCCACATATATGCAAGGGATATTTTAATGGTAGCTTGATAAAAAAAAAAAACTATGAAAAGTTCCTAAAGTATAACAAAAGGAAAGAAACTATGTATTGGAGCTATAATAAAAGACTATATGCAAGTTTTGAATGAAAGAGTTAAGGGGTACTAGTGGTAGTCCTAACTATTATTCTATTTGTTTGGTTAATGGACTATGTGAATTTCATTAAATTTGAATGGAGGTGCATATAGCATTGTTAATATGATTATGGCATGGAGTTATGGAAAGGGTTAACGTGTAAACTATATTGGGTGGCACACTATGCAATGGATATCATCTCATATCTCATGATGGTTTGGCATTGAATATTCATTGGTTATATGGCTTGATTATTAGTGAATGTAATTCTTATTGGGTTGTCTCTTACTTTGAATTGAATGGGGCCAGGTGATGGAAGCGACGTGCATTTACTACACGTCACTCCGTACTTTCCCTGTTGCCCGTCACCCTAGCATTGCTCCATTGTTGCAATTTCTCTTTGTTGGTTGTGAAGCTCCACATTTTCAGGCTCTTGGAAGAGGGAAGGCTCAACCAACTTGCCATTTAAGTGTTTTTTCCACATGTATGATTCTTTTCTCTCCATCCATGATGTATTCTTTGTTTTATGAACCAAATGATGGCTCAATGATGCTTGGATTCTGTGTGTTCTTGAGAATTTCGGCTGTGTGTAAATCTAGTATTATGGCTCTCTGTGATGACTATAAAATTTTGGGAATTGCAAAAAAAGGAATGGGTATTATTAAGTTGTGCGTTGGTTGTTTTCTCAATCAGTGTAGTTTTATGATGTGTTTCTGTGGAATAATAAGGAACAATGGTGCAATATGGATCTGGGTTGATGATTGAGGGTTTTTTTTCTGTGTATCACTGTCAATTAACTCATTTCCTCTCAGTCGTTGTGGTAACCCTTACCTAGTCGTAGAGAAATTTCCAACAATTGTTGTGCTCTTTTCTTCAAACCCCAAGTCATGGTTGGTGGCCCGTTCTTACTATATTTTCGCTGAAGTATCCCAAATATCCGATCTTTCTTGGTCACCTGAATATTAATACATGCTTTTGTTTTTAATGAATACCATATGTGAAGGGTTCCATACACCACCCCTATCATTCCCATTTTCATAAAGTATGTGGGATCACTGTCAATGGTTGTCAAAATTCATTAACCTCCCAGGTGATTGGAAAGAGACATTGTCTCGTTGTGTTTAAATACCCACCATTGTTAAGTTAACCCTCATCTCTTCTCTGCAAGTGTTATATGCACCCATGTGCATAGGGTTATTTTATTGTCTTTTCTCTCCTCAGGTGTTAACTATTGGTTCCGTCCAAGACTTGGAGTAATAAGCCAAGGGACTGTGTGGCTCATTGTTGTTCATTTCAAAATTATTTTTGGGCTTGTGGTTGTAAATCAATGGTGAAATAGATATAAGTCTCGGAAGACCCTCAACTCTCTGTGTTTTTGTTTAAAATATGAACGAGATCTTGTTGCCTCCCCACATTTTATCTTGACAGAAACCGATTTGGACTCTGGCTTGTCTTTGCTCACCTCGAGCACCTTCTGGGGTTGTCAAGTATTGGTCATCAGTTAAATGATTATGGAAGTCTTTAAGAAACATGTTCTCTTATCGAGTCTATGTCCAATCCTTCTATGATAAAGTTGCTTGAACAAATAAAAATGGAAATGAGTAGTTGCATACAGTCGAGGGTTGTCTTCCTACTCGTTATGGTTTCTCTCACTGTGTTTTATCCAGCGTGGTCTTGATTGCATTAGAAGACACCTATGTATGAATTTTATTGAGCCCGAGCAGGGTTCTCACAAGTTTAAAATGAAGCATGTGTTTCAATCAGGTTTAGTTCGCTCATATATGATTGGTTATATTGGAATGCACATACTATAAATTGTTAAAAAATGAAGTTATACCCATAGAGATAAGGCTCAGGGTTTATGTTTGGGTTGATTGTTGTTTTCATTTCAATATTTTGTCAATTGATATGATGAAGACCTATGTATTTTTTTAATTAGGCCCGATTTTTTATTGGTAAACAGTGGATGTTGATTGTTATCGTGGTGTATTATGGATTATCAGGGATGGATGTTGAGCATATTGTTGTGGATGTTTTGATTATTTTTAAAAATAAGAAGAAGAAGAAGGGATCAACATTTTATTAAACAATATAGTTGAATGGAAAATGTTTTTATAAGTTATGATTGCATAGATTGCTATAAATTAAGGAATTACGGGAAATTTGATTATTGAAACAACAAGCAGTTTTGATACAATCGAGGAATAGTGAATGTTGATTATTTTGGATTGATTTTAATATACAGTTATGATTGTTGATTATTTAATTTATTTTATGAACAATATCCATTAAATTCCCTGTCATTTTCTCACTTTTCCACTCAATACAAATCCCCTCACAATCCCAGATTCATTTTCCACGCCCTATTCTTAAAATTAAATTAAAAAACTCTGTAGTATAATGATTAAGAATTAACACAGAGATGGATCACAACTGATATGATTTTGTTATTGTTGCACAGTCGATTGTTTAATGAATTGTTGAGCATTAATCATGTTCTTACTCCCTTTCATTTTCTCACTTTTATGCTCAATACAACCCCCTCATATATCCCATAACCCTTATTCACCCCCTTCTCATTGACAATTATTAAATGAATTTTACAGATGGGATTGCATGGGTCTGATGTGACTGTTGAGCCAAACTTTGTTTCATATTAAGAGATGTCATGTATGGTTTGTTTAAGAAGCTAGTTGCTAATAAACGATGCATACAGGATGAGATTATTCAGTAGAGGAAGCCATGGCCGAAATAACATGGGCAGAGGAAATTAGAACATAGAGCCTAGAAGGCCAAGGTTCTCGATACATTTTGATACAGATTCTCAAGAGTTAAACCATCTCTTCGAAGCTAGATTTTTCAATTGGATTGGAAAAGGGGTAGTCCAACCTAGACCAGAGAGGCCTCCCTTCCAACCCCAACATGTCCCTGGTATCCATGTGCCCCCTCATGTTTCATTGAAACATGAAATTCCTGAGAATGACGGATGGCAGGAGATTGTTCACCCAATAGTCTCCCAAGATCGTGGTTGGCCAAATTTGTCTCTACTTGCTCCTCCTCCACCTGTTAACCCAAATGTCCATATTTCCCCTGCACACTCACATGTACAGTCCTCCCACACAAGCAAAATACTCAAGACTGAAGCCCACCATATGCATGATAAAGGAAAAGTTGTCGTTGCCCCCTCCTCCCCCTCAAGTAATTCAACCAAATCTATTTCATCCCACGTGCACTTGAGAGATGACTGTTCTCATGTCATCAGTGAGATCAAGCCTAAAGGCTCCACACAACCTAAGGCTAATTTAGAGAAGTCAAAAGGAGATAACAACAACAAAGGGAAAATTGCCTCCCAAAGTGGAAAATATGGTTTCTAAGTATATTTTATTATTGTTTTATTAAGAACAGTGGACTGTTGAAGTTTTTGGACAACATACTATTTTTGGATATTCTGGTTATTATATGTTTGGATATGATTTGAAATATCATTGATATTTAATTTTCAAAATATTAGAATGATTATGGGAGCCACAAGGAGGGATGTGTTTGACTGATTAAGTAGTTATGTTTATTTTTGTTAAGAAACTAAAGGGAGTCACAAGGGGTCCCACCTACTAGTTATTATATATTAAAAGACCCTTATTATTATTATTATATTAACTCTTCCCCTAACTAAAAGTTAATTGAGTTTTAGATAACTTAACTAAAATAATTAGTTGAACTACTTCGACTAATTTGGGATGCATAAAAGCAAAATGAGAAGGAAGAACAAAGGGGAGAATAGAAGGAGAAAGAATACTAAGGTTTGCTCTTAAGGTTTATTGAGACAACTCAGTTTTCATTCATTCTTCAATTCATTAAAAGCCTAATTCTCTTTTATGATGGCACGGTCCTATTGTAGACATCAAGATTCAAAGCTAAATTACATCATTCATACACTTGTTTTTAAAGGTGTTGATCTATCTTTGATAGTCTGTGTATACTTGATTGTTTATGAATTAAATTTCATTACTGATAAAGGATATTGTGCAAAGTCGAGTGGGAAACAATATGTGGCAAGCTGATCCAGATTTTAAATTTCAGTCCTTTTATATGGTTTTCATCTTTCATCGAGGATATCTAAGTTTGACTTTGGTCCAAACTCCCTCAGGGATTTTTGTAAAGAGAATGACTCATTTGATTTCTTGGAATGAAATAAGTGATTTATTTTCTGTCTCATCTGTGTTGATATGTGACTTGGTATTTTTTCTTTTGTCTCTGCATTTACCGTTTGCATTTGTATTATTCAGAAAATGGTATAAAAATGTTATACTTTTTGCAAAAATATTTTATTAAAAAATCAGCCTAACCCTTGTAATTAATACTTGTGGATTGGGGAACATTGTTTTAGGCTATAAACACAGGGTAACATTCCTGACTATATTGCATTAGCCAAGAAAGATCCGAAAATGATTGAATAATATAATTGTGTATCTTTCCCTCAAAATACACATGGCCCTACCATGCCCTGGCACCTAGATTAACCATCACACGACATGTGGCTACTGAGGAACTAGCCCACTTGAACATTTCTTATGTACCCGAGCATCGAACACTCGATCTGGTGGCCCATATGACACATCAAAGAAATGGACCAGTCACCACATACCACCTAGTCTGACATGTGGCACTCATGACATGATATAGACCGCTACCTCAAAATGTCGAATCACGTTGATGCATAGCACAATACCCACATGACATGTGGCCCAACCACCACATGACACATCATGACTGGGCATAAGGTTATCCACTTAGTTGTTGACACTTGTTCACTATGCATAGATTGGGTTACATCGTCTGATGTCATTGGCATGTGTTCTCCTCCGTTCACAAGATAACAACAAAGGGTTGGAACCCTTACACGAAATCATGCCCCACAAAGCACCAAGATATTAGGAGATTGCAATGAGAACAACTTGGGTAAAACTCCTGGCAGTCTGGGGAAACAAGTCTAACCCGCGATAAAAGCATACCCCATCGCCTAATGGTATATCAAGAGTTCACAAGATGAAAATGGAATCTGAAATATTTCAGGGGTCTATTACTCTGGTACCCCGGGCGTTAACTTCCCTCCCAATCTTCTCAAGAATAAATGATTGACATTGTTTGACACTCGGATCTCATGATTGAGGGTTAAAGTGTTAAACCAAAGCCCTCCACACACCACTAGTCCCACTCTCTCCCTATGTAATCAAACGTTGACACACGTCGACTATTGTGTCATGTTGGATGCCACGTTGATATCCTCGTCATCGTATTTCACCTCCCTCATTCGCAAGAAAGTTTGGAACCCTACATGGGAACCCTTCCCACCAGGTATCAAGTATCGGGGAAATCACAAGGCCTTGGATTAATTTCCTTCGATGCTCCGGTATTCGATAGCTCGATAATTCCAAGGATCCACCTCTCACTTCAATCCATCTGATAAAAGATCAAATGAATATGGATTAGCCTCCCAGTCAATCCTACGTCTATCATTCCTCGTCGGTTTATACTACAATTTTAATGGGTAAATACTCATCCTCAAACATTTGAGATCGACTCTCTCTCTAGGATTGATAGCTATTGTTCCTCTCTTGGTTAAATGAATATTTTTTCAAGCTCCTTGGCCTAGTATTCTGATCTCATTTCAACAAACAAAGAAATACATAGGGTTTGAACAATTAGGGTTCAATTTTAGACTTTAGCAAACACGAGAGTGTCACTATGACTTCCTACTTGGGATTTCAACTTACTCCCATGACTTTAAATTCATTTAGAGTATCACAAGTTAAATTGATCGACTTACAAGGGAATATTACAACACTCCATTTATATTAGATATTAACATACATTTCTCAAGGTATAAGTTTGTATCCCATTCATAGGAAACCCAAAATAGCACGTATATTACTGTGCACAAGAAAGTATAAACCTATAAGCATCCTCTTCCCTTTAGAACAAATGTAAAGTGCTCATGTTCACATGTGCAAGATGTTTACAATTTCATACAGTTCCACAATCACTCAAATACAAGGACTTGTCGATGGAACAAATATCAATTCCATAATTCAGGCATACACATTTATAGTACAATTATAGACATTCAACCATTTATTTTGATTCAATTGTACAAAGTATAAAAGATACTTATTTTTTTATGAATTGTAGCCATCCCAACTAACTATGGGGGAAATCCTTTCCACCCAACCATAGGATCTGTTACTTTGTCACTTCAACAACATGCCACCCTTGTGCCAGACTATGATACCACTCACAATTGACTCAACCAATCAAGGATTGGATCAGGGAGGTTACTCTCTTCCAGTCCACTAGAAACAACAAAAGGTTTCCCTCTTTCCCACTAAGCTTAAGACCTCCACAAGGTTTATCATATCCCTTCCAAACTATATTTCCTCCACACAAGGGAGTCCCTTCACAACTACACTGTCCCTCAATGACCTCCCATTCTAGTGTCGATTTCGTTTTAGTCAACATCAATCCTGTAATCCTCTTTTTGTCCAGTCTGGATTTTGGGTCTTCTTTGCTCCAATGTGACCATTCATGTCCTCGACACACATCCCAATTCTTGTTTTTCTCAGGTCTGCACCATGTAATTTCCTCAGCTTCTATGTGCTTATTCTCTCTTTAGCATCCATTCTTTTCATGTTGTTCCTTACTCAGACCAAAACTCTAGGCTCTTTCTACTCTGAACTCTCTTTCTCTTTCACCTTATCCCACCTTCACTTGCATGCTCTCGTGCCTTATCTCTGTCTTTGTAATTCCCTCTCCTACCCCTCATGTGTTTTCCTCTGCCTCCCATGAAGGTTATCGACCTACCCTTCTTCCTTCTATCAGAAGCATGCAACTTAATCCAAGAAACAAAGTGGAGGTATTATCTATCCACCTAGCTCTCCATCCATGTATTCATTAGGAGTGGTTGGTTGTTCAATTACCAACCCCTCTCATTAATTTATTTTCTTCAGTTGCAAGATAGAGGAATTATGGTCATTTCCTTCACATCATTAATCAAGGTGGCTTGGGATATTTTTCACATGAATCCCCTTTTCTACCCCCTCACTAGTCCCTCTCGTGATATTATGGCTCATACTTTAAGGCTTCACCCATCAATCAATTGTGCAACATTTTCAATTAAACACTATAACAATTTATAATGTTTATATGTCATGGCATGGAAATCATTAATCATGATTAACATATAATTGGGGGTTTAAAAATGGGGTGTTACATTCCCCTCCCCCTTCAAGAGGAACTCTTTCCTCGATGTTCTTTGCATCTCAACAACACCTACCCTGATTTCATCTTTCATCCACTTCAACAGTGTATTCCTCTCCTTTGTTTGGTCCTCTCCTAGACTATTGGAAATTCAACAATATGCCTACAACAAATATCAAATGTCATGCATGTTAACACCATTCCATTGCATAAATATCCATTGTTGTTCATAATTTAGGAGGAAATAACATTTCAACACAACACTTATTTGTGCATTTCATAGTTTTACATCCATATGGTTTCCACATTTACTCAACTAACTACTTTTCCTTTTACATATTCATTGTGATCATGACCTTAATAAACAAATAATAAGAGTTATTGAAGTATCCTCTTCCTTGCGGTCACTCACCTTCCAGGCTCAAGCATCCCCTTCTCTGTTGCGCAATCCCTCGGGCGATCCATCTTTCCTGCTAAGGATTTCTCGCACAAGAAGATTTTAGATACTTCACTGAGTCTTACAATCAAGGTGTCCCTCAAGCCCACTCTGTTGAGGCATCCCTCAAGCCCATTCCAAAAAAATACAACCATATTAAGTCAATTATGGCATACAAGGTATTCATGTCACAATAGTGGAACCTTTTTCTATGTTTTTCTAGCTTGGTAGCCATCATTTCTCCCTCTAGGAAAAATATGTCATCTCACTTGTATCACATGCATATAGTAAACATGAGATACTATCAACAATTTTCAATCGAAATTATTTCAATCTGTTGTCCACAGATTTCAAATTCCACTTGTCAATTTCTAGATATGTTCCATATAGGAACCAGATTCATAACCAAGAGATATTTTCTCCTGAAAGTTTGGCTCTTTTACAATCAACAAGCATTGGTATTCCTTATGGACTTATATTTCTGACATATCCAAGACCGCTCTTCCTGCAATTTTGACCTTCATACAATGAAACAAATTGTTAGTTTCTCATGCACATTACATTTTCATTGTACATTTGGAGTGGCTCACAAAAAGTTTTTAAAAATGGGCATACTAACAATTACAACACATTTATCTATTCAATGATACAAATTAAAATGAAATACCATTCCTTACACATGCATTACTTCAACATACCAAAATTTTTAGAATGCAGTCAAGCAATATCATGCAATTCATTAATGTGTCAATTATTTACGGCCACATTCACACACAATGTACCATTGCATTGATTTCAGATTACCACATTTCAAGTTGGGAACTTTTCCACGGTGTGTTGGAACTTAACCAACCTCTCACCACATAGATCATTTATCAACATTCATTATTACAACAAAACGGTTCTTCCTGCTTGAGTTGATCACGACTTCAAATCAGCCTACGTTATATGAAATTAATTTTTCATACAATTGCATTCAAACATTCTTTCTTTACTGGTAATTAGGGTGCCAATATTCATTACCACCCAATTCCTATATTTACCATTTCACAACTATGTTGGAATATTAGAATATCCTCCTTCCATAATGGGTAGTACAATACCTTTATTTTTTCATACAACATGCATCTCCTTTATGCATTTAACCAATGTAATGCTTACGATAACTTATGTTCACAATCATTCACGATTGATAAATGGATTCATGATATATTTGTTCATGAATTTCTTGCAATGATTTCAATCACCCTTGAATGCCAAAGATTCTTCCTGTTATCCCCTAGCCTAGGGATAAATAAGGATATTATGTATCGAAGCCCATAGGTCCTAGGCATGGAGTACGAGAGCCATATTTACTTGAGCCTGACCCTGAGGGGCCCATATTTCCTCTTCAACACCTCCACCTTGTAAGAAACAACAACATCCATCCCATCGGCCTGGTCCTTCAGTAACGGTAGGTCTTTCTCCATGAGGTAATGAGTTCGGGTATCATGGTATGTGTCACTCTGGTTCTCAAAACATTTGAATATGTGCATTTAATTATTTTTTCTTCTGATGTGTGCTTGGACTTTATGCCTTTCCACTTATCCACACCTTCTGGTGAATGACAGGATGACCTAGCAAGTTGGTTCTCTTAAGATTTGATTGCTACTGGGTGGGTTTATGAAAGTTCATCATCAATTCCTACCATACTTATCACTTTTCATCATTTTCCCTCTCATCCATCCCCTACACTATTTTGGGCATTGGGTTTTCCAAGCTAGAAAAAGGTTGTACCTTGCCTTGTGGGAAGAAGGGGCTAAAGGCCCAGAGGGTAAAAGTAGCTAGAAAAAGATAAAATCCAAAAGAACAAAACCTTTAGATGATTCGCCTAGGGATCCCCATGAAAGCAATAAAAGTCTTCTCAGTAAGAAATGGAGGGACCCATAAAATACTAAAATCAAGACCTAGTTGGAGGATAGGGGATCTCATCATGAGCCAACTTATTAGGTCCATGAGCATGTAGCGGTATGACACTACCATTCAGCTGGTCATCACACCAGGGTAGTGGATCTTGGTGGCATATCCAAGAGAAATGGGGTCTCATCACGAGTCAACCCTATCATCTCCATGAAATGCTTGTGGGCCACATTGTCACCACTTGTCACCATGCCAAGGAAGTGTCCCCTAACTAGTTTCTTGAAAGAAAAATCAATAAGATAAAGAGGTAAAAGGAATTGAATGGGCTTGGAAACATTTTCATCCATGACAAGGTGCAACTCATCCTCTTCAGAGGAACCCACAAATAAGCCATACATTTCCCTATCATCACTGCACCCATTTCTCAAACATCCCTACACCACCTCATCCACTTGCATGACCTGGATTTGAATTCACCTGGAAACACCCCATGTCCAATGAGAATTATCCTAGTAGGACCTTTTGACACCCTCTCCAAACCTAGCTTGTAGAATAGCATAACGTCTTTGAGCACTTGTCTAGGAAACGGGGGTTTTATGTACATGTTTAGATAACTTGATTATTAGAAGTGATTGACATTTCTATGATCCATGTGACTTATGAGCCCATGGAGGGCATACTTGTTTTTGTTGCAGGGCCACACCCGATGGACAGGTACACATGGGGAGATGATTAGTTCGAACCTCCATAGGGATAAAACCCAACCAAATGGATGTTGAGACCCCAGCCAGGGGCAGACACATATCAAGGGCTTGCACTAGAGAGAGAGGAGAACGTTCCACCAGAGACAGTCTGGCAGGCCTAGACCCAGGGGGGTCTTTTACTCCCACTGTGATGTTGGCCTTGGAAGGCCCATGATGTCACCTCTGTGACCCTTGACATCACCCAACGTTTAATGGACACTTTGGAGGTAGTTGTGTGCCAAGTGGCACGTGTGACTTGATCTAGAGGCCTTGGGAGGCCTAACATTTTGCTCATAGAGGCCAATGTTTCACCAGATAGGTCTAACGTCACCCTAAAGGGGATCATGTCACCTTTTCTGCTTGATTCAGGGTTTAATTTGTCATTTTTATGTAAAAAACTGGATATTACATGTAAACTGGCCATGTCGCCCTTTTTTACCTAATTTTGGTCGTTTTCACTGTATAAATAACAATTTTTTCCCCTGTATTATTTGATCATCTTTCAATCACACTTAAGTGAGGTCTGAAATTTCTGCCCTAATTAGGGTTTCTTGGCTGAAATTTGGTGCACACTTCTTGAAGGAGGTTATTTTTGGTGTGTTTTATCATTTTTCTTGGTGGAAGTGTTCAACGAGACCTATTGCTAGATGATTCTTGGTGAATGTAAGTAAATTTTCTGCAATTCCTCTTCATTGAATGGTTATGGTGTATTTATCTTTCATTTATTCTAAGATTATGAAATTGCTAGCTTAAAACCCTAGGAGGCTAAATCACATGTTATTGTTCTTGCCTTAATAAGTTTCACCTTCTAGATTATGCTAGAAACTCTATTTTCTTTAAGCTTTGTGCTAAGGGCCTTGCCATTGCAACACCCTAACATATTTTTCTTCATATATCCATTATCTACTTCATCCTTGAGCTAAAGAAGGAGGAAAACTGCTAGGGCCTATGGTTACCTACTTCCTAGTGGCCATTTCCCCCTAAGGTGTAGTGATTGAATCCTTGGGCTACCAACACTTCAATCATTAAACTTCTTGTCTCTAGCTTTCTTTTTATCAATTTGTTCCTTCAAGATTGTCATTGCTAAAAGAGACTCCATTTACCCTAAGAATAATTGATCTAAGCCTTACAATTGAGTGATTGATGAAAGCCACCTTCAAAACTTTTACCTTAAGCTCTCTACTAACTATTCCTAACCCTAGAATAGACTAATCTACTAACCTACTTGTTGTTGTTACAAAAGTAAGATACAACCATCTATTGCAACATTAAAATCGCCTAAAAGAAATTGTAAAGTTTATTTATACACTCCTTAATTTGCTTCTGGCAAATGCTAGTACTTTGGTATTAATGAGTAATTATTTTGGGTCATTTTGAAGCTCTTTCAAGGAATTTATTATGAAGAAATCTTCTCATAAACATTGTTGTTATAAAATTATGTTTGTTTCATCACATACCAACTATTGATTTTGATGATAAAGTCCATGGTTTTATGAAGTACTAACAACAAGTTGTGCTTGCAAAAAATATTTTTTTTGTTTCTTTGTTCTGGGCAGGTACATCTGAATACTTCATTACTTTATTTATTAAAACCCTGGGACTTTATGATCAGTGTGACTTGTGAGAGGGTATAATTTTATAGACACTTCAACCTTTTCCTTCTCAAACCCCCAGGTCACCAGGGACATCTCCCTTCAGCCATCAACCCTAAATAGAAAGAGGTATCATGTTGAGGTGATAGTGATAGGATAGCCTCCTGTTACACCAATTTTCCTTCCCTTAACATTTTCCTTTCAAATAAGTACAAATTGTGAGATAACATTTTGGCACCGCTACTGGGGAACAATGAGTCAATTCTCCTCAAAGACGACACTTTTTGGTAAGAATTTCCTCAAAATCCTTTTACTTTACAAAGCTTACCTAGCGACTCCACTAAGGGTGATCCCCTCATCCCTTTGATAGTTTCAAGAAAAATATCTGGAGACTCCACTAATTTTTTCCAAGGTTCCACCTTACTATCAATTATGTGATATTTCCAAGTTATGGGATCATGGTTCCCTGGGAACAAATGTATCTGACTATTGATTTCAAAATTTTCAAGGATACTCAAATTATTTTGATACAAAATGGTCAAGAAACTCTCCAAGATTTGGAGGCCTCCCAATTAATCACATTGTAGAATTCTTGAAGTATATAAGCGAGATAGAATTGGGAGGGGAGGATATTCTGATAAAATTATTCACACTTTATCTTCCATCCTTTTTGCAAGATTGGTTTAAGAATGTTTGCAAAGATAGGGGTGTATCATCTTTCGTAGACCTCATCAGTAGGTTTATTGAATTTTCAAAGCCATGATGCCAGACATATGAAGATGCCCTTCAAAATATCACAATATCCTTAGAGGTAGAAGGATTCACCACCGAGATTGTAGAATATCTCAGGGATGTATACCATACTCAAGAACCCTCTGATATAGAAGAAGATATTTCTGAAGAAATTTTTCAACCCCTTGAAGAGGAGCATGGTTTCTCCCATGATTTAATAGAATGCAGTGAAGATTTAAATTATGAGGATGAAGCACTGGTAACCTCTCTGTTGTCTGATGAATCTCTCCAAGATCCTATCTCTTCATCACAAGATGAAGAGAATGAGGTGAGTCATTTTCCTTTCCAGTTTTTTTATGACACCTTGCTCTATGATTTAGAATGTGAAGAAGTAAAGGAACCCTTGGAAGTGCTAGCTCCTTCATTTTTTTATGAAGACGAAGAGATGAGTCTTAGGGATAGTGTATTGGACCCTCTTCCATTTAATGAAGTCATCCAAGCCAATGATGCTCCTACACAACAAGAAGTGAAAATGGTAAGTTACTTCCCTTTCCAGAATTTTGATGATGCTTTGTTTTATGATCTGGAAAGAGAAGAGGTGCTAGAGGAGACCTTGGATGCATTAAATCCTTCATGTTATGATAAAGGTAATGA
>ML780479.1:1540260-1560897 GCA_009831015.1 Picea engelmannii
TAGCATCCAACCAACAAGTAAGTACAGGTAAGTAGGTAGGAATTTTCATTCATTATATATACCATTTTCATTTCATGCTAGAGTAGTTGTATTTCCATTTGTATATGTGATTTCTTACTTTCATTTTCTATACCATATATGAGCCAGGGGTGATACCACCACCCAAAATGATTACTAATGAATGATTTTTGAGATCAAGCAGGTCACATGTCATGCCATATATTTTGAGGTTCTCATGTGCTCTATGGTGAGCACATGTCCCCGAGTTGGAGCCAGATGTTATCCCCTAGCCTAGGGATAACTAAGGAGATTATGTCTTGATGCCCTTAGGTCCTATTCATGGATTACTGATAGCCATATTGACTTGATCATGGCCCTAGAGGGCCCATATTTCTTCTTCAACACCTCCATCTTGTCAGAAACAACAACATCCATCCCATTGGCCTGATCCTTCAGCAACAATAGGTCTTTCTCCATGATGTAATGAGTCTGGGTATCATGGTATGTTTCACTCTGGTTCTCAAAACATTTGAATATGTGGATTTAATTATTTTTTCTTATGACATGTGCTTGTACTTTATGCCTTTACATCCTTCCACACCTGGGGGGAAATGACTAGATTCCCTAGCAAGTTGGTTATCTTAGGATTCGATTGCTACTAGGTGGATTTATGAAAGGTCATCATCCATTCCCACCATACTTATCACTTTTCATCATTTTCCCTCTCATCCATCGCCTACACTGGTTTGGGCATTGGGTTCGCCAAGCTAGCAAAGGGTTGTACCTTTCCTTTTGGGAAGAAGGGGTTAAAGGCCCAGAGGGTAAAAGTAGATGGAAAAAGATAAAAGAAAAAGGAAAAAAACCTTTAGATGCTTCGCTCAGGGATCCCCAAGAAAGCACTAAAAGGATTCCCAGTAAGAAATGGAGGGACCCATAAAATACTAAAATCAAGACCTAGTTGGAGGATATAGGATCTCATCACGAACCAACTTATTAGGTCCATGGGCATGTAGCGGTATGACACTACCATTAAGTTGGTCACCATGCCAGGGTAGTGGCTCTTGGTGGAATAGCCAAGAGAAATGGGGTCTCATTATGATCCAACCTTCTCATCTCCGTGAAATGCTTATGGGTAACATTGTCACCATTAGTCACCACACCAAGGTATTGTCCCACAACTAGTTTCTTGAAAGAAAAAGAAATAGGATAAAGAGGTAAAAGGCATTGAATGGGCTTGGAAACTTTTGTATCCATGACAAGGTGCAACTCACCCTCTTTAAAGGCACCCACAGGTAAGCTATACATTTCCCTTTCATCATTGCACCCATTGCTCAAACATCCCTACACCACCTCATCCACTTGCATGACCTGGATTTTCCTCCACCTAGAAAAATCCCACGTCCAATGAGAATTATCCCAGTAGGACCTCCTGACAACCTCTCCAAACCTACCTTGTAGAATAGCATAACATCTTTTATCACTTGTCTAGGAAAGGGGAGTTTTATGCACATGTTTAGATAAGTTGATTATTGGACGTGATTGACATTGTTATGATCTCTGTGACTTATGATCCCATGGAGGGAGTACTTGTTGTTGTTGTAGGGCCACACCCGACGGACAGGTACACATGGGGAGATGATTAGTGCAGGTCTCCATAGGTCTAAAATCGCACCAAATGGATGATGAGACCCCAAACAGGGGAAAACAAATATCAGAGGCTTGCACCAAAGAGACAGGAGGATGTTACACCATAGACAGCTTGTTAGGCCTGGACCCAGGGGGGTATTGCCCTTCCACTATGATTTTTGTCTTGGAAGGCCCATGATGTCACATATTTGACCCTTGACGTCACCCAAAGTTTGATGGACACTTTGGATGCAATTGTGTGCCAAGTGGTATGTGTGGATTGATCCAGAGGCCTTGGGAGGCCTAACTTTTTGCTCCTATAAGCCAATGTTTCAGTAGAGATTCCTAACGTCAACCTAAAGGGGAATCACGTCACCTTTTCTACTTGATTTAGGGTTTAATTTGTCATTTTTATGTAAAATACTGGATATTACATGTCAACTGGCCATGTCGGCCTTTTTGACCTAATTCTGGTCATTTTCACTATATAAATAAGGGTTTTTTCCCTTGTATTATTTGATCATATTTCACTCACACTTAAGTGAGGTCTGAAATTTGTGCCCTAATTAGGGTTTCTTGGCTGAAATTTGGTGAGCACTTCTTGAAGGAGGCTATTTTTGGTGTGTTTTATCATTTTTCTTGGTGGAAGTGTTCAACTAGACCTATTGCTAGACGATTCTTGGTGAATGTAAGTAAATTTTATGAAATTATTCTTCATTGAATTGTTATGGTGTATTTATCTTGCATTTATTCTAATATTATGAAATTGTTAGCTTAAAACCCTAGGAGGATAAAGCACATGTTATTGTTCTTCCCTTAATAACTTTCACCTACTAGATTATGCTAGAAACCCTATTTTCTTGAAGCTTTGTGCTAAGGACCTTGACATTGCAACACCCTAGCATATTTTGCTTCATCTAGTCATCATCTACTTCATCTTTGAGCTAAAGAATGAGGAAAGTCGCTAAGGCCTAGGGTTACCTACTTCCTAGTGGCCATTATCCCCCCTAAGGTCTAATGATTGAAGCCCTGGGATACCAACACTTCAATCGTTAACCTTATTGTCTCTATCGATCTTATTATCAATTTGTTCCTTCAAGATTTCCGTTGCTAAAAGAGACTCCATTTACCCTAAAAAGCATTGATCTAAGCCTTACAATTGAGTGATTGATGAAATCCACATTCAAAACTTTTACCTTAATCTCTCTACTAACTATTCCTATCCCTAGAATAGACTAATCTACTAACCTACTTGTTGTTGTTACAAAAGTAAGCTACAACCATCTATTGCAGCATTAAAAGCACCTAAAAGAAATTGTAAAGATGATTTATACACTGCCTAATTTGCTTCTGACAAATGCTAGTACTTTGGTATTAATGAGTGATTATTTTGGGTCGTTTTGAAGATCTTTCAAGGAATTTATTGAGAAGCAATCATCTCATAAACATTGATGTTATAAAATTATGTTTGCTTCATCACATATCAACTATTTCTTTTATTGATAAATTCCATGGTTTTATGAAGTACTAACAACAAGTTGTTCTTGCAAAAGATATATTTTGTTGTTGCTTTATTCTGGGAAGGTACATATGAATATATCATTACTTCATTGATTGAAACTCTGGGACTTTCTGATCGGTGTGACTTGTGAGAGGGGATAATTTTATAGACACTTTAACCTTTTCCTTCTCAAACCCCCAGGTCAACGAGGATGTTTCCCCTAGGCCATCAACCCGAAATAGAAAGAGGTGTCATGTTGAGGTGACAATGATAGGATAACCTCATGTTACGCCAATTTTCCTTCCCTTAACCTTTTCCTTTCGAATAAGTACAAATTGTGCGATAACACTTCCATCTGTCATTTAAGTTCTCCTACTCTTGAACTTTACCCTGCTTGGTATCAATGATACACAATAGTCAATCAAAATCACATGCATATCATCAATATAATAAAATATTTCAGAAGGGATTCTTACCCAATCCCTTTCAGTTCTCATGTTATATTGCCATGAAAAATTTATACCTGTTGTGGTTGCCAACAACCATTTTGATATTACCTCATCAGTGGTGCTTCATGGGAACTCCTAATTTCCCTTCACCAATTCTTTAATCAAAAAATTCCTTGTGTTTATACTTTTCTTGAGGTTTCCTACCAATGGCAGTTGTCTCCCCTCACAACTCCACTCTTTCCTACATACATCCATTATAATCACAATCATATCATATGTCATATTAAATTGAAATATAAGTGTCATGGCACTTATAAATTCAAGAGACATTTTTCAAATATGTCCTAGCATATTTAACTACACTCTAGCACATTATTCCCCAATGTCTTCATTACATGCAACATAAACATATTTTTGTTGTTTTTCTATTATACAATCATCAACATTTTAAGCCTAAATCTTTCACACATAAAATCACCTTGCTTCCTCATCCCAGAGAAACACAATAAACAAAGGAGTCACGAGATTCTCCCCTTCTCAACTCCTCTTTCTTAATTTTGAAAATATGAGCATGGTTGAGCTATATCCAAGGCGTATATGTCCTTGCATAACATGGATTTAATCATAATTACGATACAAGCCTCTATACCAATTCATTAGCATTCACAAGTTGTTCTTGTTTTCCTTAAACACATACAAACCTACTAAACAAATCAGAGTTTTAAAATAATAAGGGTTCTCCCCCCTTTCTCTACATTATTTTTGCATTCTGCCCCATTCCTTGACCCACCTTCCCCATTTCTAGAGCAGTCTCAGTCAAGTTCATATTGAACTTTCCTGGATGTAACAACATACTACAACATCAAAATTAGCTCACAATCTAATTATGAGCCAGTGCATTCTTCACATTTACCAAATAGAACCAAGATTATCAAGGTCTTATCCTACACAATCCTTCCACTCAAGCATTATGTTTTAAAATGTAATCTGAGATTTTTATACAAATAGACTTTGCAGCCCACTGCCTAATTTTCCAACAATCATTAATGTTATGGCTATGTCTTCTTGACAGATTCTCTACACAAATTCTCTACATGGAACTTCTTCAACATGCAACTCTCTTGTTGCATATCCATCATTACTTGAAATGATTTGAATCCATGAGTTAGCATTAGCTTCACCATTTCAGTTACTTACCCAATTCTTCCTAAGGAATATGGGCATGCATTCAATTTATGCATTCAAACATGTACATTTATTCTATCATCTTGCATTTACAATGTGCTTTCATGCACTTACCCACACACGTTAGTATAATGTGTTTGTCTACCACTAACACACTTTACAATTTCACATTCATATTTACTTTAATTCATCTAGCTCATGATTGTCCTCAATCATTTATATGCAATTTCCAAAGGCATAATCATATTTCCTTCTATTCATAACATCAAAGCATTATTACTCGGTTATTATTTCAACAATTTATACTATCTCTTTCTGAGGAATGGAGTACACCCTCCTCAAGCCAGTTATTCAAATAAATCAAATAGACTATTCAAAATAGAGTCATCTATGTATCCATGGAATTACCCAGTCTTGGCAAGTGGAATTCTTGCCTCACAGCTCACTTGTTCAGACAATCATACCATGCCTTTAATCATATACACATGCACAAATACTAGCGAGTGGGTACAACTTGTATGCTTCCCATACATATCAAGTTTTAATAAATATCAATTTTTTATTATGAGAACTTACAATCATTCCTATGAAAAGTCTCATAGACCTATTCATAATTATGTTGTCATGTTTGACAACACTCAGCAATAGGTCACTCTTTCCCATCTGCTATAGAAGCATTCCATATTTAAGAAAATACAACAGGTAATTACATCATTACCCATAACAACAAGATAACCGATTCTTATCTTTCTTTGTACCTCAAATCATTATTGGTCAGCAAACCTTTACCAAGGGAATCCTATCCTAAATTCCCTCTCACTATTACTTGAGCATACTAAGCCATACCTATATAGTTATCATCCCCCTCTAGATGTTATCTGGTCTAGTGATCTTCTAGGAATGCCCAAGCACTCCCTTTACCAACCTTCGATCAATACCTTACTAATTCATTTTCCTTATCTTCGTAAGGTTATATATGTTATAATTATCAACATTTTTATTCATACTACTTTCTTTTCTGCTATTATCAAATCATCATCAGGGTAAATTTTAGGGGCTAAATTTCGCCCATGGGATAATTTTCAATGTTTTTTTCCTGAAAAAATATTCGTCATTCTAAAAATTATTCGCCCAAACTCTATAGGACAAAATTATTTTACCTTAAGAATCACCAAAATTTTATAAAAACTATATAAAATCCTTAGAAATTTGAATATTTTAACAAAAATATTGCCAAACATTTATACTTGACATATAAAGGCCTAGTAAGATTCGACAAGATTTTTACAATTCAAAATAAATTTCCATCCTTAAAATTATCCCTGGTCATCATTTCCTAAAATGATTCATGACAACTCTATATCTCACAACTAGTAACAAGCTATTCTAAGTCTATCGACATGTTATATACATGCTCAATCATCGCCATATGCATTACAACATATCCTTGTGCACCAAGCATTTTACCCATGCCTACAATGCATATGTATTTTAGTTGTTTGTCTTTTGAATTCACATGCATAGACATGCCTTTAGGTTAATAGGCATATACATTTTCCTTAATACAACCTACAACCATGAGATCATAAACTTGCTCATATTCTCACATCACTTTACCTCTTTCATGAGGAATAACAACAGTCCAAAGGAATCCTTTTTTATTTTTCTTAAATAATGATTATCCCAACAACAGGTTTCAATCATTATAGGTCAGGTATACCTAATCTTGCAAATTCCCAATAGTCCTCTAAACATGAGGAGTTCTACATACAGGGCTTAGTATTTTATTCAAGCAACAATTATAATTGCCAAGGTTCTATCAACCCATACATATTGACAACATTACCACAATCCAATTCATTCATTCTCTAGACTTATGCATCCCCTCTAACAAGATTTTGTCTCTCTTTCCATTTACATTCATTTTCTTACCATCAACGCATATCAACATGTTCCTACTCATGTAGGAGGATTTCTAATTTTTAGCAAAAAAATGGAATAACTCTTTTGTTATTAGCATGCCTTGGTATGATTATTATTATTATTATTTGTTGTAAGAAATTCCAAAACTAAATTTCAATCTACAATCCTTCTTCTCAAGGAGCTTGTGTAGATAATAAACCAACTTTTCAAGGCATAATTTCTTTTCAAACTGGATCATCTTAGCCTTGATATACCAATCTTGTGAGTGATCTCTAGCTCATCCATTCCTAGTGTTTGAAACTCTTCTCTGATACCATTTTGTAGCACACCCAACCCCCTAATCCTCACTTAGGTTGGTGGGGTGTCAAAATTTCCTATTCTTCAACTCAATTATTTTCTCTAAAAGAATCCCTTTGATTGATTTTTCTCGTCAAGAGATTTCCAAAGACTGTAAGCATGCTCCAAATCGAGCTCTGGATCGAAAGTTACAACCTTCTAAAAATTTTAGGCCTCCCTTCACGATTTCCACTTCATCGCCACATGGCACCCACGTGGCTCCACGTCACCCGTGAAATTTGACCTGTCATAACACATCTCCCTCTAGATTGGACATGAATGTTGGCATGGCACCTGCCACCAAGACCCTCGACTTATTGGGCCCCTGACCCTTCTGCACTCGACCACTTCTCCACGAATTATTGTGATATCCAATATCCCTAGGTATCGTCCCATCAGGGTACTCGAATATCGGCCACTGGGGTACCGGGATATCAGCCCTCATGTAAACCAATACTCATTCCAAATCCAAGTTCTTGGTATGGTGTCTGAGTTGGCACCCAAAACACATGGCCTTACCATGCCCTGTCAGTTGTCTTAACTATCGTGCGACATGACGTGGATACCAAGGCACCGACCCATCGAAACATTTCTTATGCATTCGAGCATTGAATGCCCGATTTTGTGGCCTACCTAACACATCAAACACATGGTCTTGTCACATCCTATCACTTGTCATGCCATATGGCACTCATGACGCAATACAGACTACTGCCTCAAAATTTCGAATCACCTTGACACATGGCACAATACCCACATGACTCGTGGGCCAATCATGACATGACATGTCATCATCAGGCATAAGGTTCTCCACTTAGGTGTTGACACCTGCTCATTGCACATAGATTGAGTTACATCATCTGATGTCAATGGCGCATATTCTCCTCCACTCGCAGGTTGACAAGGGAGGGTTGGAACCCTTCCTCGGAATTGTGCCCCATCGGGAACCAAGATATTGGGAGATCGTAATGAGAATAGTTTTGGGGAAAAATATTAGTAGTCCAGAAAAATGAGTGGAACCCACCCTTGAACCATACCCCACCGCCTACCATTATATCGGGAGTTTATGAGATGAAAACAGACTCCAAAATCTTCTAGGGGTCCAGTACTTCAATACCCCAAGAATTAACCTCCCTCCTAAGCTTCTCAAGAATCAACGGTTGACATCGCTTGACACTCATATCTAACGACTAAGGGTTAAAGTGCTAAACCAAATGCCTCCATGCCCCACTGGGCCCACTCTCACCCTATGTAATCAAACATCGACACGCGTTGACTATCGTGGCATGTTGGCTGCCACGTTGACATCCTCATCATCTAACATCACCTCCATCATTCGAAATCAAGGTTGGAACCCTATGTGGGAGCCCTGCCCACCGGGTATTGGGTATCGAGGAAATCACAAAGCCTTGGCTTAAGGTCCTCCAGTGCTTTCGTATCCGGTAGCCCGATAATTCCAAGGCTCCACCTCCCGCTTCAATCCATTCGATAAAGATCGTACAACTATCAATCAACCTCTCAGTTGATCCTACGGTTATCGTTCCTCATCAGTTTACACTGCAATTTCAACGAGTAAACATCCCATCCTTGAATGGTTGAGATCGAATCCCTCTCTGGGATCGACCATTGTTTTCCTTCTCTTGGTTAAATGAAGATCTAGTTAGGCTTATTGGCCTAATCTTCTGATCTCATTTCAACGGACAAAGAATGACACAGGGTTCAAATGGTTAGGGTTCAATTATGGACCTCATCAAACCTAAGAGTATTGTTATGACTTCCTTCCTGGGATTTCAACTTACTCGCATGGCTTCAAATTCATTATAGCATTTCCAGTTAAATTGATCAACTTGCAAGGGAATATTACAACACTTCATTTATCTTAAAGAGATTAATATACATTTCTCAAGTTATAAGTTTGGATCCCATTCACAGGAAACCCAGTATAGCATGTATATTACTGTGCACACGAAAGCATAAATCTATAGCCACCCTCTTCCCTTCAAAACAAATACAGAGTGCTCATGTTCACATGTACAAGATGTTTACAATTCCACATAGTTCCACAATCACTCAAATACAAGGACTTATTGATGGAACGAATATCAATTCCACAATTTAGGCATACACATTTATGGTACAATCACAGACATTCGGCCATTCATTTCGATTCAGTTATACAGAGTATAAGAGATACTTATATATTTATGAATTGTAGCCAACCCAACTGACTGTGGGGTGAAGCCTTTCAACCCAACCATAGGCTCTACTACTCTGTCACTTCGACAACATACCACCCTTGTGCTAGGCTATGATAACACCAGGGGACTCTCTCAATTGACTCGACCAATCAAGGAATGGGTCAGGGAGGTTACTCTCCTCCACTCCACTCGAAACAACAAAAAATTTCCCTCTTTCCCACTGAGCTAAGGACCTCCACAAGGTTTATCATATGCCTTCCCAACTAGATTTCCTCTGCACAAGGGAGTCCCTTCACAACTACATTGTCCCTCAACGACCTCCTCTTCAGGTGTCGGTTTCTTTCCAATCAACATTAAGCCCGCGACCTTCTTTTGCTCCAGTTTGGATTTTGGGTCTTCTCTGCTCTAGTGTGACCATTCATGTCATGGGCATACATCTGAGTTCTTCATTTGCTCAAGTCTGACCTATAATTTCCTCAACTTTTGTGTGTTGCTTCTCTCGCCAACACCCATTATTTTCATGTTATTCCTTACTCAAACCAAACTCCAAGCTCTTTCTAGTATGAACTCTCTTTCTCTTGCACCTTCTCCTTCCTAATTTAATTTATTTAGTTTATAATTTTAAAATTGATAAAATTTGAGATGATTACATTACATCATTTAAATTAATTAGATAAAAAATATTTAGTTTATAAATTTTAAATTAACAAAAAATTGTTTTAATTAAATAAAAATTATTTAGTTTACAAATTTAAAATTAATAAAATTTGATAGGATTACATTACATCATTTAAATTAGTTAAATAAAATGTGTTTTTTTCTTAATCTAAATTGTTTTAATAATATCTCACTTCTTGAGAAATAAAATTGAATTTTTAATTATATTGATATTAATATGAATATCAAGCGGCAGGATTATTAATTTTATTATTATTGAATCAAAATTAAAAATTTAATATTAATATCAATTTTTTTATTATTATTAATTTATATAATTTTGAAAAGTAATTTTTAATTATATTGATATTAATATGAATATCAAGCGGGAGGATTATTAATTTTAATATTCAATTTTATTATAATTGAATCAAAATTAAAAATTTAATATTAATATCATTTTTTTTATTATTATTAATTTATATAATTTTGAAAAAACAATTTGGCTATTTTCTTCACTTTAAAAATAATATCTAAAATAAATTGTAAATTATATGATATATAAAATTAAATTAATAAAAAAACTTAAAAGAATTATAATGTTATATTTATTTGAAATTTTTATATTTAAAAGAATTATAATGTTATATTGAAATATATAAATGGGCCTAATGATTAAGAACATGTGTTTCCTCTTAAAAAGTCACAGGTTCAAATTTAGATAAAAATAAAATATGTATTTAATGTGTTGACCGTGACTATTCTAACTAAATTCAATTAATAAAAAATTACAGTCTTTATAAAATATAAAACCAATCATTTATACATTTAATATATTTCAACATATTTTTGTTAAAAATAATTACATATTACATTCTTTATAAAATATAAAATCAATCATTTATACATTTAATATATTTCATACATATTTTTGTTAAAAATAATTACATATACACTCGAAAAGGAAAGATGAAGAATGAAAAATAATCAATATACAACACCTTTATTATATTTTAAAAAATGACATAATAGCCTTTGTGCAAGGTGGTAACCTAATTCTATAACACGATACTTAGCCAATATTTAAATTGGTATCTTGGTAAATTTTTAAGCATCGAACCTTTGGTTTGTGAATATTTCTAACTAATAAATAATTGTTTATTTATTTTTGAATCATGATGTATTTTATATTTAAATTAATAAAAACATTTAATATAACCTTTGAATAATTTAAAATATATTTATATTGAATAATTATTAATATTTCATAACCAGAAATTAACACCACCTACCTGATCCTTGCTAATGGGAAATCATAAAATGCCCACCATAAAACATGACACCCGAATAACTACGAGATAATGCATTATTTTTGTTAATCTTTAAATATAATATAATATAATACAAAATTTTATGCATTTATTTTTTTACCTAAATATAATATAATATATAGTTTGAGTGAGTTTAATAGTTAAGAATATATGTTTTCTCTTAAAAGATTACAAGTTCAAATTTAGAGGGGTATACGGTATGTATACTTTAGTAGACTTTACCAATCAAATCTCTAATCGGAGGTTTCTCAAGAGTTTGACTTTCTATATGCCTATAAACGCTTGAGATCTTTCTTCTTTAAATATCAAAGCCTGTGAAGTGCTCCATGAGACTTGTAAATCATTTTTCCATTATTGCCTGAGCAATAAAGGATAGCATTGCCCACATTTATGTTTGTCTTTGTTGTTTGATGTATTATTATGTTTTATTCTCTGTTCTTTATTAACTCGTGTCTGCAAGCTTGACCCAACAAGTGGTATCAGAGCAGGATTCAAATGAGGAGCCCCTTGAAGAAGAGTTCACAAATGACCCCATCTTCGTTAAATTTATTTCCGATGGTTTCAACTCGACGAAATTCGCGAGCGAGGCCCTCAACAGCAGATTCGTGGTCTCGTGTGCAGAAAAATTAGTTGAAGGGATTTGCTTGTCAAAAACAGTTGAGGAATGAAGTCTATTCATGCCATGAAGAGTTGATTCAGTGGCTCTGGAGCTTAAAGGATGTTGAGGGGGTTTTGATCGTGGTTAAATATGGGGTTAGCAACTTGCAAGGTTCAATGCAAGTGGTTAGAGGATGATGTGGAAGGAAATATTTACAAGGGCGTAGTGATGGAAACAGGAGAGGAGGTGGATTCAAGCATATTGCAGACAAGAGAGGTGGATAGGGATTGGTCAAGGTGAAAGAGGCCATGGGAGCCATCGTGGCGGCCAATGAGGAGCATAAATCCTAACCGCACCATTTTCGCCTTGAGATGACACTGTGACTCCATACATTGTTGGAGTGCTTAATGTGTAGTTGTCCCTCCCCCTTGTTGCTAGTGATTGAGGCAAGTTCACACTACCTCATCTACGTGCAGAGTAGAGTCTTGGTCATTGTTTGCTCGTGGTTTCCTTTGGTTGATGCCACATGGGTTCCTCTTCATGTATTTGGTTGGTTGAAGAGTAGATTATCAATGGTGGATGGACATGTTTGGCACATTGCTTATTTCTTAGGATTTGGTTGTATTGTTCGATGTTGTCAATAGTGTGTGGGTTCTTTGGTGGTTCTAGCGCTAGCAAAACGTGAGACTTGTGGGTTTGACACTCTGTTGGGTTTTTATCTTCCTTTCGGTGACAACTCTATTGGGTTTTTCTCTTCCTTTCGGTGACAAATCTTCGATGAGAGATAAGTTTGTCGAGTAAGAATGAAGACAAGAAGGGCCCAATCTAATAAAGTAACATGAGGGACACAAGGGATCCGATAATGCTAAGAGGAACCCTTGTGCATGGGTTATTGATTTAGTGAAGAATTCGGGTGTAGGTCTATTCTTAGTTTGGCTGCAACATGGAGGGTAGTTGTTCATAATGGCCATGGTGAGTAGAGTCCACTCTTGTGCTTTGTAATTGTAGAAATGACAACAATGATCATGGAGTACGCCTTGATTTTTTTTTTTAATTTTGAGCAGAGGGGGAAAGAAGCAGGTAGATGCTTCTTGAATCAACACTAGATGAAGTAGCGATAACAATGGAGATGGTGATGATCAAGAGGTCAAGATCGCAGAGTGTGAGGCAAACGTTCTGCATAGCTAGGAGCTCTGGTGTGAGGAAGAGGACTTGGCTTCCGATTGAGATGGCAAGGTAAAGGTTTTTGAATGCAAAGTTTGAGGTGGAGTTGAAAATTTTCTTTTAATTATATGTAAATGGGCATACGACAGTAATATTTGGTTAGGCATGCGCACCTTGAGTTTGAAATTTTATCAATAAATTCTAGATGTAGACCTAGGTCATAGGGGAGAGCATATGGTATTCCCAGATACCTTGATGGAGGTTTGGTTGGATTTGGTGATCTAGGTGGATATCAATGGCCACCCACCTATTCCACTGGATCAAAGAACAATTTCCATTTTGGCAGTTTTTTTTTACAGGTTTTTGGGTCCCAAACTTTCGGGGTCGTTTTGAGGCCCTAAATAACATTTTTTGGGCTCGACATCACCCAACATGTAGTCGTAGGCAAATGCTAGGTCGAATGGAATATGTACTCCTCAGATATACCTTTCAAATGGTGTATCAAGCGCCCCAAATGAAGATCGTATGAAAAAGCTACACCCTCGAGAAGTTGACGTATCAACTACCCCCATCGGGGCCCACAAACCTTTTGGAATTTCATCTCCCAAGGTTAGGGTTTTGGATGTTTATGTTTTTCTCATTTATTTTTATATTTAAAATGCCTTTGAAGCCTCATTGTACTCATATTCTTGTGATTGAGTGTAGCCGTCACATCTCTTCTCAAAGATAAGTCGCCACCATTCGAGCAAGTTTGTTTCAGTCTACATTTTTACAGTTTCAGTAGGTTTTCTTTATTAATAGAAGTCAAGTTTTATTGTTAAAATAAAATCCATAATGGAAATTGTTCTTTGAGCCAGTGGAAAAGGTGGGTGGCCACCGATATCCACCTAGATCATTTGGTCATGGGAAACCCCAAGTCAAGTTTAAAGGGGGGAGGGGGGAGTTAAGTCAAGAGTCATGGTTTCATTCACATGGTTTTGGTAGCTCATGATTTTAGAGCCCATGGATTGCATAACTCCAATGAAATTATCTTGGAGGTGAGAGGTGAAGGCTCACTTGGTTGGCTTGGTCAAATTCGTTCAAGGAAGTTATCTTTGTTGGTTATAGTGATGGAGATAAGGGATGTAGATTTTGGGATCCTACTACCCACAAAATCATCACTAGAAAATATATGTACATGGAACAATCAGGAGTTGTTCATGATCACAAAGGGAGATTTGTTTGCAAACTTAGGGAATCGTTGTATAGCCTAAGGTAACCAACCAATGGTATACGATGTTTGATTCTTTCATGGTGAACCGAATTTTCTTAGAATGAGTATGATCATCGTGATTACCTCAAAAGTTTCAGTGAGATAGTCATTATCCTGGTGTTATTGTTGATGATATGCTTGTTGTAAGCAAAGCATGGTTGATATCAGCAAGTTAAATACATATTTTTCCATGATGTTTTAGATGAAGGATCTAGGAGAAACAAAACAAATCTTGGGCATAGATGTATAGAGAAACGAGGAAAATGGTAAGTTGTTGTTTTCACAATTCTATGGTGAAGATACTTATGAGATTCAATATGAACATTGGAAAACTGGTAAATACCCCTTTAGCTTTCCATTGTAAGCTTTCTTCAAGTTTATGTCCTGGTAGTAAGGAAGAAAAGGATTATAACTCTCATGAACCTTATTGTTATAACCCTAATTTGCACCATACATGCTTACCGGGCATCAGGCCATCTCAGATTCCTTCTTTGTCAAAACACTGCTGAACAACTCTTCTTAAAAACCCCTTTTATAAAAACCCACGTGCCCTACTCCATTATTGCACACGTGTACACGCTAGCTGACCCAAGACAACCCGCATGTACCTACAAAAGCACGGAAAAAGGAAAGTTGTTGACAGAACATACAGCTTTGGGTAAGTTAATTAAACCTTTCGGCCATGCATGGCCAATCACTCGACCAAATACCTATCTTATTCTAGCCTATAAAAGAAGGGTTAGGGGTCCCATTTGAAAGGAGGAAAATCATAGTAAAGAAACTATACCCGATCAAGCATTCCCTTTGTCCCAACCTTTAGCCATCCTTGTGCAAAAAGAAGTATAGAGCAAAGCAGTTGGAAGATAGTGAAAGAAGAGCCCATGACTAGGATGGAGGAGAAGTAGCTGACTTTATCATTGTAAGGTATCATTGTGAAGTTAATAAAAGAATTGATTTTCCCGTCCTGCCATATGAGATTGTCATTATTTGGATATTGATTGCTCCATTTATTAAATCTCTAACCCATTAGTTCATAGATCAAATGCATGTGGATTTCTTTGTTTTCCTTTTGTGAATGCAGGTCAGCATTGGGAGGAGAGTTGCAGTCAAAGAACGACCAAGCGCAAAAAGGGATCGACATCAAACACGAAAAATAAGGTACAGAGAAACAAAAAAATGGTAAGTTGTCATTTTCACAATTCTATGGTGAAGATACTTATGATATTCAATATGAACATTGGAAAACTAGTAAATATCCCTTTAGCTTTCCATTGTAAGCTTTCTTCAAGTTTATGTCCTGGTAGTAAGGAAGAAAAGGATTATAAGTCTCATGAACCTTATGCAAGTACAATATCAAGGTTGATGTTTGCGATGAAATTCTCATGTATTTCACATGCAGTTGGTGTTGTCAGCGAACACATGGAAAAATTAGGTAAAGAGCATGGAAACGGGTGCTTTAGTATCTTAGAATCATGAGTATCATCTACAGTGGTTGTACTGATTTAACTTTTGTTTATGTTGATTCAGATGAGGTGGAGGGGTCCATATGGGAGAAAAGTGTGTAGATGTGTTCATGCAACTAGTATTGTTGAGAAGTTGCGGTTGTGTTTGACTTCTCTTGGCTTGCAGAAAAGGTTATGATTGATTCGTTGGGCAAGGTATCCGAAAATTGTTGTCAAGATGGATATTGTTGGGTGGTGACAACACATACCTTGCAGTTATATTTGTTTGGTTGGAGGTTTCTCCAGCATATGGCTTTATGTATGCCCAGAAACGCTTGAGATGTTTCTTGTTTAAATATGGAAGCCCATGAGGTGCTCCATGAGACTTGTAAATCATTTCTCCACTATTGGTTGAGAAATAAATTATATCATTGCCCCCATTTATGTTCGTCTTTCATGTTTGATGTATTATTTTGTTTTATTCACTCATTTTTGCATGCTTGAACCAACATGGGAGAGCATGCTGGAGTAATTCTTTGGCTTCAAAGAAGTTATTGAGAAATATTATTACATTGGTAATGGTTTTCTAATTTATTCCAACCCCTATGCTCACCTACAACTATCAATTTATCCTTAATTTTACTCTTCATAGTGTTGGTTCACATAGTTTTCAAATTTTAAAATGGAAACAACATAAGCTAACACAACATAAAAACTAAAAAAGAATAATGGAAAGAATTATTCAAATACCACGAGGGAGGAGAATGGAAAAAATGAGCTATGTATTCCCACAATGATCATACTTCTTTTTACAAGGTACATTTCCATACTTTCCTTCACGAACGTCTTGACATCGGTTGTGTAACCAATGAATGAAAAGTGCATCAAACAAATTTGACACCATAAATAACAAAACCAAAAATAGAAATCATGTGCAACCATTTTAGTTAGCATAGTCAAAACATTCTACCTTTTGGCTCTTTTCCGACGATTTTTTCCATTTGAATTTGCCTGAAATCTTGTGAGGAATGGTTCAATATGCATATTTGAGTGGCTAAGTTTGTATAATCGGAGTGCCCCAGGGGTTTTTCAGCATGCTAAATCCATTTATGTATTCAAAAATGAAATTTAAACAACAAAAAATAGTGATTTGATCTATATTTACATCGTCGGATTCTGGCCAAAAAAACCAAAAGGTAGAACATTTAGCCACCACCATTTTAGCTGGCTAAAAGGAGGCGTGGACCTCATGAAATACAATGAAATTTTTATGAAATGAAACTTTCCATGTATCCCAACACTCTAGCAATGATGAACAAAATAAAAAATGATCAAGTCGACCCCTCTTCTAGAAAATGTTATGTAGCGGGGGTCTGCCATGTGTGATCTCATTACATATTCAATATGTTTGCACATTTTGAAAGATGATGGTGTAATGTATTTTGTGCATAAACCACAACCAATTAACACCTCTACAAGAAAGAGTCACCCCTTGGAAGATGTCCACAATTTCAATATTAGTATTCAATGGATTGTTTTAAGGCTCTTTCACATCCAATGGTAGGTAGATGAGAAGAATTATGGTTGGTGTGATACAATGAAATCAATTCCTTGGATGGTGCTCTAGTATCATGGATGGTGATATTCTAAATGTATGGTAAGATATCATCCATTTAAGTATGCATGATAACTCTCATACATTTAAGGGATGTATGAGAATTGTTACATGCATTCTAGTTACGTGAACATGTACCTTCTAAATTTTTTATCAATATGCACCTTGCAATAGAGAATTTAATGCTCTATATTTTGGGATATATACCATTCAATTTAAAAGTTCTTTAAATCAGATGGCATATATCTCAACATGTTGAGCATTAAATTCTCTATTGTGGGGTGCATATTATTTACCTACAAGGAAAGTGGGAACCTCCATCTCGTTCATAGAGATTACAAACGGTGGACACGATGAAAAAATATCTAAAGAAAGAAACATGGAGCTATATGGAAGTATTTTGGAAAAAAGATAAGCATATGGCTAGAAAGCCACGAAAAAAGAGCTAAAATTCAGGCCAATTTTATAGATTATCATTCAACTATGGACCACCTTATCACACTTAGGATCATTGCAGAGGAGTGTCGCAAAAATAAAACCAATCTCCTTTGTTGTTTCGTTTACTTTAGGAAATATTTTTACATTGTGCCTATGACTAACCTTTGGAATAGATTAGAAGAGCTAAAAGTTCCCTTCGAGCTAAGGTTTGTTGCAGTAAGGTTGTATGAGAATGTTATTGCCAAGTTTAGGAGCATTGAGGGTTGGTCAGAAGAAATTAACTGCAATATCGGAGTCAAGCAAGTTTGTTCCCTATCCCCTACCATTTTTGGCATTTACATTGACAAGTTAGAATATTGTTTGGAACCTACAGGTTGTGTTGGACCAACTCTTCTAGTATAGTAATCATCCTTCTTCTCTATGTCCATGATATTTTTCTTATGGCAAGGAATCCATATGACCTTAGTAAACAACTTAGAATCCTCAAGGAATTCTTCTCTAGTACAGGTGTGACTATGAGCACTAAAAAAATGAAGTTTATGATCATCAAATCCAACAAGATCACCTACGATAATTTTGTATATGAGAAAAATATCTTGGAGGAAGTGGATTCATACAAGTATCTTGGAATTGATATTCATCATAAGCTCAATTGGTACTATATCATTGATAAAAGGATAAATGGATGGTGAAAATATTATTATGGGCTTGAAAATAATTGTAAATTAGTATACCTTTGGTTTGGGATAAGAAAAATCTTCTCTTTGAGACTCTTCTCACTCATGTTATCTTATATCGATGTGAATTTTGGAGATGCAATATCTCTCAAGAATCCTGGAAAAATATATAGCAGATCCAAAACAATTTTATAACTTATAATCTCAAAATTAAGGGAAATACACCCTATCATATCCTCCTCATCGAAGTGATTATTTCCCTCATTGAGAGAACATGAACTATGATTAGGTACTTAATGTACAAGAACAAGATAAACAACATGGATAACAAGAGGCTCCCCAAAATTGCTTCATACTCTAGCCAAAATCACCAACGGCTCAAGAGAGGATGACATAATGATCCAAGTCTTGGCTAAATCATTGGGGAATAACAAAAGAAATTATTCTACAGAATAGCAATGATATTAAGAATATTGTGCAAGCTAAATTTAAGGAGAATCTATGGTGTGATAAATAATTAGAGGATAAAATAAAATTAAGATATTAGAAGGAGGTGGCTAACCCTAACCTTGAAGATCAAAAGTATCTCTTTGTTATAACTAGCGTAAAGAAGAGAATCAATATTGCTAAAATAAGAACTAATTATCATGAGCTCCATAGTGAAACTAGGCATTGGGCAATCCCCAAAACACCATGGCAAGAAAGAATATGTCACCTTTGTGACTCCAAGAGGGTTGAAGATGAAAATAAATTTCTCCTAGAATCCCCTATGTATACCCATATTAGATCTTGTTAGCACTAAGAGTCACCCTCATATTGCAAGAGGATAAGCCCAGTACCCATCAAAAATTTTGGTGGATGTTGGTTTTATGAGTGGAGGTCAAATGGACATAGCTCAGTACAAGAAATTTTAACAAAGGAACTGGACTAGCAACACATAAGGAAACGAGGTTCTCATGAACTTCAGTGAGTTTTTTAAGATTAAAGGTGAGCAGAAGGAAGACTTAGTGAGAAAAGTGGACAAGTCTTCCATGAGCATCTGGACTTCAAGCATCTTGGTGAAGAAAAACTCAGGCACAAGTGCACTCTTGAACCTAAGTTTCAGACACTGAAAATATTACAACAACATAATAATCAAACCTCCATTACTATGTGGCTACAAAAACTCGTCTGGATCCTCCATGCACGAGCATTTCAACCTAAGAAGAAGATAGATAACAAGGAAAGTAATGGAACAAGTCACTACTGCATTATAATCAAACCTACATTACAAAACAACCACAACCCTCGACTGGATCCTCCATGCCCGAGTGTTTCAACATAGTTTACACAAGAAGATGAAAGGAATTGACTTCTATTAATGCGAAAGTCTCAAATCATATACATAACTAGAGAACAACTCTGGCATCAAAATTACATAGTAAGGAGTTCTGCTCAACCAGTTGACGAAGATAAGAAAATCTTGAACTGATCTATTTATACTAAGATCATTCCACAACTACCAGGAGTATGATCTGGCCATTCCATTCAAATCCTTTCGTCTGCGTCTTCTTCTGTCAGACTCTGCATGTATCCTCCTGTTAGACGTAAACTCATCTCATCATGGGCCTACAGGAAAAATCGTCCATCATGGTACCTTGGGCTGACAATTTTGTCTCCACGACCAGACCCTCCACGCCTTCTATTTATGTGATTCAAGGTTTCAACCACCATTCCTTTTCATTAACTTCTTTTTCCTTGGGATCACAACGATGCTTAATGCCTAGGGGGCGGCTACGTGTTGCTATCGGATTTGATGTTATATAAGAAAGTGATTTTGGGGCCGTCAAAGGTGTTTGGATTCACACTGCTTTTGAGCCCGCAATTCACCACCTTCATCCACGTATCTCTTTTACTATACCACGGTTTCGATTGCGGGACCGCTCAATAATTTTAACACTCGAGCAAGTTGCATCCCCACAATGAAGCGTGGTCGTCGATCTAGTCATGATATGCAATCTAGGAGATCCCTGCTTTTGTTTCCATGCACTGCTCTTGGATGGACCCTGCTTCCTGCTGCGAAGATCAATGACTCACAATTACTTCAGGAATTCGAGATTCGAGCCTTTTCAATGCATAGCTCTTACAATCCTACGAAGTGTCGAATTCCCCAAGTGTGAGATCCGTCGCCGCATTTCTTCTTATTTTGGACGACCGAGATTTACTTTGGGAGTTTGGGCTTTGAGATCTTTCTCGTGCTTGCTTG
>ML780479.1:1584403-1597439 GCA_009831015.1 Picea engelmannii
TGTTCAGGTATTGGGTTGGTACAACAAGCAGTGAGATTAGATTGTGACAGTCATAGTGCAATCTTCCTGGCAAAGAACCTAGCTTATCATTCGAAGACAAAACATATTGATGTTCAGTATCACTTTGTGAGAGAAATGGTTGAGGAAAAGAAGCTGTTGCTGGAAAATGTTGACACTTTGAAGAATGTTGCAGATTCATTGAAAAAGTCTATGAGCACATAAAATTTCTCATGGTGTAGAGTAACAATGGGCATTGCTGCCCTGGATTTTTGATTATATAATCCCCTAGACCCCTGGATGCAAAGAAAACAACAAGTGGGAGAATGTTGGGTATGTGTTATATTCTTTGCATGTGTGTGTGGGCGTGTCAGATATGACAACTGTGTCTGACGATCCCTCATACTAGTGCTCTATTTGTGCTATGTGCGTCGGGTGTTTTCCTAGGGGGGTCCCAAGGGGGGCAGGTATGCCCCCCCTTGGTTACGCGCAGCGTTCGGGGCAACGCCTTGAAATGTTTTTTGGGCGATTTTTGCTATTTTTAGCGGTTTTGTAAATTAATCATGGATTAAGGGATTAGGGTTTTGGTATCTACGGAATACCTAAAAACATTGTATATATTGTATGGTGAATGGTGAAATTCGATATAATGAATATAAGAAAGGTTTTCCTGATTAAGGGTTTCCGGTATAAATCTCTGTGTACTATGCGAATGAGCCATTGATTAAATTATGTTTTTCTTAAGAATCTATATGCATTTCTTTACTTCATAGGTTTAAAACTTACACATCTTGTGCTTCTGTTCGTCTAGAGTAACTCTGAACTTGATGTCAAATTGTGACCTGCAAAAGAGCTCGAATTTCCCCTCCATCATTTTAATCACCTACAGGGTAGCATCGTTCTCCTTCCTAACTTTTTCCATTGCTTGGGCTACCGTGGTCTTAACTCTCTAGTATGTCTCTGCCAACTTGAAGTATTTTTCTTCTCGAGTCCTAGGATATTTTGGGTCCTCCATCCACCCCTTGACTTCTTGGACCATCCCTGATTATGATATGTTGTTTCGTTGGATTCAAAATGCTTCTTCATTTTCCACGACCATTTTCTTGTCCTCTTATGAACACATATATTAGAATCTAGACCTAACCATCTAGGCTTCTCTAGTGTCCATGGAAGAGTTGACAAGTCCCTAGGAGGAAGATGCCTCTGATTTATTTCCCTTATGTCGGCCTCCTTGCACTCCTCTCCTTTCCATCATGTAGTTCCTTACTGACTTGATCTTTGTTGGTTGTCTACACACTACCTCCGAGCCATTCTTCCTTATTTAATTATGACATTGTCTCTTCCACATACTCTTAATCTCCCTCCTGTTTGAGACACACTGCACCTTACACTTAAAATTCCAACCACCTTGACTTTGTTGAATTCCCCCCTGATTCTTTACAGGGTTCGAGAGCCTCAAACCCTTCTTAACAACCTTATGCTTCTAGACATAGCCGAGGTTCCCAAAAATTTCAGTAATGCTCCTCCGCCTGAAATGATCATCCTCTATCAACTTAACTAGCTTCGACCCACTACATCGACTTCTCACCATGCAATATCCTTTCACGTCCACTTTTGCAGGCCAAATCCTTTTCATAATTGCTTCTGGATGGATCATGTCAATCTTCGCTATTCTCAAAGTACTCCCACGAATTTGTGCATATCTACTATTCTGGTGCTTGGATCCCACGACAGTTGGTTATGTACAAGCCTTCTCTCCGAATAATGGTCGCCCCCCTCGACGCCTCGACATACTACAACCATAAATACTCTACTAACCAACTATCTGAGCCTCCTCACCACTTGTCTTGCACTTACCATCATGTTTAGGGGTTGGCGCAAATGATACGAGTCTCGTCAGAACCGCCTTTATTACTCTGACCTACAGGAGTTTGGGTCCAGATCCCACTCGGGTTTCTTCCCTCCTTTCTGATGTTCCAACTGTCCTCATTATCCCGTTGAACCTCCAGGTGGTTGTCCTTTGTCGTTGCTTGTCCTTAACATGTAACACTCCATTTAGAGAGGATTGGTTATGAAATATTGAAATAATATTTATTATAATTTTATTTCGATATATTGATTATTATAATTTAATATAAGTATATTTTAAATTAATAAAAAATTATAATAAATATTTTTATTAATTTATAAATAAAATATATCATGATTAAAAAATAAATGTTATTTATTACTTAGAAATATTCGCAAACAGAACGTTCCATACCTTAAAATTTACCAAGATACCAATTTAAATATTTTCTTTGTATCGTGTTATTGAATTAGGTTGCCACCTTGCACTAAGGGTATTATGTCAATTTTTTTTAAATACAATAATTCCAACACTATATGAACTATTTTTCATTCTTCCCTCTTTTGGGGTGCATACATAATTATTTTTAAGTATAAATTATTTTTTTCATATTTTTAGAGAGAGTTTATTTTTTTATTAATTTAATTTAGTTGGAATAATTGTTAGAAAAAGTGTTATCCTTTTCACTTTAATTTTGGGTAGATTCATTTTAACCTTGGGTTTATCAAGTACTGAGAGGGACAAAATCTCTAGAGATTTGAGAGGAAAGGTGTATACTTTGAGAGATCCCTCTGATGCCCCATAAATCTTGGATTTAGCTAAATCTACGGTGATTTACACTAAACTATAAATATTTATTGAAATAAAATAAAATTTATTAAAAAAACTATGTAAATGAATATTAAATAAAAAAATATTTTTCTTATTAATTTTTATAAAACATTGCTTAAATTTGTTTATTTAAAAAAAATTAAGTTTAAGTATCAATCATTTTTTAATATTAATTTTTAGCATTATCTAATTGAAATAGTTTTTTTCGCCAAAATCCTACAATATAAATTTGCACAAAAATTCAAGCTAATTCAAACTTAAAATTGCTTGATAAAAAAATAAAACCAAGATTTATAAAAAAATAAATAAAAAATTAAACCTTAGTTTTATTTTTTTTATTAAGTAATTTTAAGTTTGAATTATTGCTTTAAGTGTGGGAGATTATAAGCTTAGGAGAATTAAGCTCCTCTCTTTTATATATGTTTTGATCACTTGATCGCAATACATGTATTTCGCGCTCATGAACTTGGAATGACTATGTGTGATTGTTCATTCATTATTCAAAGTTGACTTTCTCTTATCCTCGGATCAAAACCCAACAAATCCATCTCTTTCATCTTGTACTTTATTACTTTATTAGTGTTGACTTTTTCCAAGAAAAAATTCCTCAAATTTATATAGGGTATAAATTCGTTTACAAAAGGCAGTAGCAAGCTGAGAAAGCAAGTTCAAAGAGCTAGCCAAGATAGGACCAATACATTTGAAGACCACAGTGCTTCAAAGGAAAGAGAACAAAGACCATTTTAGCAAGAGGAAGCCTGGACGGATAAGCAAGTAAAAGCTTACAAATGCTGTCCACAAACTACTTGAAAAGGCCATTTTAATTCGAAGATATTGATAAAGGAGATAGGGCTCTCTTTTCCTTTATCACAGTGATAGATCGAGAGTCTCCCAACCACTTTGCTTAGGGCCCTCTTTGAGAGAGCATCCGCCTCTGCATTGTGGGATCTGGGGATATGATGGAAGTTGATATTGGTGAAGATTTTGGATAGCTCCAGCATTTTTTGCTTCCAGCCTTCAATATGGACTGAATGGAGATTGCAATTATGATTGATCCAGTTGATAATAACTCTCGAATCTCCAAGAACATGTAAGTGGTTTAAAGACCAAAAGGAAGCGAGAGTGAGAGAAGCCCATAAGCCCAAGAGTTCGGCTTTGGTGTTTGTACCCGCACCACAATTAATGAACCACTTTGTGATCCTCGACGGATGGGTTTTGAAGGTGCCTCCCGCCCCACAACACTTGGTATTAGTATAGGGGTTAACTATATATTTTTTCACAATCTGTAATGTTCAACATAACAAACTTCAAATTTTATTTTTTATATAATAAAAGACAATCTTTTCTTTGTAATCTTATTGGAGAAGAGTTTTAATGTCTTAGTGTTGGCTTCACTATTCCCAATGTTCTAAATTTTCTATTTTCCTAAGTTCACCTAAGGTTTGAGTTTATTATAATTTTATTGAAAATACAGAGCTTTGATAAAGTTTTGAGTTTATTATAAAGTTGTTAGATCATCTTTGGTTATGTTCAAGCTCGTTCAAGCCTGTGGTGGTTGTATTAATACTTCTCCAGTGTCAAATGGTGGTTGCATTAACACTTTGAGTTTTTTATAAAGTTGTTACATCATCTTTATCAATGACGGCTATATTAATACTTCTGTAGTGTCAAATGGTGGTTGCATTAGCACTTTGAGTTTGTTATAGAGTTGTTACATCATGTTTGGCTATGTTAAAGCTCATTCAAGTAAGTGGTGGCCATATTAATACTTTTGCAGTGTCAAATGGTGGTTGCATTAACACTTTTTTCACTATCAAATGTCAGTGATTAATACTTCTGCATTTTCACTGAATAAATCTCCCCCTCGCCACCTCATCTTCCTCTTCCCATCACCCCCTCATTGTCTCATCTTCCTCTTCCCATTACCGCCTCATCTTCCTCTTCCATCAACTATCCTTGCACAACAATGAATAATAATTCCATCATAAGATTTGTCCATGGTTGGGGTGCTTCTACATTATATGTTTCATATTTGCAATTGTGTTACAATATACATATAGAATACATCACATGCTCACTTGTTTGTTGAAGATACAGATACATCATTCTTGTTTGTTGAAGTTGTTTCTCGTGGGTTGAAGTTGTTGTTGAGACTTTGGAGATCCTCATCCTGCACTTAAGGTACAAACTATCGTCTCTCACTTACATTGATTTATCATAAACCAATAGAAATATGCAATATTTTGCAATAACCTATTTTCTGGCCTATGTTCAAGTTGTTTTCTTTCTCTAATCATCTGCTTCTCCTATACCAACGTATTGTTGTCATTCTCTATTCATAAACATCTTTAGATTGTGTTGAAGGTAGGATTTGAAATATTGAATAGTGAGTAGTGAATATGATGTAATTAGAAGGAGAAATCATATTTAACAATATATAGAAAGATAAATAAACATCATATTTTTTTCTACATACAATCTTTGTTGTTTAAAGATGGGGTCTTTCTCAGTTGTGAACAATGGTAGCCTTTTCTGATGTCTAAAATTCAACAAACAAGTCTTTGTTATTTAAATATGGGGCTTGCATAGTTGTGAGCCATGGTAGCCTTTTTCTAATGTCTGAAATTCAACAAACAAGTAGTTATAGTTCTGGTCCCCCAAGCTATGCCAATCAACAATAGGAAGGGAAACAAGCAATGAAAATGATATATATATTCCTTATTCACCCACTCCTAAGGATCTAGAAGAGAGACAACTGCACTTACATATGTATTGGGAATAATAAGAGATTGGGAATACTAGGCATTGGGGCATATGCGTAGGGGCCTAAAGCGAGCTCCATAGCTCAAGCGCCTTCCCTGGTTGGCTTGCATTAAGCTTCAAGCTCTACTCTATCCAGTTGGCATGGGATGCTGGCCATATTTTGGATTATAGCGAGAAACCCGAAGAAACTAGAGAGCCATGTAGTTGACTCATGGGAATTATCTATCCGACCGATGCTTTTCCACATACACAAGAAGGGTGGGTGGTGGGTGAGATCTCAGTGCGGGAAAGATATAGGCCTCATTCTATGAACCATTCAATATATCAAAAGACAAAACCTGGGAAGCTGGGAATGGGTAGTGTTAGTTGTTATCTTCCATTACCTTCTCTAGAACAACACTTATTGCATGATTTACGCATTTTTCCCAATGTCTCGCTACAGATGACTACTTTGAATATGTTAAAATTTTAACAGAGAGAAAATGGAAAATCATTCTACAAACTCTTATATTGGTGATTTTAGGTTTAGAAAATACGATTTTTCTCACCTAAAATTTAACTCGAAGAACTGCAAGCCAAGGTGGTATCCAAGCACGATAGGCACCATGGACCTAAAAATACAAAATAGTGAAGGAATGGTGAAGGACAATTTCAATAGTTCTAGCAGTCCCCTATCACACTGCCCATTGACATTACAATAGACATCATTAGTCATCCTTGCTAATGCAAAATTGTGCTTTACTGCCATGCATTCATTTTTTACTACCAATTACAAATAAAAAATCCATACCTAAGCCTAGTACGATAACCACATGCTCCTGATCTCAGGGGTTACTTTAGAATTAGAGACCACATCGACGAAGCGTTTGATAAATCTCTCTTCTCTACATGACCAATTTTTTTAAATTGTTTGTTTTACAATTACATGATATATGAGTTTATCAAATGTGTGCATTAATAACAATGTACCATTGAAGGTCCATCTTAGTTCCTACCTATCCCATGGCCATGACCGAAAGAGATCTCTTGATCATTTGAAGTTATTTTCTTTCAGAATGAAAATCTGTAAAATAAATTCCCCAAGATTTATCTTTCCTTCTAAACCACATATACTATTCTAAGATTCTAACCACATACAAAAGCTTTGTATACGATATGCAAAGTACCTTAACCGTTCGATCACTAATAACATTTGTAGGAATTGGCACTTTTTTAGAAGCCTGTGCTAGATCGAATCGTGATGGAAAGAAATCCACCTACACTCAGCAGGTTTCATATATTCCAGTCAATATCTGCACGTCCATCTAAGCACCTACTCCTACCCTTATGTTGGCTAAGAAAATATATTTTTGTGATGCTGCAATATAGTCTAAATTAGAATATTGTTAATTATTATGCCCTTTTGATCTACAAAAGAGTGTGATGGAAATAAGCATGAGTAGGAGGGTTAGTGATGATGATATACTTCCTCATCTCTATGAAAAAAGTTCATGGAACCATTGCAATGGTTTTTATGAGTACATTTGGGTGCATTCATAGGGATCTGCATGTAATTTGGGCCAATCCTATGGCGTTGTGTGTCTACATATGCAAGCGTTCGAGTCTGAAACATTTTGTTGTTGGTATAGTATATACTAGAAATGATGGCACCATGATTGAATGCCAAAATTGTGTTCTCATTGAATAAGTTGTCAATATTCTTGTTCAAAACCAACTATCCCACAAGCTACACAACAACACAATCCCCCGAAAATCCATAGAACACACAAAATAGTACCCAAAACGTTTATGTCGTCCAATTCATTTTCATAGTTGATACTTGTACCCTCTTTGTCTCCTTCAACATGCATCAAATCTTGAATCTACACATACTCATTGTAGTGATGTTAACATGTAGCTAGGGAAAATATGAGGCTCTTGCATGCGTTTAGGAAGAATGTGGCCACCGTCAATGAGGCCTACGACTGTGTGGTGGTAAAGGAAGACGACGAGGGAATTTTTGGTGTGTTACGCCCTCCTTGTTTTTGTGCTCTATAATGCACTTCCACAACCACTTAGGTATGATCCCCAATGGGAGACTGGTCCAGCCTGATTTGACCTCCTCAATCTCCTTTACCGTTAGGTCGAGGACAACAAAGGGGCACTACTTGGAAGGAAAAAGAGTATTATTTTTCTGGTGAGGTTAAATCTAGACAGGAAGTTGAGTCACATGGCCCTGCATCACTTTATTGGTTGTGGATCCTGATTATCTTCTTGATTCAGAGGTTTGTTTCAGTCGTTCTTAGACCCCATTCCCTAACGGGTGGTTGTGTGGGGAGGGCTCCCCCCCTCCCACAACTGTCGTTAGAGGGGTCCAAGGGGGGGCGAAAAATTTTTTTTAGCCCCACCCTTGCGGGGGATTCGGGGGTAGCGTCGCCGAAGCGAAGTTTTGGGAAAATTTTCCTTGTAAAATATTGTGATTTCATTGTCAATTTGGAACGTTCATTATAAGGTTGCAAATCTGACGGTAGAAGTTATTTTAGGGATTTTTTCCTTAGAAGGAAACCCTCTTTTATGAGGGAATTGTATTGTGGTTGTGTATTATCATGAATATTGTATTATAAGAGAGGAGATGGTGAGAGAAATAAGAGGAAGTTATAGCGGGTGTGTTGTAGGCTGTATCCCTTCATTTTGTTGTATAGTAAAAATGAAGGACCTGGCAATTTCTCTGGTGGACGTACCCACACTAGGTGAACCACGTATATCTATGTATCTATTGTATTGTGTATCTTCTATGTTTTATTTCTGAATTTGTTTTATTTTATTGCTCCACAATCTTGTTTTTCTAACAACTAGTATCAGAGCGAAAGGTAACTCATTGGAAAAAAGAGTTCCTGGTTCGAGTGGGAGCAATGGCAGAAAATGGAAAGTTTAGGGTCGATAAATTTAACGGCCAAAACTACCAGTTATGCAATATGCAGATGGAATATTATTTATATAAGAAGTATCTATTCCTACCATTGGGCAGAATAAAAAAGAAGTCGATGGCCATGAAGGATGAAGAGTGGGAGGTTCTTGATAGAAAAGCACTAGGAACAATACATCTGAGCTTGACAACGTTGATGGATTTCAATATTTCAAAATAAAATACAATGAAGGAGCTGATGGACACATTAGATAAACTGTATGAAAAACTCTCGACGTCCAATAAGGTATTTCTAATGAAGCGATTATTTAATATGAAGATGTCAAAAGGTGGGTATATTGCAGATCATTTAAATGCATTTAATATTGTTACTAATCAGCTAAGTTCTGTAAAAGTGGACTTTGATGATGAGGTCGGGGCTCTTCTAATCTTGTGCTCATTGCCAAAAAGATAGAATGGATTGGTTATGGTTGTAAGTAACTCTGTCTCTAGTTCAAACACTCTAAAATTTGGTGATGTTGTTGGTGTTATGCTTAGCAAGGAAATGCGACGGAAAGCACAGGTGAGACATCATGTAATGCGTTAAACATTGAGAACATGGGAAAACAAAAGGATAGAGGAAAGGGCTTAGGGAACCGTGATAATTCTAGGAAGGGCAGATCCAAATCTAGACTAGGAAAGATAGAATGATGGAATTGTGGGAAGAAAGGACATATGAAGAAAGACTGCAGAGCTCCAAAGAAACAAAGAGATGGACAACATGAGAGAAATTATGAAGCAAATGTAACAGGTGATGTGTTACAAGATTCTTTGATTCTTTATGTAGATATTTATGAGTGTTAGGTAGTAGATCCAGGGGTTTCATTTCATGCCACACCCCATAGGAAACATTTTCTAGATTATGTTCAAGGTGATTTTGGACGGGTTCATTTGGGTGATGATGCAACATGCAAAATTTTTGGAATGGGAAAGGTACAAATAAAGAAAAATAATGGAAACAAATGGTTGTTGAAAGAGGTAATACATGTTCCAGATCTAAGGAAAAATCTAATTTCAACAGGGAAATTCGAAAGTGAAGGTTGTATATCCATATTTATGGATAAGGCATGGAAGGTCACCAAAGGATCACTCATGATAGAAAAAGGATAGAAGGTAGGTACATTGTATTTATGTACTGGTAATGCTAACTCTTCCATCTCTTTAGATTCTACATGAGTGGATACAACACTTTGGCATCATAGGCTTGCACACATGAGTGAGAAGGGGATGCAAATACTTCACAAAAGAATTTTTTTGTCATATCTTAAACAAATTGATTTGGATTTCTGTGAGCATTGTGTTTATGGAAAACATAAGAGAGTCATATTTCTCAGAGTTGGAAAAGAAAAGAAGAGTGAAAGGTTAGATATTGTGCATACAGATGTATGGGGACCAACTTAGGTATCATCTCTTGGTGGCTCTTATTATTATGTTACTTTTATTGATGATGCAACTAGAAAAACTTAGGTTTATTGCATTTATCACAAATATGATGTTTTTGATACTTTTAAGAAATGGAAAGCTTTGGTTGAGAATGAGACAAGAAAAAGGTTGAAGTGTCTCAGATCAGATAATGGAGGTGAATATTTCATAAAATAGTTTGATGATTAATGTTCATATCATCGGATTCATAGAGAGAAATCAGTTCTAGGAACACCACAAGAAGATGGTGTGTCAGAAAGGATGAACATGACCATCATGGAGCGTGCAAAGAGTATGAGATTGCATGCAGGGTTTCCCTTATAGTTCTAGGTAGATGTTGTCGATAATGTTGTTTACTTAATAAACAAAGGACCTTCAAGCTCTTTGGATGGTGGAATTCCAGAGGAGACATGGAAAGGTAAAAAGGTAAACTATAATTGAAAACTTTCGGTTGTGAAGCATTTGTCCATATGATAAAGAAAATAGAACAAAGCTTGAGGTAAAATCCAAGAAGTGTACCTTTATTGTATATGTTATTAATGATTTTGGTTATCACTTATGGGATTATGAAAATCACAAAATCATTAGGAGTAGAGATGTCATATTCAATGAGAAGGTCGTGTATAAAGATCAGTTGCAGGGAAAGAAACAGGAAAAATAAAAACCAGAATACATTGTGCTTGATGAGATCACTAAAAAGGAAATTCCAAAGGTACCAGAAAATCAAAATGTACAACAATAGGAGCGAGATGTACCTCAAAATCTTGCAAGTCTTGTTAGAATATCTACCATGTTAATTAGACCCCCTGAATGATACTCTCCTTCATTGTGTTAACACTCCAAGAGTCACTCTCAAACTGCAAATGAGAGTAAGCTTGGTAACATAGATATAAAAATACTTTATTGGTTTTGTGGATTAAGAAAAAGGAAAACAAGGAAGGGGAAGGATAGTAAGCTGTTGTAAATCAATGATGGGCCATTGGGCTATGGAGTCAAGCAAACACCCTACTCATTAAATGAAATCAATCTGCATATCAGATAAAGGTTTATTGAATAAAGGAAGAAGAATATAACACAAAGAAGAACATCCATAAGGTAGATATCCTCTCCTCATAAATGAATTCAAGGTACTTGAATGTAAACAGTGACTACTAGGAAAAATACATCAGATCCTCAGATGCTCAAGAATCCATTAATCAAAGGCAACCATGATCCTCAAGGTGTACAATTCATTCAAGTAAGAAGACAAATTGGAAAAGAAAACAAGAGATGCAATATGATAACACATATATCATGAACCTTCAATAACATAAATGTTTACAAAAACAGAATCCCCTCAGGGTTACAATGATCACAAGCAAAGTGCCTCCTACAACTTTCTCATCTCTCTTGGCTCATGAATCCAACCCCTTTTCCTCAAGATATATCCATCCTTAAATATAAAATAACATCCAAATAAACTTAGGATTTCTAATCCCATCTCCTTCATTGGATTCTAAGCCTTGGAGATAGGTGGCAACAATCAAAGAGACAAAAATCCAACAAACTGCTATTTTTCAGGAATTTGTTGGAAGTCATTAATAAAATGTCTCCACCTCATTGCATGAGGCCTTTTATGGAGATAAATCTTAGGTGAAGGTTCCCTTTGACATATAACTAATCCTTGAGAATTCATTTGAACCCTCCTTGACATGTGGCAGCCTCCCAACAAGGCGAATATCAAAACCGTGATCGCTACAAGAAATTAGGCAGCGTTGTTGTAAAAAAGTTGGGTAGTTCCACTTCTATGTCTGATATCTCTGAAACCATAACACATTTTGAAAAAATGAGAGAGGTTTTTGTTATTTGGCATGTTATGAACAAAAACCTCCTCCAATTTTCAAAAATACCTTCTCAATTGTTCATAATCCAAGTTTCAAGTTAGTGACTAAAAAATGGTAAAATAACTCTGCAAAATTCATTTTCTTCTAGAAATATTAGGTAGCGCCTGTAGGTAGCACCACTTATGTTGCGCCTGTGTGCAGGTTTAGGTAGCAATGTCAAAACGCAGTGCCTTCAATCTTGAATGCGTGCAGAGAAGTTGGTGGTCTTTTATAATGTCGAACCCATTGTGTTTATGTGTCTTGGCAATATAGTAGGTTGTGCACTTTACCACTAAGGGAGTTAACACTTTAGCAAAAACCCAAAACTATGATAGTTAGGCCTCTTCTAGATGCAAATTCTTGTGCTAAAATAGGCTCCATGGGGGTTAGAGTCCTCCCTGTGAGGCTCTAAGAACTCTTGTAGTTTCAGTGCCTTATCCTAGGGTTGCTCCCAACCTTTAACCTCTGCAATCTGCTTTGATTTGTGACCTTCAACTAAAACTAAATGCAAATGAAAATAGAAACTGACAAAAATGATAAAAATGATGCTTATTCAACAAGCTTATTGCACACACTTACTCTAATTATTGGGAAAATGAAGAATTCAAGTTACATGAAACAACCAATGAAGCCATTTCATCATTTTTTCAACTGTTTGAAGCTTTGAAATGTGCTTCCTTAAGAACCAAAGATAATTCTTACTTGAAGGCACATCAAAGAAACATTTGGCAATACACTTTCCATTGAAGAAATCAATGAGCCTAGGCCCAGTTTCTGCTTGCAGACAGACTGCAAATGGATCCTGAAAAACATCATCAATACTTGCCCCTGCGACATTGCTTTGTGTAAAAAGGAAAATTATTTCATTAGGTCCTTCCTCCACTGTGCTTGGTTGTTGTATGGATTGCTAATTTTCTGATTCATCCTCAATGCATGTGGCCTTGGTCCACTCCTGGTCATGAGGTGTATTAGGAAAAAGGCTTAGTGATGCTTGTCTTTCTTTAATTTCAACCTTTCTCATCTGATCACATGGCATTTGATCTTGGTTTCTTGATGAAACTGAGCTTGTGTCTTCAAGAGGAATAAGGGGTTGATAGGGAAGTTCATCACAATTAGAAGTGTTTGGGAAACTACATTCTTCTATTTTATCTTCTGATTATGAGGGATATTCATCATAGCTTGGCTTATGGTCCCAATTTCTTAGTTTTTCACCTTCTAAACTTAGATTATCATCTTCTTCTTCTTTTTTAGCAACAAAAATATGACATGAGGGTTGAAACAAGTTATTGTTTCTTTGATGGGAAGGGTACTTTTCTGATATAAGGTCTTCAACAGATTGTTCATGGAAATCATCTTCATAATCATCAT
>ML780480.1:0-63812 GCA_009831015.1 Picea engelmannii
TTTGTTTCTTCTTCCCACATATGCATAGGTAAATCTTGATCATGGATCATAGCCTTCACTACTTCCATGATCGTCTGATTCTTCCTTTCTGATACTCTATTCTACTGAGGATTGTAGGGAGTAGAAATTTCCCTCTTAATCCCAGCTTCCTTGGAATATTAGTTTAATTCCTCTGAAGTGAATTCTCCTCCATTATCTGATTGAAAGGTCTTTATCTTCCTCTCTGTCATATTTTCTACCAGTGCCTTAAATTCTTTGAATTTTCCAAACACTTCATTATTTTCCTTCAACAAATAGATCCAAGTTTTACATGAGTAATCATCAATAAAAGACACATAATATACATACCCTCTTAGTGAATTTGTTGACATCGGTCCACACACATCCGAGTGCAAGATGTCAAATACTCTTTTGGCTCTTCTATCACTATTTGTAAAGGAGTACTTCACATTCTTTTCTTGTGTGCAACCTTTTCACACGTCATCTGGTTTTCTCTGGATCTTTGTTAGTCCCATCACCATATTTCTCACACTCAGTAGGGCCTTGTGTTGTAGGTGAGAAAATATCCTACGCCATAATTCACTGACATTCACAGTGTCGTGAATTAATGTTGAATTTAATCTCCCTTTCAATTTGTAGAGTCCTCCCTCTTGAACTCCAATCACCATAGCATCATCAAAATTATTCCCTCTAGGCCACATAAGAACTTGTCCATCAACAAATGCAACTTTCTAACCCTTCTCATCTAATTTTGAAATCTAGAGAAGGTTCTTCTTCAATCCAGGAACAGAGAGAACTTCCCTCATCTTCATTTGCTTTCCTGAGTCTAACTTGTAGGAGGATTCTCCTACTCCTTTGATCGGATATTGATAGTCATCTCCCAATTTCACCTTGTGTGGTGAATCCTTATGAGTGAGGTTAGAAAATAAGTCTTTATAACATGTCATGTGTTTGGAAGCACCATTGTCCACCAACCAAATGTCACTCCCATGAGTGATTATTCCTATAAGGACTGAGGTAATAACATACTCCTCATCACTTGATTCATCTTCCTTTGCAACCTTATTGGGTGGCCGTTGGCACAGGGGAAGACCCATGGTTCAACGCTTCAGCAGTGCACCAACAAAACCCTAACTACTAGCCCTTTCGATAACACTTGCGAAGCATATGAAGTCTCACCCAAGGTAGAGGCAGGGGTGATTGCGGGACTCAGATGTCTGCAACCTAGCTGGGACACAGATCTGTGATTACAAAACCTTAACAGAGCACTTAACAGTTGTCATTCATTAGTATTTAGCCTTTGTCCACAACGCAGATAAACCCTAATTACAGAGCAACACAATATTCACCCCGATCTAATATATTCAAGCACTAAGAACATCAAAATAGATTAGATATAACATTCATTCATATTACTCAGTACTAAGTTATCATATCAGATACATCTAAACATACATTATTGCACTAAGCATAAATCATATGAACAATAAAACAACCATAATGCACAAAGAAACCACAACACAGGATATATGTGGCTCACCCCCAGCCTGGGGCTACGTCCACCAACTCTTCTTCTCTTTATTGTCTTATGTCAATCATCTACATGCACAGAGCCACAAGATCCTACTCCACATATGAAAGGAGATATGTGTGCACTCTGCTAGATCCTCCTTCCCTTAGCTAGGTTACAACATAAATCCCTCTTACAATATGCATAAGCTTCTTACATCCACTTGCACTTAACTCTACAAGTGTTCAACACAGCATGCACAAAGAATTTAAAACTATCACTTGCACTTAGCACAACGTACACACATAGCTCTAGTGTCTTAGCACTTAGCATGTCACCCTTGCTTACATCACTTAGATATCTATTTATACATTACAAAAGAGGCCTAAGCATGGTTAAACCCATGGGTCGAAATCCCATACTCATTACATAAACCCTAAACCCAAAAATACCTAAACAAGGGGCCGAGATCCCGCGATCTTCACTTCGACTTGCGCTCTGCCTTCGAAAGCCTGTCGAAGTCCCAAAATAGGTCAAACCTGACCAAGGATCTCCAAAACTTGGTCAAGGGCCAATAGTCCCCCAACACTCACATGTGACTCGTCCTGAGTGACTCTACTCTAGGTAATTCTACCTCAAAATCCTTGAGCTTTGCTCGAGATGCTTCAACCTACTGTTGTGCCAAGGCCTCCTGCTCAGTGAACTCTTGAATAACTGCCTCATTTGCAGGTCCTTCCAAGTGTTGTTTGATTGCAGTGACTACTTGTTCCATCTCTTCTCCTCGGCCTTCAATCTCCTCAAATAGTTGGCAAGCTTCATCCTGGACTGGTTGGAGCCTATGAGTCACTTCGATGACTTTTCTTTGTATGGTATGGACCTGCTGCTGAGTAGTGCGTTGTTCCTGGGATCTTTTCATCCTCTCAACTATTGATAGGAGTTTCAAATGCGCTTGTATTGTCATTGCTTGCTACTTTTCCTCCTGGAGCTTTGACTCCGGTGTCTTCAGTTTAGGGTCCTCAGTAATTTTCTCATAAGTCTGTGCACTTATACTGCTAAGATGTTTACATTCCAAAGCTAATTCTATGATCCTCTCAATTGTGCTCCGGGCAATGACCTCTCTTTGGTCTCGCACGTCCTGTGGAGTGCTTGGTATTGTTTGTAGCTCTAGATATTCTATTCTCTATTGAAGCTATTGGATGGCTTTAGCAAGCTGTGCTACTTGATGCTCCACTAAGTCTTCCTCCTTTTTCTCTAAGCCCGTCATAGAGTGAAGTGCTATGTTGAGTGTTTCTTTTACTCCAAACTGCTCCCTGATCAGTTGTTCTTTCTCTTGCTAGATTTGTGCTTTCACCTCTTCGAACTTTGTTTGGAGGTCGTCCTTCTCCTACTACGCAACTCAAAATTTCTCTATCACTTCCTCTTGTGCTTTCTTCAGGACCATTGTGGCCTATTCTTTTTCTTCCTGTGCACGACGAAGGAAAGCTTCGATCGCATTAGCTATTCTACGGAGTTGGGTAGGCTCATCTCCCAACTTTGTTTCTTCTGATGGTGGGGCAACAGTAGACACTGTGTGGCTGGAGTGAAGGGCTTGTTGTACCCCTCTTAGCTCTTTTTCAAACCTTTCGTACATGGTTTCCTTTTTTTCTTCATTTCTATGCAAAATATCTTCCAAGGCATCTGATACAGCTGTGATGATGAAGTTGAAGTTATCGAGCGTGAGCAATATCTACAGCTTGGTCTTACTAGCTTTGGACTTCTTCCATAATGTGGGTTTTGTGGTAGAAACCTTTCTTTTGTTAGACAAATCTACGTCATCAGGGGGATTCTATGGAGATGTCACTTTGCCTTTCTTCTATTGATCTTGTTTTCCATTGTTCTCTTCTTTATCTACTTCATCATCACCTCCTTCGCTAGGTGATTCTGAAGCAGTCTCTTCGGATGTGTTGTTCAGCTTCTCTACCTCTTATGTCTTCTTCCTTCTCCTAGTTCCAAGTGTATCATGCCCTTCGTGAGTGACCACTGGGATTTCAATTAGTTCAGGGTTGGACAGTTCTATGGGATCAACAGGGATAAGGAGTTCTGCAGGACATTCCTTAGTTATTTCTTCTAGGTCCTCCTCTGTGAGTTTGTAATAACTTTGTAGTACTTATTTGTGTTCATCTCTATGTGCAGTGATATAGATGAAATGTTTTCTTGCGTGGAACTTCACAAATGGTCTGAACCTTTGCAGGGTGTTCGACGTCATATAAGGGACAACCTCAATAGCCCTATTTGACTGCAGGTAGTACGTGTGGAACACCACATTTGACTTCCATTGTTTTCCCATATCGCTCAAATACCAGAGTGAGGTGAACTTTGTGGCTAAGGGTTCAAATGGCTCTATTTCATGGAAGGTCACACCTTATGGTGTTTCCCAAGTAATTAACTTGATGAGGATCAACAACCAACTAAAATGGTACTCATAGCCCTGATCTTGAGCTTTGCGACAGTCTTGGTCTAACTGGTTAACTAAGTACTTTTCCTAGTTCATTTGTAACCCCTCCACGCATTTTCCTGCGAGGTCAACAACAAACCCTGTGACCTGCGTGAGTCTGTTCTTTCAAACTAGCTTACCAGCAATCAACTGGAAAGAAAGGTGCATTGCACCATTCTAGATGGAGGCTACCTTATAGCCTCGCTTCCCCTTATCCACATCATCATAGGTATATTTAATCTTCTGCATCAAGGCATGGTCTATAGCCTTCCGGTAAAAGTCTTGTGGGTCTGGTCCCTGCATGCTCAATCCGGTGATCCGATAGATCAATGTCGGATCGACGGTGATGCGTCTGTCTAGACATAGACAACCACCATGGAAGCTTGATAGTAAGATATTAACACAAGATTTAACCTCTTGGTGCCTTCCAAAATGGAGTATTTTCATCATGTTCAGAGTAGTGGACTACACGAGGTCCATATTCCATGGTTGGGGGATTTTCCTCAACTTCTTCCCCTTCATCCTTGTCAAATACCTATGAGGGGTGAGCATGTTGTAGTTCTTGCGATACCCTAGGTTGAAGTCACTGATCTTTAATGTCATGGTCTAATCTAGCTGTGGTTTAATTCCACATATCCCCTTTGGGAGGTACGCAGTGATCAGAGTGTAATCAAAGTCCCTTGGGACACTATCACAACTCACCACACCGGCTAGAGGTGGGATGTATTCGGGCAGGATGGATGGGATTACCTTCACATTTTCCAAGTCATCTTGATGCTTGGTTATTTTCTCGGTCGCAGCTCGGGATGGTCTAGATCCGCGAGAAGTCGACAGGGAGGCTTGCACTCCTTTTGTCAATGAAGCTTGAATTCCGATGAACATCACCTTCTCAGCCATAAGGTTAATTAGAACTTCTTCGACAGACTTTTCTACGGCACTGATGTTGTCCCTTGACCAAGTTTTGGGAGTTTCTTGGTCATGTTGACCTATTTTGGGACTTCGACACCTTCTCAAAGGAAGAACGCAAGACGAAGCGGAGATCACGGGATCTCAGCCCCCTTTTAGGCCCCTTTTTTGGTTTTTGGGAATATGTAATGGGATTGAGATGTTGGCCCATGGGTTTACCCATGTTTAGGCCTATTTTGTATGTATAAATAGAAGGATAGGAAATGTAAGAAAGAGTTGAATAATATATATGTGTGATTAGGCTAAGTGCCAAGAGTTGGATCTATGTGATCAAGGTTTGGTGCATTTTATGTAGACTTACAGAGCTCGGTGCAAGTCCTTGTGTGAGACTATAAAAGGCTTTGTGCTATAACACAAGGAAGAAGGATCTAGTGAGCTACACAGATCTTCTATCCTGTGTGTAGTAGGGTTTTGATGGATCTATGCTTGTAACCGATTGAAGACACTAATAAAGAAGAAGAGTTGGTGGACATATCCCCAGGGTGGGGGTGAACCACGTAAACCTTGTGTTGTCCTACTTTGTGCCTTGTTCTGATGCATTGATGTGTTATTTTCTAAGTGCTTGAGATTATTGGATAGATCTACTTATGCTTAGTGATAAAGATGTGTAGAATATTAGATCTGATATACATGAATATGCTATGTGCTTGATCAGTTAGATCTGACTTACTTATTAATGCTAAGTGCTTAATACAATAGATTAGTGCGGATATTGTGAAGCCCTGTCTTACCAGTGAAGTGGTTATTAATTGTATATTGTGGAACTAGTGGTGCTAAGTTCTTTATTAAGTGTTAGAATCACAGATCTATGTCCCAGCTAAGGTTGCATACACCTGAGTCTTGCAACCACTCCTGCCTCTACCTCAGGTGAGACTTCATCTGCTTCGCAGGTGTGGCCGAAAGGGCTGGTAGTTAGGGTTTTTTTGGTGCGTTGTTGTAGTGTTGAACCCTGGGTCTTCCCCTGTGCCAACAAATGGTTCTGTTGTTGGGACCTGAAACTGTGATTGCTAGGAACTGAAGAAAAAAGAAATCTTTGTGCATAGATATGTTTCGCTAGTGCGTAGTTCTCTACTGATCTATGAAGATCTATGATAAATAAAAGAGGTTGGATCTGAAAGAAAGAAGCCTGATCTGAAGAAAGGAGGTCAGATCTTAAGAAAATAAGAAAGATCTAAAAGCTTTGTGCTCTAAGAAAGGTAAAAGCGAGAAGTTCTGATTAAAAGAGGTAAGATCTGTAAGCTTTATGCTCTGATAAAGGTAAGAATAGTGAAAAGTTCTAGATCTGAAAGCTTTGTGCTTTGTAAAAGTAAGATAAGTGGAAACTTTTTGTTTCTAGAGTATGGATCTAGGTATGTTTGATATATTTTTCCTAGCTTAAAAACTAGGGCACTGATAGAGGAAAGAAGATTTGATATGAATAGATTTGATAAGAATAATGAAAGATATGTTATACCTATGCATAGAAAGAATGTTTGGACTAACAAATGGATGCAGGATCCTAGAAATAATTTGTTGCGGGTTAACTCCTATGATCCTAGCACGCAGTATAGGAGAAGATGGGGATCATTTAAAAGAAAGAGAGGATTGACCCTTTGTTAAAATTGTAGAAGACTAGGACATCTTGCTAAGGAATTCCCTGGAAGAATACCTAGTTGTATTTGTTGTAAGGATATGGACCATGAAGTGTTGGATTGCCCTAGAATGATCGCTAATCTTGAAGGAATGAATATGAATCAAGAAAACCCTAAGGAAGATCCAAAAAAGGCAGAACCCTAGAAATAATTAGAGAAAGTATTGATACAAGTGAAGGAAACCTTGAATGACCACCGACATGTCAGATTATCAAAGATTTTCAAAGAAAAAGAATGCATTGAAGCAAGAATAGGGGACTTCAACATTGACTGTATTCTTGATGAAGAGACACAAGTGAATATTATGCCAGAAAGAACTTGGGAAGCTATAGGAAAGCCTTCTCTGATCCCTTCAATAGGAGGAATAGGACTATTTAGAGGGAAGCTGATAAGTTTATGTGGGAAGCTCGCTCAGATACCTATGACCGTCAATGGAACTTTGACAAAGGAAGATTTTGAGATTATTAAATTTATTGAATACAATGCTCCATTTACCATGTTACTAGGGAAACCTTGGATTGAAAGAGATCAAGCAGATGAAAGGAAGAAGAAGAAGCCTTGGAGAAAAAGAAACAAGAGTTAAAAGATTTCATTACCAAAAGGATCGCTCAATTGATTAAAGAATAGGAGAAAAAATCGAAGCTATTTAACCCTAGAAACTCTGATGTCAATGCTACAAGACCACTAGAATACCCACGGAAGACTGAAGTACTTACTCCAGAGACAGAAGAGATGTTAACCCTGAAAGATTCTCAACAGTGCGCAGTGACTGTGTTAAACGAAGATAAGAATCAGAATGGAAAAAGACACACCGAGTCGAAGCTCACTGGAAAGAAGGATAGAAAGATAAGAAAGAAGAGGGATAATATTGAAAAACTATAGAAGGTCCCAGAGGGAACTTCATAGAAATAAAATTTGAAAAATTGGAGCTTCATCCAGATATCAGAGCAGCAACACATGGCACTTCACCATGGCAAAGAAATATAGTCATTGGGACCAATATATCTGTTCAACTTCCACTTTGAACAGGAAGAAACACAATAAAGGTTCATCATTAGACCATTCGACCGTGCCATAACGTACAAAACAAGCTTTAATGGAGGCCCATACCCATTGCAAGCATACCGTTGTCGATTTTTTTATTTAGTCTGTCACGCCATGCACTGAGAACACTTTTTCCAACTAAGAATTTGAGCCTGAAGCATAAGCTTATTTTCCACCATGATCATCACCTTGTTCCCATATCTTTCATTGCAGTATATGAATTAATCTCGCACTCGATCTAGTTAATCTCGATCTTGTATGTCGGACAAGCTCATTGCTACAAAGAAAGTTGTTGAATAAGTTCTCATCGACTTGATGACTGAGAGAGTCATGTCAGAGAGAGGGTTATCTACAGGTGTACAAGAATCATCAATGAGAGGACTACAAGCCTCTCCTTCCGCTGCTCAAGCTGGTCCATCTTGGCCAACCGATGAGAAATGAATGAAGCATAGAGACAATATCACGAATGCCAAGTTAATTCTGAGCATTCTACCTTCTTATCTACCACCTCTGAGCAGCGCCATCAATCATGACAGTGTACCCCGTGAATTTGAGTATACTTTGATCATTGTGTACCTCTAAAAGGGGTGCGTGCATTTCGTGTTGACCAGGACAAGCTCACTACATTGAAGTTTAGTGACTTCAACCTTGGCAACAGGAAGGTTTAGAGTATGCTCTCCCCTCATAAGTATCCGACACAAACAAAAGGAAAGAACTCAAAGATTATCGCTCAGTCATGGACCCAAAACCTTGCACAGTCCACCCTACTGAATGTCATGAAGATTTTGCATTTCGGATGACACCAGGAGGTGAATGCATATGTCAAGTTGTTGTTATCCTGCTACCATGGCCGATATTTGTGGTTGAACTGATGTATCACAATGGATCCGATATTGATCAATCAGATCACAGGGCTAAGCATGCAAGGCCCCAACCCACAAGATTTCTACCCTGGGAAGACCACAAATAGTGCTCTCACCCAGAGTATAAAAGATACGTATTGAGATGTAAAGAAGGGTACGTGAGGCTACAAAGTAGCCTCTATATAGAGCGGTGCAGTGTGCCTTGCCTGTCAACTAATTGCTGGAAAATTAGTGCACAAAAACCGGCCCACCCAAGTAACCAGATTTGTAGTAGACCTCGCAGGGAAGTGCGCAAAGGGCCTACATATGAATTGGGCCAAATACTTGGTGAAATAGTTAGAACTGGACTACAAATAAGTGAGGGACCAAGGGTATGAATTCCACTTTATTTGGATTCTCATCCTAATCACTTTCATCGCATGGAAGATGCCAGAAGGTGAAACCTTCCTAGACATCGAGCCCTTTGAACCACTGGTCGTGAAGTTAAGTATGTTTTGGTACTCCAGTGACATGAACAAGAAGTGGCAATTCAATGTTATCTTCCACACTTACTACAACCAACTAAAGACTACAATACAGTCTACACCTCGCATAACCCTGAACACACTCCACAGGTTCAGGCCATTGATCAAATTCAGCGTGGACCACCATTTCATCTATATCACATCATGCATTGATGAGCATAAACAACAGCTACAGTCATACTACAAACTAACAGAGGAAGACTTGGAAGAAATCACTAAGGAGTGGTTGGAGGACCTCCTCATTTCAGCAGACCCCACGAAGATATTTGATATAGATAGTTCAGAACCTATGCACGATACACCTGGACCAAGCAAGACCAAGAAAGATGCATAAGCTCAAGATGTCAACAGTACCTCGGTGAAGACTGCTTCTATCTCACCTAAGAAAGGAGGTGATAGCAGAGAGAACGATGGCACTGAAGTCAAATAGAATAAAGGTGAGGTTACATCACCTAGAGAGGAGGAGGACCCCTCCAAGAAATAGAAGGTTTCGCCATCAAAGCCCACATCTCGAAATAAATTCAAGGCAACCAGGACTAAATTTGAGACCACCCTAACCTCAGACGACTTTGACTTCATCGTCGTTGCACTAAATGATGCTTCATTGGAGATATCAAAGAAGCATGAATCCAAGCAGGAGGAGGTGTTCAGTCGAATCAAGGTTGAACTTCAAGAAGTGCAGCAGGCACTACAGTCCAACCACTCAGTTTCTACCACACCTCTAATAGCAGGAACAACAGAACTAGGTGATGAGCCAACTCAACTACACCAGATTGTTGATACAGTCAAAGCTCGCCTTCGACGAGAACAAAAGGAGACAACGCAAGCCACCCAAGATTTGGCACAAGCATAGGGAGATCTACTAGAATAGTGCAGTAATGCAGAACAAGAGAATCTTGCTAGGCAAGCGAAGTTTGATGAAGAAAAATCCTACATGCATAAAGAAATGGAACAGTTGCTCACAGAGAAACTCAAAGTACAAGAAAGGGTTCACGGAGAACTTCTCTCTGTGACAGTAATCAAATTAAAGGTCGAAGAATGAGTTCCACAGCAGGTGGTACAACTCGAAGAAGTAATCCAGTAGCTCCAGCAATGCATAGCAAACTTGGAGCTCCACACTGTGCCTGAGACCCCTCAAGATGTATGAGACCAAAGGGAAGCAATTGCCCGCAGCACAGTGGACAAATTAAAATCTCTTGCCTTGGATTGCAAGAAGCTAAGTAACCAAAGCACCAAGACATATGAAAACCTTACAAAGAATCCAAAACTATAGGCACTGGAGTTGCAGCTCTAGGAAGCAAAACAACATCTGGATATACTACAGGTGTAGCTGAAGGTCCTATCAGCAGTAGATAGAATGAAGAGTGTTGGCCCTTGACCAAGTTTTGGGATAATATTGGTCATGTGACCTATTTTGGGACTTCAACACCCTGTCAAAGGAAGAGAACAAGATGAAGCAGAGATCAAGGTATCTCAACCCACTTTCGAGCCCCCTTTTGGGTTTTGGGGAATATGTAATGGGAAAGGGATGTCGACCTGTGGGTTTACCCATGCTTAGGCCCACTTTTATTAAGTATAAATAGATATCTAGGCATCTATCAGAGAGAAGTGTATTTGATGTAAGATTAGTGCTAATAGACTTTGTAAGTGCTTTGTGCATGAATCTAAAAGGCTTGTAGAGCTAAGTGCAAGTTGTTGTAAGAAGATATAGAAGGCTTTGTGTTGTAGTGCAGGGAAGAAGGATCTAGCGAGATGCACAGATCTTATGTCCTATGCGAAGAAGGTTTTTGGTGGCTCTGTGTTGTAACTAATTGAAGACACTAATAAAGAAGAAGAGTTGGTGGACATAGCCCCAGGGTAGGGGTGAACCACGTAAATCTATGTGTTATGCTTTCTGCTTTGACTCAATGTGCTTATCTATGATTTTGCTAAGTGATTTGATGTATTTATATAGATCCACTCATGCTTTGTGCTTCTTAGATGTGTGTGAATGTTAGATATGACATATGTGAGGATGCTTAGAGTTGATCTATTGGATATGATATGTTTTACTATTGTTAAGTGTTGAAATACCTTAGATCTAAGTGAATGTTGTGATGCTCTGTGTTATCTACGAAGTATAATAAGGGTTGAATATTGATGATTGATTGATGATAAGTGCTCTGTAAGTGATATAATCACATATCTGTGTCCCAGCTAAGGTTGCAGACACCTGAGTCTTGCAACCACCCCTACCTCTACCTCAGGTGATATTTCATCTACTTCATAGATGTTGTCGAAAGGGTCGGTAGTTAGGGTTTTGTTGGTGCGTTGTTGTAGCATTGAACCCCAGGTATGCCCCTATACCAACAAATGGTTCTGTTGCCGGGACCTGAAATTGTAATTGTTGGGAACTAAGGGAGAAGAAGCTTTGTGCGAAGATTCAATTGGAAACTATGGAAGCTCTGTGCGTAGATCTCTTTCCCTAGTGCACAACTTTTTACTCGACTCGTGAAGCTTTGTGCCAAGAAAGGAAGGACGGATATGAAGAAAAGAAGCAAGATATAAATGCTTTGTGCTCTAAGAAAGGTAAAAGTGGAATTTTATGGAGAAAAGAGGTCATATATGAAGAAAAGAGGTAAGATCTGTAAGCTATGTGATCTAATAAAGGTAAGAATAGTTAAAAGTTCTTAGATCTGGAATCTTTGTGCTCTGTAGAAGTAAGATAAGTGGAAATTTTTGTTTCTAGAGAATGGATCTAGGTATGTTTGATAGATTATGTCCTAGCTTAAAAACTAGGGAATTAATAGATGAAAGAAAGTTTGATATGAATAGATATGATAAGCATAATGATATATATGGTATACCTATGCATAGAAATAATGTCTGGACTAACAAATGGATGCAAGATCCTAGAAAGAATTTTTTGCAGGTTAGCTACCATGATCCTAGTGCACAGTACGAAAAAGGCTGGGGATCATTTAAAAGAAAGATAGGATTAATCCTATGTTACATTTGCAGAAAACCAGGCCATTTAGCTAAGGAATGCGCTGGTGGAAGACCTAGTTGTCTCTATTGCAAAGCTATGGACCATGAAGTGTTGGATTGCCCTAGAATGATTTCTAAGCTTGAGAGAATTAATTTGAATCAAGAAAACCCTAAGGTAGATTCAAAAATAACAAAACCCCAGAAATAATCAGAGAAGATATTACTATAGATGAAAGGCACCTTGAATGACCATCGAAATATGAGGTTATCAGAGATATTTAAAGAAAAGGAATGCATCGAGGCAAGAATAGGAGACTTCGACATTGACTGTGTTCTAGATGAAGACACGCAAATGAATATTATGACAGAGAGGACTTGGGAAATAATAGGGAGGCCTGGTATGATTCCTTCGTTAAAAGGAATAGGGTTATTCAGAGGGAAACTGGTAAACCTATGTGGAAAGCTCAATCATATATCTATGAATGTCAATGGAACTTCGACAGAAGAAGATTTTGAGATTATAAAATTTATTGAGGACAACACCTCATTTACAATGTTACTTGTAAAACCTTGGATTGAAAGAGATCAAGCCAGAAATAAGGAAGAAGAAGAGGTTTTAGAACAATAGAGACAAGAGTTAAAAGATTTCATGACTAGAAGGATCGCACAATTGATTGAAGAATAGGAGAATAGATCAAATATACTTAGCACTAGAAACCCAGATGTCGAACCTATAAGAATGTCAGAAAACTCATAGACGAATAAAGTACCTATCTTAGGTAAAGAACAGGTATTACCCCTAAGTCCTAGGAGAGAAAATCAACAACGCGAAGTTACTATGTCTAAGGAAAATAAGAATCAAAATGAGAAAATAACCACTAAGACGAAGCTCATTGGAAAGAAGGATAGAAAGCTGGTTAAGAATAAGGCTAAGATTGAAAAGTTATAGTAAGTTCCAAAGGCTACCTGGCAGAAAGAAACTTTGCAAAACTGGAGCTTCGTTGGGATATCATAACAGCGACACAGGGCACTTTGCCATGGCGAAGAAATATAGTTGTCGGAGGCCGATATATCGATTCGATTGTCGCTCCGAATGGATCGAAAAGCATTGATGGATCACCACCATCCCATTGGACCGCGCCATAATGGACAGAACATGAATTAATGAGGCTCATACCCGTTGCAAAGAAAACCATTGCCAAGATCGCCTATATATCTCATCACGCCATGCCCGAAGAACACTTTTACCAACTAATCATTTGAAGCTAGAAGACTAGCAAGTGTATACAGTGATCATCATGCCCTTCTTGTTCAGTCTTGTGTAGTGTTTAAGATCATTGTGACCCCAATTATTTATCCCAAGCGCATATGTCCGACGAGCTCACCGCAGTCAAAGAATCTGTAACAAAAGTTTTTTTTTATTTAATGACTGAGAGAGTCATGATAGAAATAGGAGTATCCATAGGTGTTCAAGCATCATCGATGAGAGGAATGGCAGCCTCTCCATCCACTGCTCAAGCTGGACCATCCTGACAAACCGATGAGAAGCGTACTAAACACAAAGACGATATCATGAATGTCAAACTGATTTCGAGTATTCTACCTACCTACCTACCCCCTCTAAGTGGTTCCATCAACCGAGATAGTGTGCCCAAAGATTTTGATTATGCTTTGGTCACAGCGTACCTCTCAAAATGGATACGCGCATTTCGAGCTGACCAGGATAATCTCGCAGCATTGAAGTTCAGTGACTTCAAACTTGGCGACAGGAAGGATTACAGCATGCTCGCCCCACAGAAGTATCTAACCAAAAATAAAGGCAAAAATTCAAAGATAATCCTGCAGTCATGGACCCAGAACCTCACGCAGTCTACACTACTCATTGTGATGAAGATCCCACACTTCGGAAAACACCAGGAAGTGAATACATGCGACAATTTGTTTCTTTCCTGATACCATGGAGGATACTTATGGTTGAACCACCACATCATTGTGGATCCGACCTTGATCAATCGGATCACAGGGCTGAGCATGCAGGGCCCTGACCCACAGGAATTTTACCTTGGAAAGACCTCAGACCGAGAATTAGCGTAGAGAATCAATGGCGATGTCGAGAAGGAAATGTGAGGTTGCAAGGTAGCCTCTATCCAAAGTGGCGCAGTGTGCCTTGCATGTCAGTTGATCGCAGGCAAGTTAGTTCACAAGAACCGACCCACCCAAGTAACTGGATTCATAGTTGATCTCCCAGGGAAGTGTGCAGAAGTACTTCAGATGAATTGGGAAAAGTACTTGGTAAACCAACTGGAACTGGACTATAGGGAAGCACAAGACCAAGGGTATGAGTTCCATTTTAGCTGGCTCCTCATACTGATCACATTCATTGCATAGGAAATGTCGGAAGGTGTGACCTTCCTGGACATAGAACCCTTTGAACCTTTGTCTACGAAGTTCAGTACTCTGTGGTACTCGAATAATATGAACAAGTAGTGGAAATCTAATGTTGTATTCCATACTTACTTGAAACAATTGAACATCGCCATCTAGTCTGAGCCTCAGATGACCTTGAATACCCTACAAAGGTTTCATCCCTTAATGAAGTTCAGCGCAGACTACCACTTCATTTATATAATAGTGCGTGATGATGAGCACAAGGAATAGTTGCATTCGTATTAAAAGTTTACCGAGGAAGATCTTGAAGATATCACCAAGGACTGGTCAATAGACCTTCTCATTCCAGCGAACCTCGCAGAACTGTCTGATATTGATAGCCTAGAAACTGTGTCGGATACACCAGGACCAAGCAAGACAAAGAAGCCTGAAGAGGTTCATGATGTAGATAGTTCATCTGTAAGGACTACCTCTATCACACCAGACGAAGGGGGTGATGGCGAAGAGATGGAAGGTGTAGAAATTGAACAAAAGAAAGGCAAAGCACCACCGCCTAGGGATGAAGAGGACTCATCGAAGAAAAGGAAGGTTTTTCCTCTGAAATCTTCCTCTCGGAAGAAACCGAGAACCCCTGTAAGAAAGATGTAGACTACCCTCACATTGGATGATTTTAATTTCATCATTGCAGCTGTGAATGATGCTTCATAGGAGATACTAAAGAAACAGGAGGCAAAGCAAGAGAAGATGTATAATCATATCGATATTGAACTCCAAGGAGTGCAACAGGCACTCCAGTATAGCTGTGTAGTCTCCAATGTGCCTCTGACAGCAGGAATAGTAGAACCAGGAGATGAGCTATCTCAACTCCACTGGATTGCTAATATGGTCTAAACTTGCCTTCGACGAGCTCAATAAGACACAACGCAATCCACCTAGGCTTTGACACAAGTACAGAGTGCACTTGTAGAGCAACAGAGTAAGGAATAACGGGAAAATCTTTCTCTGCAAGAGAAGTGGGATGAGGAAAAATCACAGTTATAGCATAGCCAGGAGGAGTTGGTCACAGAACAACTAGAAGTAAAGTAATAGGTCAACAAAGCACTTCTCTTTGTAACCATCATAGAAGTCAGAACTGAAGAATGAATTCCATAGAAGGTGGCACAGCTTGAATAAGTGATCCAGAAGATTTAGCAGCGCATCACAGATCTTGAGCTCCATGTTGTGCCCGAGACACCTCAAGATATAAGAGGCCTACAAGAGGCAACTTCCTGCAGTGCAGTTGGCAGATTAAAATCCATTTCTTTGGAATGCAAGCAGTTGAGATCTAGGATAGCTCACACTTATGAGAACCTCATGAAGAATCTAGAGTTGCAGGCATTGGAGGCGCAGCTCCAAGAAGAAAAATAGTATGCAGATACATTATAGGCACAACTAAAGGCCTTGTCACTAGTTGAAAGAATTAAGAGGTTTCACGAGAAACAAACCGCCCAGCAATAGATCTACGCGATCCAAAGTAAGGTGATGGAAGTCTCTCAATGACTTCAACCAGTGCAAGAGAAGGCATGTCAACTTTTGTTGGCACAGGAGTAGACCCAGGGTTCACTCCTAGAGTGCACCAACAAGCCCTAGCTACTGGCCCTTTCGGCAACACCTGCGAAGAAGATGCAGTCTCACCCGAAGCAGCGATGAGGGGGTTGCAGGACAGAGATGTCTACAACTAGGGAATATCAATTGGATCTTGCATAACAACAATCACAGTATTCATATATCACTTATCAACGAGATATACTCTACACATATATAGGTCTTGATCTAACACAGTAATGCAAATAATAATATAAGACTAATAGAGATCAAAGCATTAATCATTCACACAACACAAGAGATATGTGGTTCACCCTCTCTCTAGGGCTACATCCATAGAACTGTGCTTATGATATATTAAGATAAAGCTTACAGTTTTGATATGCGCTCTTGGCTAGTAGATCCTCTCTCTCCTTCTGTCTTTCTCTCCCCCTTCTTGCGCAACCAGCAACAGGATCTGATCTTCGCACCCAGCTAAATATCTTACAATACCAGAAGGCTTCAACACTTCTCTCTCTCAATACAATGACCTCTCACCAAAACAATAGAGATAAATCAATAACAATATCATAATCCCCGACCCATGTCCTCTTGACCTTTATTTATACATTCCAATACCTCACTGACAGCCTTAGGACGAAACCTAGGTGTCAAAACCCTAGGTGTCTAAGACCCTAGGTCAACTTCATCCACTTTTTCTGGACTTCGCCAGCCTGTCTTTCCTTCCTTCTCGTGTGGTGCTCCAAAGAATCCAATGGTGGATTTTTCCACTTCTCGAGTCATCCTCGGTCCATATTCCTTGTTGATCTATCATCCTTGATCTCCTCATCCAATGGCTATATTTTCTGCACTTCACTCCATCATTTCTGCTCTTTCACTCACTTTGACCCAGTGACAGTCACGGTGTCTCTTGTGAAGTTCTCTTTTTACCTTTTCTTCCTTTTTCTTCATTTCCTTTCATAACCAAGGGCCAACAGGCCCCCAACACTCACCTGTGACTCGTCCCGAGGCACTTCAGGTCTGCTCCTTTTGTTTTACTTTGAATTTGGACTGCATAGTGCATCCTTTTCTTTATGCTTTATGCCTCCTTCCTATCCTTGTGCAGACTATCTTTTATGTGTTTGGTACCCAGTTTCAACTGCACCTGGTACCTAAACCATGTTCCTCATGCTTTTACCTAGAGTTGTGAGGCAGTTGGTTGTCATAGTACAACTTCAGCTAACTCACATTCACCAATCCTTCTTTCCATTCTCCATTCAACGTCTTCAGCTGCGCAGCTCCTCCTTCTATGACGTAGGAAATCTCATATGGTCCAAGCCAATGCATTCTAAACTTCTGAGGGTGTTTGATAAAATTATTGTCATATACCAGTACTAAATCACCTTGCCTGAATATCTTTTTCTTGATGTGTCTGTCGTGGTAGGCCTTTTCTCGTTCCTTATAAACTTGTTGATGGAAGCCTGCAATGAATCTATCTTCTTCTAGTTCGAATCACTGTGCTAATATAACCCATGTCTGTAAATGTAGCAATTCTGAAGCTCAGTACCAAGTACTCCATCGGGACAAAAGCTTCAAGACCATAAACCAACTTGAAAGGGGTCTACATTGTTAATTTCTTGCAAGTGGTTCTATAAGCCCAGAGTATTGTTGGTACTCTTAAATCTTAGTCATCTATGTTCACACTGCAAATCTTTGTCATTGTTGTCTCCAAGATTTTGTTGAATGCTTCAACCGTTCCATTTGCTTTTGGATGGTAAGGTGTACTCTTATGATGGTGGACTGCAAATTCTCCAGTCAGAGCTTAAACTATCTTATTGATGAAGTGTATACCTTGATCACTCATAAGGACCTTAGGGCATCCAAACCTAGTTATTATGTCATAAAATATAAAATGTGTAGTTGTAGTTGCAGTACAATCCTTGACTGCTCTTTCTTTGGCCCATCTAGTTAGGTATTATGTCGCAGTGATAATATACCTTGCTCCTGTGCGCTTTCTTGGTGGTTTTATAGGTCCCACGAATTCAATGGCCCATTTTTCAAATGCTTGTAGGGTCATCTGTGGTTCTAATGGAATCTCATCTCTTCGGGATGGTTTTCCAACTCCCTGGCATACATCGCATTCTCTGGTATATTCTTTAGCATCTCTGTGTAACATAGGCCACCAAAGGCCAGCTCGCAGAACCTTCTGCGCAGTTTCTTTCCCTGTGTAATGTCCTCCTGTGATGCCTTCATGAGATGCTGTGAGGATCATCAAGCACTCTATTTCCATACCGCATCTTCTTAGTAACTCATCATGTCCCATTTTATATAGCTGACCAGCTATCAGTGAAAAATCTGCAACGCGCACCACTAGTTGTTTTTTCTGGGAGATTGTATACTCACTCGGAGCCATTCCTGTTGACAGGAACTAGTCTATGTCTATGAATTGGTCATCAACCTTTATAATGGAAATAAGTTGTGCATTCGGTAATGTATCCTCCAAAATGGTAGGTTCTTCGCCATGTTCCAACCTCGACAGATGGTCTAAGCCCTTGTTCATTTTTCCTGGCTTAACTATGATCTCAAAATCATACTCCTGAAACAGCAGAAGCCATCTGTAGATTCACCCCCCAACACTGGCTTGTTGACTAGGTACTTCAATGCAGAGTGATCAATGAACATTTTAAAGTTTCCTCCCAACAAGTAGTGGCGAAATTTTTGCAACACATACACCATGGCTAGTCCCTCTCTCTATGTAGTGGTGTAATTAACTTCAACTATGGACAGCTTCCTGCTGGCAAATGATAATGGATGATCAATGTCCCCTTCTCTAGGTTGTGCCAGTATTTCTCCTAATGCAATGGAAGATGCATCAACATGCACATGAAATTCCTTGCTCCAGTCTGGAAAGACTAGAATAGGCGCAGTCACCATCTTTTGTTTCAGTGTGTCGAAACTCTACTGGCATTCTTCTGTCCAACCAAACTAATAGTCTTTATTTAATAACTTCTCCATTGGCACAGTAATATGAGAATATCGTTTGATAAATTTCTTGTAATAGCCAATATGTCCTAGCGCAATGTGTAGTTGTTTGACTGAAGTAGGTGGTGGAAAATAAACTATAATTGCAATCTTGGATGGATCCACCAACAATCCTTTCTTGCATACAATTTGACCTAATAATACTCCAAATGATGAGAATAAGATGCAATTCTTCAAATTCAAAGCAATTTGACACCACCTTCATTTATCCAACATTAGCTTTAGACATTCAATATGATTTTTCAACAAACTAAAAGCAGTCCAGTCATCAAGGTATGCTTCTAAAAACTTATGAAAAAATTCTTTGAACGCTTCAACCACCACTCTGGAAAACATGGTTGGGGCATTCTTCAATCCAAATGGAATTACTATATATTGGTAGGATCCCCACTCTATGGAAAACGTATTCTTATGGAGGTCTTCATTGGTGATGCGGATCTGATGGTATCCTGAAAACCCATCTGTAAAAGAATATACTTCTTGGCCTCCCAAATTATCCAACACTTCGTCTATGAATTGTGTAGGGAAAGGATCATGTAGACAAGCATCATTCAACTTTCTGAGATCTACACAAATCATGATCTCACCTGTCTTCTTATCTTGCACTACCATGGGGCTAATCCACTCCGACTCCTATATAGGTTCAATAATCCCTACTTCCAGCATTCTGTCGAGCTCAATCTTCACTTTTTCCTTATATTTTAGGTTCAATATATAGGGTCTTTTCTTGACTGGCTTTGCATCTAGTTTCAAAGTTATTCTCATCTCTCCCATAGGTCCTTTGATACCCTTCATATCAATGAACTTGTTCAGAAACAAGTCCTTATACTCATGCAATAATTTTGTGATTTTGTCAATGGTAGCAGCGTCCTAGTAATCTCTGACATTGGCAAGCTTTGGTGTCTCCTTTGTCCCAATATTGAATTTCTTTATATTTATTGGTTGTCCAATGAATGGAAGTTCAACTCCTGGTCCTTCCACATCTCTTTGGCCTTATGTTTCTACGATATTCACCTTCCTTGGATCATCATCTTCGTCGGTATTAATGTTGTAGAAGATTTGCAGTTTCTGGAGGGGCGCAATCCATTCATCCTCTTCTTGCTCCAAAGGGAGGCCAGATGCCTCCTTAAATAATTTATGTCTCACCATATGTAGTGCTTGATCTACTAAAGGAAATTCACTTTCAAACAAAAAGGTGGTTATAAAATTATGGATCATGCCTTCCCATTCTGAAGTCACGAGGCACAACTCTGCTTGAAGGTACCAGTTAATCGGGGTGGTATCCAGCATATTGACAAATCTGTGTACCCATTGTTCTCTAGGAACATCACCCCAGGCCTCTTCACAGCTATGTAGGTGGTCCTTTGGGCAGCTTTGACCTATGTATCTTACTTCACAGCTTCCTACTTGTGCTGAAAATCGTGTTGTCATCAAAGTTCGATATTGTGTCCAGTCTGTGATGTTTCCCTTGTACATTCCCCACCATATTGCTAGTGTGACTTTCATGGCCTCATCCATTGCCAACAACCTCTATTGTGTTGGTACACTTGTCTCAAATTTTGATAAGAATTTCTCTAAAGGGTTCAGCCCATCAAATGTGGGTAGATTACTCACTATTGTGCCAATCCAACGAACTTCTCTCGTTAGCCTAGCACATATTCTTGTAGATACTTCGTACATCTGGTTCTTCCATTTCTCTAGTGCTTATTCTGAGTTGGATGAACATGTGATGTCACTTCTCCAGCTCAAATTCCCATCAGTTGTAAGGTTGATGTAATCATGTTGTCTGGCTGTTAATTTGTAGATGTTTTCCAATTCAAATGCATGGTCTTCTTCTTTGATAGGATTTGTATATCGTGGACCCTCATCTCGATCTAAAGGTGCAATGACCCTAAGGCTAGCTTTCTCAAATTTCATGTGTATTTTCTTTAGATCAACCATAGTGTAATTTTCAAAGGCCCAATCAATTCCTAACAATGCAGGATAAGGGCAGCTATCATCAACAATTTAAATTATCTCAAAGTCTTCAAAGGTTCTTACTCCATCGATGTCGACTGGGACATGCTCTAATCGTCCAAATGGGCTGAAAGCTTTCTGATTAGCCATGCAAATCCTAATAGGGGAATATATCAGCTTGGCTTTTCCCATCAATGCCCAAGTCTACTTCGTCATGACATTGACCTCGGACCCTAAGTCGAGGACCACATAGTCTATCTCATACTCTCCTATCTAAGCATTAAAGTGTAATTCTTTATTTGTCCTTCTCCTTTTTCCAATTTGGTGCATCGCCCTATTTAGTAAGGGGTCTATCTTTCCTAGCTCATACTGCTTGATTAAATATTGTAATTCATGTACAATGCCTTTAGCTTGAATCAACTTAACACAAGTGCACAAAAATTCCACGAGTTTGCTTACCTCTTTCCCTTTTGTTGGTGATGCAGATGAAACAAATGGCCAAGGCATGCCATATTCTTTGATTTCTAGTTGTCTCTTTGATGAAGATCCTTGACCTCTTTTGAACTCTTTTCTTGCCTCCTCGAATATCTGTCTTTCTTTCTTAGCATCGAACATTGGGATCTTTTCTGTAGCTTTCATGACTCCGTAGTCATTTTCAATCTTTCCTTGGGCTGCTATGTCTTCTCATGTGGTAGCGCCTCCTCGAGTGATAACAGTGACTCTAGGGTCTGCTCCACGAGGTTCAGCATATATAAGTTGTACTTGTGGGTTCTGCTGAGGTCCTCGTCTTTCCTAAAGTTTAGCTAGCAGCACAGGGCATTCCTCTATGACATACTCAAAGGAGTTACAGTAAGTACAGGTTGTGAAAGGATTCTAACAATCCCTTGCTAAATGTCTTGGTTGCACATATTTGTAACAGATTATGTTTCCTCAGCCTCAGCCCATACCTCCTCCTCCTTCTCCTCCTCTGTATCGACCGTGAGGAGTGAAGTTTCCTCTCCCTATAGAATTATACTATGGAGTGTTTCCTTCTTGTTGTACTTCGCCTTGAATCTTGTATATGTCTCTCGACCTTTCATGCATGATATCATAAGCTCTACAATCTTGATCATCGTGCCCCACTGATTTACAGAATGTACAATACAAGTTTGTGGGTGTCTGAACATATTTCTGCATGTAGTAGCACTCACCTGGGTGATGCCTATTTCTGCATACATCGCACCAGGGTAGGTTAACTTGCTTCAAGTGGCTCAATGCCCCTGAGGCCAAGTACTCATGAAACAAGGGACATTGTTCCTTATCATGGCCTTCATATCTACATCTTACACACCAGATATCTTCCCTTTTGTCCTTTCCCTTATCTTTCTTCATATCCTTGACCTATAAAGAAAAACTAGTTAGCTGGCTCATGATCTGGCTAATGCCTAAGCTAGATTCTCCCATTGGTGTTGATTCAAGATTCATGGTGATCTCCAAAGCTTCTGCATGTGCTGCAATATTCTACTACATCAGAGGGACTCTTATGTGTGGTAACAATGTAGCAATGAACCATTCTTTGTTCTGTTCATAGGGGATCTGAAAAGTTAGTCGGCCTGTCAGGGTCTTGAATCTTCGGTCGAACTCCCAAACAGGTTCTGCTACCCTTTGTTTAATCTATTTTAGTTCTGTAATACATTGTGACTCTGAATTAGGTTTTTTAAAATCTGCAATCAACGCATTCTTGATCTCATTTAGGGGCTTAGGATGTGCTAGTCCTTGGATAAGTTTCATGTACCAGCTCAATGCACGGTCCCTTAGCGTAGTGTTGAACTAGGTTCTCTTGATGGCTTCATCGATGATACTTTTAATATTCCATATGGCTTCACACAGAAACCAATGTTGATCTAGATCTTCAGATCCATTTCTTCTAAAGATAGGGAGTCTCATTTCATCTTCCATAGAGATGACTAGGCTTCTTGTCTGAGTAGATGTTGAGATACTAGTAACAGTACTCTGAATATTCTGGTGGTTCTGACTATTCTAACTACTAAGTATTGTTGGGACAACAGGAGGATTAACGTTACTTACTTCAGTATTCCATGCAGTTCCTAAGTTTTCTGGCTCACTTTGGCACAGTTCTTCAGCTTCCCCTTCTGTTGTTCTAGTGGGTTCTGGTTGCTCTTCGTTGGTCAGATATACCCCTTCTCCACTGTAGAAACCCTCTTCTCCATATTTTTGCTTAAACAAGTTCTCAAGGTGAACCTCTCAAAATACTTTTCCACTATGCGTATGTCCTACTTCTGTGTCGCTATCACTATCCAAGATCTTGAACATTATCCTTTTCTGGTTCGACCAATCTACTATATCTTCAAGATGTGGTTTTCATGCAAGATCATCTTGATTATTAGCTTTAGAAGGTGAAAAAAATTTCCTCTGGGTCCTTTGAAAAAGTATCTCTTGGCTTGACTATACGATTATGTTCTATCAACAAAAAACTCGGTGATATACCCTCCAATGGTACTATCAAACCAATGATCTACTTCTCTGGATACAACATTGTCAATTCTCTTGACCTTCTGGATCAACGTCGGTGTCCAAACCATAGGAGGTCTATATCTGATCTCAAATTGTGTGTCAGCTAACCTAGCCAACCACTCTTGTATCTCCTGATGGATTCCCCCAAAGAAGATCTCGTGAATGTCAGTGAAGATGTATCTTTGCAGCCAATCTTCAGTACTCAATTTAGGGTTCTTATTCTGGGCTTCATCGAAGTCCTTCTCTTGATCCTCTATCCACTTATGAATCTTGGTCTTCGATGGGAACCACCTTGAAATTCCCTTAGTAATATTAAGGTCCCGGCAATGGCACCATTTGTTGGCACAGGGGCAGACCCAAGGTTCAATCCTAGAGTGCACCAACAATCCCTAGCTACTGGCCCTTTCGGCAACACCTGTGAAGCAGGTGCAGTCTCACCCGAAGCAACGATGAGGGAGTTGCAGGACAAAGATGTCTACAACCAGGGGAATATCAAGTGGACCTTGCATAACAGCAATCACAGTATTCATATATCACTTATCAGTGAGATCTACTCTGTGCATATATAGATCTTGATCTAACATAGTAATGCAAATAAAAATATAAGACTGACAGAGATCAAATAATTAATCATTCACACAACACAAGATATACGTGGTTCACCCTCTCTCTAGGGCTACATCCACAGAACTGTGCTTATGATATATTAAGATAAATCTTACAGTTATGATACGTTCTCTTGGCCAATAGATCCTCTCTCTCCTTATATCTTTCTCTCCCCCTTCCTATGCACCCAGTAGCAGGATCTGATCTTCACACCCAGCTGAAGATCTTACAATACTAGAAGGCTTCAGCACTTCTCTCTCTTAATACAATGACCTCTCACCACAACAATAGAGCTAAATCAATAGCAATATCATAATCCCCAACCCAGGTCCTCTTGACCTTTATTTATACATTCCAATACCTCACCGACAACCTTAGGCTAAAACATAGGTGTCAAAACCCTAATTAACAAAACCCTAGGTGTCTAATACCCTAGGTCAACTTGATCCACTTTTTTTGGACTTCGCCGGCCTATCTTTCCTTCCTTCTCATGCGGTGCTCCAAAGCATCCAATGGTGGATTTTTCCACTTCCTGAGTTGTCCTCGATCCATATTCCTTGTTGATCTATCATCCTTAATCTCCTCATCCAACCGATTTATTTTTCACACTTCGATCCATCTTTTTTTCTATTTCTCTCACTTTGACCCAGTGACAGTCATTGTGTCTCCCGCGAAGTTCACTTTTTACCTTTTCTTCCTTGTTCTCTGTTTCCTTTAATAACCAAGGGGAAACAACTGTTCACTGAAGTTGAAATTCAAGGAGAAGAGATTGAATAGGTTTTCATCACCACAGAAGAACGCGTGGAAGGTCCAGTAAACAATGCAGTGATCTAAGACCTCACTAAGCAAGAGGTTGTAGTAATGCAGTAGGTTGAAGTAGATCGAGCCAAGCTCGAGGCATTCGAGGTAGAATGGCTTAGACCAGAGTGACTATGGATGAGTCATAAATGAGTGTTGGAGGCATGTTGGCCCTTGACCAAGTTTTTGGATCATCTTGGTCATGTGACCTATTTTGAGACTTCAACACCATGTCGAAGGAAGAGAGAAAGATGAAGCAGAGATCAAGGGATCTTGACCCACTTTCGGGGCCCCTTTTGGATTTTTGGGAATATGTAATGGGAAAGGGATGTCGACCCGTGGGTTTACCCACACTTAGGCCTACTTTTGTAAAGTATAAATAGATATCTAGGCATCTATTAGAGAGAAGTGTATGTAATGTAAGCTAAGTGATAATAGACTTTGTAAGTGATTTGTGCATGACTGTAAAATTCTTGCAGAACTAAGTGAAAGTTGTTGTAATAATATATAGAAGGCTTTGTGTTGTAGCGCAAGGAAGAAGGATCTAGCGAGCTGCACAGATATTTTGTCTTATGCGAAGAAGGGTTTTGGTGGCTCTGTGTTGTAACTAATTGAAGACACTAATAAATAAGATGATTTGATGGACATAGCCCCAGCGTGGGGGTGAACCACGTAAATCTGTGTGTTATGCTTTGTGCTTTGACTCAATGTGCTTATCTCTACTTTTGCTAAGTGATTTGATGTATTTAGATAGATCCACTCATTCTTTTTGCTTCTTAGATGTGTGTGAATGTTAGATCTGACATATGTGAGGATGCTTAGTGCTGATCTACTGGATCTGATATGTTTTACTATTGCTAAGTGTTGAAATACCTTAGATCTAAGTGAATGTTGTGATGCTTTTTGCTATATGCGAAGTATAATAAGGGTTGAATATTGATGAATGATTGATGCTAAGTGTTATGTAAGCGATATAATCATAGATCTGTGTCCCAACTAAAGTTGCAGACACCTGAGTCTTGAAAACACCCCTGCCTCTACCTCGAGCGAGACTTCATCTACTTCGCAGGTGTTTCCGAAAGGGTCGGTAGTTAGGGTTTTGTTGGTGCGTTGTTGTAGCATTGAACCTCGGGTCTTCCCCTGTGCCAACAAAGAGATCTCACAAAAAACACACAGCTCAGTAGCAGATTCATATGCTTCAAAGAAAAGTGATGGAAGTCACTCAATGAATCCAACCTGTGCAAGATAAGGCATACCTATTTTTTTCTGATATCGAGAGCCAAGGAGCAAAGCTAGACCAAGTCATCCTCATAGCAGAAAAATGCTTGGAAGGACCAGTAAACAATGCATTGATCCTGGAGTTCACTAAGCGAGAAGCCACATCAAATTATCAAGTCGAAGTATCTTGAGCCAAGCTCAAGGCGTTCAAGGTAGAATTGCTCAGTCCAGAGTGACTCGGGACAAGTTACAGGTGAGTGTTGGGGGCATGTTGGCCCTTGACCAAGTTTTGGGAGTTTCTTGGTCATGTTGAACTATTTTGGGACTTTGACACCCTATCGAAGGAAGAACGCAAGACGAAGCAGAGATCATGGGATCTCTGCCCCTTTTTAGGCTCCTTTTTGGGTTTTTGGGAATATGTAATGGGATTGGGATGTCGACCCATGGGTTTACGCATGTTTAGGTCTATTTTGTATGTATAAATAGAAGGATAGGCAATGTAAGAAAGAGTTGAATAATATATCTGTGTGATGTAGGCTAAGTTCCAAGAGTTGGATCTGTGTGATCAAGGTTTGATGCATTTTGTTTAGACTTGCAGAGCTCAGTGAAAGTCCTTGTGTGAGACTATAGAAGGCATTGTGCTATAACGCAAGGAAGAAGAATCTAGCAAGCTACGTAGATCTGTTGTCCTGTGTACAGTAGGGTTTTGGCGGTTCTATGCTTGTAACTAATTGAATATGCTAATAAAGAAGAAGAGTTGGTGGAGGTAGCCCCACGGTGGGGGTGAACCACGTAAACCTTGTGTTGTCCTACTTTGTGCCTTGTTCTGATGCATTGATGTGTTATTCGCTAAGTGCTTGAGATGACTGGATAGATCTACTTATGCTTAGTGCTAAATATTTGTAGAATATTAGATCTGATATACATGAATATGTTTTGTGCTTGATCAGTTAGATCTGACTTACTTATTGATGTTAAGTGCTTAATACAATAGATTAGTGTGGATACTGCGAAGCCCTATCTTACCAGTGAAGTGGTTATTAATTGTATATTGTGGAACCAACAGTGCTAAGTGATTTATTAAGTGTTATAATCACATATATTTGTCCTAGCTAAGGTTGCAGACACCTAAGTCTTGCAACCACCCCTACCTCTACCTCGAGTGAGACTTCATCTACTTCACGGGTGTTGCCAAAAGGGCCGGTAGTTAGGGTTTTGTTGGTGTGTTGTTGTAGCATTGAAACCTAGGTCTGCCCCTATGCCAATAGTTGAGTTTGTCTGACATTCACACTTGAGATCAGATAACTCAGGTCGATGAACAAATGCTCAATGCAATAGAATAGGTGGCGTAGTCTCAGTAAACATAGCACAGTAACAATGAGTTCTCTTGTTGGCTTGGATACAATTCACGAAAGTGTTCTCGACGCAACAGTCGACGAAAAAACTAGACAATGATGTAATAGATCGCTCCAATGGACAAGAAGCCTTCATCAATGTAGTTTGGTTCGTTATGGCGTGGCCCCAATAGTCCAATGGCAAGATTTTTTATCATAATTGTTGTTCTAACCATTCGGGAATGTCAATATAATGGTTATAATACCTCCAACGGTCATCTCGCTCCACCAATATGAAGTACCAATATGAGCTTCTCTCATATTCCGGCGAAGTTCAAATTCTAGAGATCTTCCTTTTGAGAAGTCTTCTCTAGAATTTCCTATAATTTCTCCAACTTTGCTTTCTTCTTTCTGAGCTTTCTAGCCTTCTTCCTTGTGATCTTTGTCTTGGTATTCCTCTTTCCATTCTGATTCTTATCCCCTCTTGGTATAGTAACTTCATGTGGTTGATGGTTTTTACTAAGGTTCAAGGGAAATACTTCTTCTCTGTCTGGGGTAGGTGCTCTACTCTCTTGTACAAACATGTGTTTCAAGTCTTCTTGTGTTCTTTCAACTTCGATATCCAGATTTCTAGTCCTCAGTAAGTTCAACTGGTTTTCTTGTTATTTAGTAAGTGTGTTATTCTCTTAGCCATGAAGTCTCTTAAGTCTTTCTTTTTCTGTTCTAGAGATTCCCCTTCTTTTCTTCGGGTCTGATCTTTCTCAATCCAAGTTTTTCCTAGTAACATAGAAAATGGGGCGTTGTTTTCAATAAATTTAACAACCTCAAATTCTTCCTCTGTTGAAGTTCCATGAGCACTCATAGAGGTCTAGGTAAGTCTTCCACATAGGGTTATCAACTTTCTTCTAAATAATCCTATTCCTCCCAATGAAGGAATCATAGCAGGCTTTCCTAAAATTTCCCAGCTTCTTTCTGTCATAATATTCACTTGTGTTTCCTCATCTAGAACACAGTCTATGTCGAAGTCTCCTATTCTTGTTTCTATGCACTCTTTTTCTTTGAATATCTCTGATAAGTTGATATCTCTGTGATCATTCAAGATTTCTTTCATTTGTATTAATACAGTCTCTGATTCTTTCTGGGGTTCTGCCATGGTCTTAGTTTCTTGACCTTCCTCGGGTTTTTCTTGTCTCATATTCATTCTTTCAACCTTAGCAATCATTCTAGGGAAATTCAAAACTTCATGTTCCATAGCTTTACAACAAAGACAACTAGGTCTTCTACCAGGGCATTCCTTAGCAAGATGTCCCGGTCTTCTGCAACTGTAACAAAGAGTTAATCCTCTCTTTCTCTTAAATGATCCCCAACCTTTCTTATACTGCACACTAGGATCATAGTAGCTAACCTGCAAAAAATTCTTCCTAGGATCTTGCATCCATTTGTTAGTCCAAACATTATTTCTATGCTTAGGAATAAGATCTACTCATATCAAACCTTCTTTCATCTAGTTGTGCCCTAATTTTTTAGACTAGGAAAAATTTATCAGACATACCTAGATCCATACTTTCGAAACAAAAATTTCCACTTATCTTACCTTTATCAGAGAACAAATATTTCAAATCTTACCTCTTTTGGACAAAACAATTCACTGATCTGACCTCTTTTCTTCAGATCCGATTCCTTTCTTAGCACAGAGTTTCACAAGTCAAGTAGAATACTGCGCACTAAAGCAACATATCTATGCACAGATCTTTCTTTCTTTTCCTCAATTCCCAAAAATCATAGTTTCAAGTCCCGACAATGGAACCATTTGTTGGCACAGGGGAAGACCCAGGGTTCAACGCTTCAGCAGTGCACCAACAAAACCCAAACTACCAGCCCTTTCAGCAACACCTGTGAAGCAGATAAAGTCTCACCTGAGGTAGAGGCAAGGGTGGTTTCAAGACTCAGATGTATGCAACCTAGCTGGGACACAGATCTGTGATTACAAAACCTTAACAGAGCACTTAGCAGTTTTCATTCATTAGTATTTAGCCTTTGTCCACAGCGCAGATAAACCCTAGCTACAGAGCAGCACAATATTCACCCCGATCTAATATATTCAAGCACTAAGCACATCAAAATAGATCATATCTAACATTCATTCATATTACTCAGTACTAATTTATCATATCAGATACATCTAAACATACATTACTACACTAAGAATAATTCATATGAACAATTAAAAAACCATAATGCACAAAGGAACCACAACACAGAATATACATGGTTCACCCCCATCCTGGGGGTACGTCCACCAACTCTTCTTCTCTTTATTGTCTTATGTCAATCATCTACATGCATAGAGCCACAAGATCCTACTCTGCATAGGACAGGATATCTGTGCACACTCTGCCAGATCCTCCTTCCCTGATCTAGGTTACAGCACAAATCCCTCTTACAATCTTCACAAGATTCTTACATCCACTTGCACTTAGCTCTGCAAGTTTTCAACACATCATGCACAAAGCATTTGCAACTATCACTTGCATTTAGCCCAACATACACACATATCTCTAGTGTCATATCACTTAGCATGGCACCCTTGCTTACATCACCTATCTATCTATTTATACATTACAAAAGAGGCCTAAGGATGGGTAAACCCATGGGCCGATATCCCATACCCGTTACATAAACCCTAAACCCAAAAATCCCTAAACAAGGGGCCAAGATCCTATGATCTCCTCTTCGACTTGCGCTTTGACTTCGACATTCTGTTGAAGTCCCAAAATAGGTCAAAACTGACCAAGGATCTCCAAAACTCAGTCAAGGGCCAACAGTGGCTCAACATCTTCAGTTGTATGAACATGATTCCTTTTACCTCCTTTCTTTTCCCTTAATCTCTGAATGAGGGAACAATTCCTAGTAATGTGTCCCATTTTTTGACAACATAAGCATATGATATTTGGGTTATTTCTTTGGCCCTTCTGAAACTTCTTGTATGAGGAGGGTTGTTTCTTGCTCTTTCCTTTCCTAGTGTGTCTAACTATGGCTTGATCATCATTTGTCATCTTCTCTTCTCTTGTTATCATCCTTGCTTCTTCTTGGTTGCAATCTTCCCATATCCTACTGAACTTGGGTAGCTTCCTTCTTGAGAATATCCCTTGAATAAATGCATCCCATGACCTTGGGAGGCCATTCAAGTTGGTCATCACCTTTTCTTCTCCATTCAATGTATCACAAATGGATTCTATTTGTTCCTTTATCTAGTTCACTCTTGAGAAGTAAGAGTGGATGGTTTTTCAATTCTTCATCCTCTCATTCTTTAACTGAGTTCTCAAAGTCATTCTTCAGTTGATGGTGTTTCCTTCAAAAAGTCAGGTTAAGGCATTGTTGACAGGGCGAAAATGACCGTCCGTCAACTGAGAGAGTGGAACCGGTCCGGGGTTGTCTAATAACCCAAGCCGTTTGGAATGAACCACCCTGACGGGTTTAGAGGCTCCGTTAGCCGATCTAAGGTGCTAAGAAAACAAAAAAGAAATCTAATCTAAACTAACTAATCTAACTAAAACTAAATAAAACAAACTAATAAACTAATCTAAACTACAAATATATCTAATCAAATCAACGAAAATAATCACAAACTAACCTAGAAATACGCTCCAGATTTTCCCTGTGTATGATGACTGTACTAGCAGATCGGAGGAAGGAAACTCACACCGGATAATCCAAAAGCTTCTCGTAAATGATAGCTGCAATTCTCTTTATGTTTGTTTACAGGACAAACAAGACATAAAAATCATAACAATTATATGATTTATAAATCTCCACAATTAGGTAAACTTGTTATGCAAAAACTTATACTTAATAATTAAATTGATGAAGAAGAGAAATATGTCATTCACAAACTGAATCAAGTAATTGCTATGTTTTTAAATACTGGAAGAAATCAGATATGGATCAAATTAATTAAATCATATCACTTTGCAAAAGACTAAGATAGCTAAAGTAGTCATTAATCAAATGCAAATTGATAAACATAAACATGAAACAAAAGATTGATATTATGAAAGCGAAAGTTGTAGTAGAACATCAACTTCTGTCTTAGTCTATATTAGATATCCATTATCCTAGTTCTCCCACAAACGAGGATGATCCTTATTACAAAAAATAATAAGTATTTAAAGGTTTTCCACAGGGTAAAACCTCCCTGTGGAAGTTATAAAACTGTTTACATAAATCTGGGAAGATATTCCCAATTTTAACTAAACTAAGTAACTACAATAAAACTAAAACACTCAAATATCTCTTGAACTGCCCAACATGTCCCATGCAATTCGAATTTACCTGAAACAGGTCAGAAATAGACAAGTTAGAGAGATATTTTATTAATAAAACAATAAAAACCTAATTCTATAGACTAGCTATAGAATCATGTGATTTTGTAGCTAGTCTAAACAAGATACAGAATCAGCATTGAGATTAATTCAAATCTTTTTAAAGGATTAAATTTAATCATCATCCAAGAACTATTTGAAAATGAATCATTTAGTTTGAAATTATTATACCATTCGAGATCAAACAGGATCCACATCATTCAACCGAATACAGAGATAGGAATACTCTGTTTTGATTATTATCATAAGTCGGGTGAACAAAATCATATGGAACAGCACTGTAATCGTTTCTCAACAAATCGAATCCACCAGTTGTAAAATCGTTTTGATATTCAATTGAAATCAAAACAAATCGCAAACACTTCGTTATACATGTCTTACCAACAGGAGAAATAATCGAATCGAACAGGATTATTTTCAAGTCATGATAACTGTATAGCAAACGATTTAGGTTGTGAACGAATTCAAACCATAACTAACTCGTAACTGTCCACAAACAAAATCGTAACAGGATCAATCAAACAGATTTCGTTATAGATATCGATTGTTTATCATTGCACAGTGAGCAAACAAGATCGATTTTCCTTTACCAAAATCGTTCCAATCAAATGAATTATAACAGGGTTTGACCAATACATTTCACAAATTTAAAATCAAATAGAGCATCAATTATAATCTGAACTCGACTCATAGGACAAACTTTCCAAATCAGAATAAGAGCGAATCGATTAGCTAAGGTTTTTAACATTTTGATAAGAGTGACGCTGAAAATCTTAATGTTTTAACATTTTTTTATTTTTTTTTAGACCTCATCAGAATTTTTTAGAACTGTCATTTATTTAGATCCAGAGATGTTTTATTTACAAAAACAACTTCCTAAGACAGGGAGACATCTTCTGAGTCATTCCTTTATGGATAAGGGACAACGTAAAAAGATAATAGATGATCATGACAAACTTTTCTTAGAGATCGAAATCAGTAAACTTCTTTCAAACAACAAAATTTTCCAACAGAGATATCAATTTCAGCAATATATCATTGATGTTTGTACAATTTTTTCAGAAGTTATTTCAGTGAAGAAAATCTCTTTTATCTCAGTGTACAGGTATGTGTATGTCCAAAACACAAACTGATACATTCAAATCAAAATCAAAAAACATAAAGAAAACTAAAACGCAAACAAAAATAAAATATATACATAATATACAAGGGTAGTTATCAAGCAAAGTATCTTTTCAGGGCTTGGCCATTCACCGGATAGGTGTCAAGATGCCCTTCAAGATTCTACAGTCGAAAAGAACTAGGACCCAACTTTTCAGCAATTAAAAATGGTCCAAGCCATAAGTTTTGAAATTTAGTGTGCTCACCCTTTCCTTCGTGTGGTTTGTCCCATTTTAAGACAAGATCACCTACTTCAAAATTCCTATCAGAAGCAGAATTAGAATCGAACCAGCTTTTAACCAATTGTTGATGTTGGTCTAACTTACGCTTAGCTTGGGCTCTTACCTCTTCCAGCTTCATCAAAGCGTTAATTCGGTTTTCTAACGAGGGACAATCCTCTTCTTGGACTTTTTGTGACAATTGAAGCGAAGGAAGTAGATGTGAGGTGGCAGAATTGTTTCTCTGCCATAAACGAGAAAAAAGGGGGAGTTACCTATAGCATATTTTGGCGTTACACTATCATCCCACAGCGCATTCAGCAACGCATTGTGCCAATTTTTGTGATTTTCAACCACAATTCTCTTGATAATTTTAATCAAGTTCTTGTTTGTTGATTATGCCAATCCGTTGCCCTGGGGGTAGTAACTAGCAGAATACTTCAGCTTAATTCCTTTCTCCAAAGAGAACTTGCTCATCTCAAGAGAAGAAAAGTATGAAACGTTTTCAAATACTAGACAGTCAGGGATACCGAAATGAGTGATAATATTCGAGTTTAGAAAGGCGATTACCTGACTGGTGTTGACAGTTCTTAACGCAGCAGCTTCAGACCATCGAGTAAAGTAATATGTGGCTGCCACAATATACTTGTGTTGTTGTGAGGACGGAGGGATAATTGGACCTATGATATCAAGGCCCCATTGATGGAAAGGAGAATCTACTGAAACGGGTTGCAAGGGAAAGGCTAGTTTTTGCAACCGCCCTGATGCTTTCTGACAGATGATACATTTACAACACAAGGCATGGGCATCCCTAAAAAGCGTGGGCTAGTAGTAACCGGATCTTAAAACCTTATGAGCAGGGATGTCACCACTGAAGTGACCACCAGCATATCCTGCATGCAACTCTAGCAAGACTTTTTCTACTTCGTCTTTCTCGAGATAGCGCATCAGTACGTCGTCAAAATTCTCACGAAACAGTACACCATTAACTAGATGAAAGGAGGCAGACTTTAGCCTTAACGCTCTTCTCTTGACGGGGTCAAGGTGACAGGGTGCTGCCCCATGTTCAAGATAGAACCTAATATCGTCGTACCAGGGACTAACAAGGTTTTGTGCGCAACAGATCAAACTTTGATCGCTTTGTCCTAGGTTTGACGTATCATTATCTTCTTGTTGTCCTGTTTCCGAATCAACAACCAACTTACACAACCCTTGGCCTCTCACAATCTGAGATGGGGTGATTTCTAAGTCATACTCCTGCAAGGAGGTGACCCAGTTAGCTCTATTTTCCCCTAACTCCTTCTGTACTAACAAGTCTTCTAGAATTGTTTGAAGGGCGCATTGCAAACTTTCTAGATTTAGGTCGTCGGGGTTTGGGTTAGGTCGGTTGGTAGGAAAAGGCTTTCGGAAAGGGGGTTTGTGGGGTCCTTTGCTCAAGGAAGCTTCTTCGGTTGACCTTTTTAAGTCTATAAATTGATTCGACAGTTTTTGAACAAATTTAGTTAAGTTTTCCAAATCAGAGTTTTCAGTTTGTGTTTTACCTTGAGTGGGTTTGGGGAGAATTTCAATCTTCTTTTTGGAAGAAGAACAAGTCTCGGTTTCATTGCTAGAAGAGTCTTTAAGACTAAGTATGTCTTTTTCAATCTGGCTGGCCTCCTCAAAGGCCTCTAACAACGTGGCTTTCTTGGATCGTTTAACCCAAATAGCTATACTTTGATGCAAAGCTTTAGTGTAGTAAGCTATTATAAGACTCTCGGCAGGCATAGAATCTGCAGGGATTCGGTTTTTAAGTGTTAAGAATCTTTGATTAAAGTCTTTAACTTTTTCTTTTGGGATCATTCTTAAGCTTGAAAGGTCCATGACTAGGACTTCCGGAGGTTTACCGTCTCCGAATTTTTCCAAAAAGCATGACTCAAACTTTTCCCAAGACACGATGGTATGGGGTTGTTGGGCAAAGTACCAGGTGGATGCATTGCCATCAAAAGTATAAGGGAACAACCTACAGACAACGTCTTCATGTTTGACATTGTGGATTCTAATGGCTAGCATAAAATTTTTAATGTGATCTTCAGCGATCTGTTTGGAGTCAGGATCAAACTTGGGAAGCCATTTCTCCGGGTGTTTAGGTAAAGGGTGTTGATCTTTAGGTACAGCTACAACATCCTGATCAAGCCAGGGTCTAGCAAGATTGTTCTGATTTTCCATTGGGGTAGTGGGTGTGGAAGGCTGAGAAGGTGAATTGCCTTCATCTGATGAGGAATCTCCTCCAGAAGAGGAAGGAGATGATGGAGGTGGTGAAGGAGGTATCCCAGATCCTCCTATAGCAGGATTTGAGGTTGGATCTGTGGGATTCACAGTGAGGTTAGTGTCACCTAATTGTTCTCTGATATCAGAGAAGTTCAAAGGTTGACCCCACGGACGGCTTCGTTGCATAAGACGAGCTAAGGCACTATGTGTTTTAATAAGAGATTGACGGACAATCTCTTGTATGTCACCACCTATAGGATTAGGGGTTGTTGGCTCAACTGTGATCTGTGGATCGTCGGTTGAAGTAGTTGTTGTTTGAAGGGGAATATTATCGTGTGAATGGATTCTAGTCACTATAGGTGAGCGATTAGGGGGGGGAGGAGTCTTTCGACCGCCTCGTGCCATTAATTAAGTTCAGGCCCTCCTTCTAGCGCCATTTGTTGGCGGGGCGAAAATGACCGTCCGTCAACTGAGAGAGTGGAACCGGTCCGGGGTTGTCTAATAACCCAAGCCGTTTGGAATGAACCACCCTGACGGGTTTAGAGGCTCTGTTAACCGATCTAAGGTCCTAAGAAAACAAAAAATAAATCTAATCTAAACTAACTAATCTAACTAAAACTAAATAAAACAAACTAATAAACTAATCAAAACTACAAATATATCTAATCAAATCAACGAAAATAATCACAAACTAACCTGGAAATACGCTCCAGATTTTCCCTGTGTATGATGACTGTACTAGCAGATCGGAGGAAGGAAACTCACACCGGATAATCCAAAAGCTTCTCGTAAACGATAGCTGCAATGCTCTTTAAGTTTGTTTACAGGACAAACAAGACATAAAAATCATAACAATTATATGATTTATAAATCTCCACAATTAGGTAAACCTGTTATGCAAAAACTTATACTTAATAATTCAATTGATGAAGAAGAGAAATCTGTCATTCACAAACTGAATCAAGTAATTGCTATGTTTTTAAATACTGGAAGAAAGCAGATATGGTTCAAATTAATTAAATCATATCACTTTGCAAAAGACTAAGATAGCTAAAGTAGTCATCAATCAAATGCAAATTGATAAACATAAACATGAAACAAAATATTGATATTATGAAAGCGAAAGTTGTAGAAGAACATCAACTTCTGTCTCAATCTGTATTAGATATCCATTATCCTGGTTCTCCCACAAACGAGGATGATCCTTATTACAAAAAATAATAAGTATTTAAAGGTTTTCCATAGGGTAAAACCTCCCTGTGGAAGTTATAAAACTGTTTACATAAATCTGGGAAGATATTCCCAATTTTAACTAAACTAAGTAACTACAGTAAAACTAAAACACCCAAATATCTCTTGAACTGCCCAACATGTCCCATGCAATTCGAATTTACCTGAAACAGGTCAGAAATAGACAAGTTAGAGAGATATTTTATTAATAAAACAATAAAAACCTAATTCTATAGACTAGCTACAGAATCATGCGATTCTGTAGCTAGTCTAAATAAGATACAGAATCAGCATTGAGATTAATTCAAATCTTTTTAAAGGATTAAATTTAATCATCATCCAAGAACTATTTGAAAATGAATCATTTAGTTTGAAATTATTATACCATTCGAGATCAAACAGGATCCACATCATTCAACCGAATACAGAGATAGGAATACTCTGTTTCGATTATTATCATAAGTCAGGTGAAAAAAATCATATGGAACAACACTGTAATCGTTTCTCAACAAATCGAATCCACCAGTTGTAAAATCATTTTGATATTCAATTGAAATCAAAACAAATCGCAAACACTTCGTTATACTTGTCTTACCAACAGGAGAAATAATCGAATCGAACAGGATTATTTTCAAATCATGATAACTGTATAGCAAACGATTTAGGCTGTGAGCGAATTCAAACCATAACTAACTTGTAATTGTCCACAAACGAAATCGTAATAGGATCAATCAAACAGAATTCGTTATAGATATCGATCATTTATCATTGCACAGTGAACAAACAAGATCGATTTTCCTTTACCAAAATCGTTCCAATCAAACGAATTATAACAGGGTTTGACCAATTCATTTCACAAATTTAAAATCAAATAGAGCATCAATTATAATCTGAACTCGACTCATAGGACAAACTTGCCAAATCAGAATAAGAGCGAATCAATTAGCTAAGGTTTTCACATAGTTGTTATGATTCGAATTCATTTCCCGATTCAGGCGCGAATATTATTTGAGCGTATTGTTTTCATCAAACAAATAGAGTCATTTTCCTCAACTTGGAAACAATCAAATATAGAACATCACATGACATAGCATCGTAACAACCAAATTTATTGAAATCATTGACCAATCACAGCATATAACGAAATCACATTTGAGCATGATCGTGTTCTAAACTGAGCATGTATACAAATCAATCCAGTCGAAAACAAACTATCAATTTTTTTAATTCACTCAGGTATACCAACAAATCAGATCCAAACGAAAACCAATCAAATCGAAATGAAAATATATCGGAGTCTAAACTAGGGATGATCAAATCTTATATCCAAAATGAAATTAGATTTACTTTTAATGAAACGAAACAATGTACATGATGCACATATTATAATAAAGCCATTTTAAAATGTAAACAAAGCTATTCGAGAAAATAATTCAAATCATTATATCAATCTATTCACTCACACAACTAAAACGATATTAAAATCCATACCTGTATAGCGACGAGACGGATTGATTATGCCAATTTGGAGTTGATAATTGTCGTAGATGATTCAACATTTTTGAAAAGGATCGAGCTTGTTGTCTTCTATTTCTTATCAGCTGCTTGGAGTTGGTGCTTCTGATTGGTCAATAAAGCAACTTGGCTTTCAAGTGACTGGATTTTTTATTGAAGTATGGGAACATCAATGTAATAACGTTCCAACCATAAATTGCATTGGTCACAGGGAGACTGTGTGGGGTTTGAAAGGGCAGGTGAGGGTTTGGTCAAATGGTCGAGAGTTTCATGAGGCAATTTAATACCAGGGTAGCTAGGGTCATTCTTTAGGTAGGGTGGAAGGTTTGTTACGAAATCGTAAGGTGGTTCGGGACACAAACCCTGCAAGTAAGGGTACTCGCTGGCTAAAAATCGTTCCACATCAGAGTCGGAATCTTCACTTAGGATGATAGGGTTGGACTCGACAGAAGGTTTCGGTTTGTTTCTGGCCATTCTCAAAATGAGCCGAGCATTCCTTTTCCCTTTGGCATTAGCAGTAAGGTTTGCCTTGGGCTTTTTTCTTGTAGGCTTCTTAATAGCCTCAGACTTCTCATTTATAGCATCGTGTAAGTCAATAGAAGGGTCGGCCGAGGGTTTAGGCGGTAGGAGATGTAAGGGTACAGGCGACTCAGCCTTGGTTTCAATTACCACAGGTTTGTCAACCTGTACAGGGTCTGTGTCCTCAAAGCCATTACGGGCGATGAAATCCCTCCAACTATCACCATGCAAACTCAAATGATAAACCATGATAAGTTTGATAAGTCCATGGTGGAACAGGCTGCTGTCAGCCTTCTGCCTCTTAAACTTTTTCGACATTTTATACAGGCTACGATGAAAGTAGAAAGGCATGTTTAAAGGATACCCTATAAAAATCATTAGAAAACGTAGGTGGTAGAGGAACACAAGTCCGTATCGACCTTCACAGGTCACGAACTGCTTGACTAGCATTAATAAGTCGTGCCATCATGGTTTGAGCATAGATATGGGCATACCTCTGTCACAAGAGGTGACTTTGTGCGATAGAAACAACAATGTCCATGGCACTTCCTTGACCTTACAATTCTTAAACCAACGTTGTCCTGTGGCAGGTAACCCTGTGGCAAGACTGATAAATTTCTCATCAATTTCCAACTGTATGTTTCCCACCTTGGCTCTACAGCCATCAAAGGTCATGGAAAATTGTCGTGCTACACAGAGATTAAAACCCTCAAATCGTTTCACGAAGGTAAGCCATCCATTGTCCTCCAAATCTTGGCGGGCATTGTCAAACATTAACAAGGCTTGATTGTCGTTTGGCTCGACCCACACGACTGGTGCCATGGAGCCAGGCACATGGTAAGTCGAGGGTTTGTATCACCAACACACACAGGAGTAGAGCTACCCGAGCTAACAGAAGTGAACAGGAATAATGGATAAGCATAAATGCAAGCATGCGAAGGTGGTGGAGTCTCCCATGCAAAATATTCATTACCCAAGTACAACCTCCGATTTACATAGCTATTCAATCCATAATAGTAGTTCAACCATCGAGTCATGTGCCCAACTAATGAAATCAAATGTGTATACCAATGCACGCAAACGTTATGCCATAGTGTTTAAACATCCGACATATAAATCAAAACCAAAATCAACTATGCGCCAATGTATCAGCTCATATAATCAAAAGTTTAACCAAGGTGCCAAACGGTATTCATATAGTCGACAAGCCAAAAGTTATGAAAAGATTAACATAAGAATTATATCAAAAGACATATATATAAAAAATTTAATCATAACCCCTATGAATTTTCATAGAATCAACGATCGGGCAAGTCATATAAAGTGCAAATCCAAATGCTAAATGCCTTACAAACTCAATAAATCAAGTTATACAATCAATCGAAGTATGAGAACCAATTAGAGGACCTTGCCAGTTGTATAATGATCAATGAAAGGTAAGCGCAATAGGCATAATGACAAAAGAGATATTGACAGTTCAGATAATGATCGAAATACGACTTCGAAAGGAGAAGTTTTCACGCTTACATTCGTGAAAACTTAACGAAGACAAATGTGCAAATGTTGCAAAAAATGAAAATGTCGTTTACGATAAAAAAAATTGATGTTTTTGCAAAACATTGATGTAGGCAGCTTATAAGACGATAGAAAAAAGTGAGTTGGCTGCCAACAGGCATCCATCATTTCTTTTGGAGTGGATAATGAATTTATGTGATGAATAAGATGGTCCTTAATGGCATCTGCAATAATCCTCTTTACTTTAACCATATCCTTCTTGTGCTTTTCTTTAGCCTCATCTCCCTCTAGTTTTGAAACCTCTTCTGTAGTGAACTTCTCTAGATAATGTTCTTCTAGGAGGAGGGATACTCTGTACCTCCAAGATATGAAGTTGTCAGCTCCCTCCAACTTCTCATCAATCGTTGTTCAGGAAGTCATCATGTCCCTAAATCACAAATTTTGGATTATGAAGATCTGATCCAGGGAAAATATGTGCTCCACTAGGGTGCACTTGTTGGTGGTCTTGTCTTGTCTAGAAACCACTCCTATCAAGAAGAACAACTCCTTTTCTCTTCTATATATACAAAATATACTTTATTCATGCCTACTTTGATACCATGTTGGAATTTTATAAGTTACAGTTATCTTATTTAACATTCATTAACAATTGCATGTGAGAGGATCGTTGAAAGATAAACAATCATAGAACACAAGATATATCCTGGGAAACCCTCGTGGGGGAGAAAACCTAGTAACCAATTATTCAGTATAGATTCCTTCAACAAGTACAATGTCACATTATAGATCTACACAAATAGACCAAGACCAAGATACCAAATACCAAGAAACCAAGACCTCATGTGCTAGACCTCCTTTGTTATTCTCCAAATACACAAGAGAAGGTGAATTGTGTGTGTGTACAAATGAGAGGAAATCAACCTCTATTTATACACATAACTTGACTCTCGAAAAGACGCAACCCTAAGAGGGGTCATTTTGAATTTTCAATAAGGATAACAATAAAATAATAATTTCTTTTGAGCCAATTTATACAATAACATTACAATAACCTTCTCGAGGTTTCACCAATACAAAGTATCAAAATATCAACATCAAAATAACCGTTTGTAGTTACATCAAAATAACCTTTCATAGTTACATCAAAATATCAATAGTTACTACTCAGTTGCATCCATGGAGGAACATTGTGACTTGACCCACCGATGTCGATCAATACCACATTAATTGTGTGTATCATGGGGATAGAAAAAGTGGGAGAGGATTCGGCCACCTTGTTCAAAAACAAATCAAGGGAGAAAGATCAATCAAAATCCATGAAGGAGAAGTTTCACACCTTCAGGGGGAAAAGAGAGTTGGATGTCGTGAACATCAATGATAAAGGGGTTTGATTTGCAATGTAGGTGTTAGCCTCCAAATTGTTTCAGAAGCGTCGCAAGGACAAAGTATCGATCATAGTAGTCACAGCCACAGAAAAATGCTTAGAGGGGATCCAAATGAATTGGGCCACCTTCTTGGTGAATCATTTTTTTATAGATTGTATAGATTCCCAGGAGAAAGGAATAGATTTTCATTATGCTTGGCTTCTTATTTTGATTACGATGGTAGGATGGCAGAAACCAAGTTATTACCAACGCATGAGAACATCTGGTATACATAATGTGACCACGCGGTATGCGAACTTATGGCATATGCCAAAAAAAGGAGACAAGATGAAAACAATGTTACATTTTATGTATACTATGACTCAATCAGGTATATCATAGAACATACACTGTGCATCACGGCTGAGACAGTAGAAACCTATCAGGATATTGTGTGATTCAAAGTAGGGATGCACCATGTGTATATTCAATCAAAAAAGGACCTTGCGCGCCATTGGATTCCTACCAACTACAAGTTAACATCAGAGGATGTATGTATGATTGGGAATATGGGTAGAAAACCCCAATAGAAAAAATGGGCCACCAAAAAGAGGAATAAGAACAGGACATAGATGAAGAATAACTATATGAGGTTAAGGGGAATGACCAGAACCATGGCATAGGAAACATGACCGACCCACCAAAAAAACAAACACAGCAGATAGTGCACATGACAGAAAGGAAAATAAAGGACAAGGGGAAGGAACCAGCAGGAGGTGCATGCAAGAAGATGAAAGCACACAAGGTACCCCTAGTGTATAATCTGACCAATGATGAAATGAACCAAATCATCTACCAAGTAAGGGATGTTGCAAAGGAGGCCATCAAGAAATCAACCAAGAGACAAGAAGAAATAAAAAATCAAGTCTAGGAATAGTTAGCACAAGTACAATAGCTCTTGGAAGCAGCTATAATAACACCAGAGCATAGATCGGGTGGACAACCGAACATAATTTCAATAGAGGAAGCACATACTGCCAATCTACCTTTGACTGAGCTAGCAACTGGGCACATAACATTATGAATAGAGAAAGATGCAGTCGAGTTCCCAATGCCCAAACTGTAAGAATAGATGAAGACACTAAGACACTTAAACATATTGGTGTCATGAATGCCTATACACATAAATTACAAAGCTTGAAAATAGGAATTTTACATGAAATTAGGCTCCATGCAGATGAAGCAAACTGGGAAATGACCAAAGTAACGAATGAAAGGGCTCAATTTCAGTAACAGTATGCAACTACACTATAGAAAAAGAGATAAGTTGAAGGAAAAGTGGAAGGATCAGTGAAGGAAAAGAATTAGGTCGAGGAGAGGGCCAAGAAAACTCTAAAGGAAAAGGACAAAGTCAAGATAATGGCACAAAAGACATAGGTGGTTGTCTAGAAGTTGCATAAAGAAATCCCAGAAGTACTGATAGCAGTCAAGGATACTATGGAAGAGTAGGTATTGAAAATTGGAGAAGTCATCAAAGACTTATGCACAAGGGTTGAGGACCTACAATTGCATAGTACACCAAGAACAACATCAGAGGAAAGAGAAGGTGGAGAGAGAACAACGCTGATAGTCATAGACAACATCAAGAAAGTGGAGGAAGAATGTGAAAAACTCTATGAGGAAAGAACGCAAATTTGGACAGACCTGGTAGAAGATCCATAAGTGAAGGTCATGGAAGAAAAATTAAGGGATGTGCAGGAAAAGGCCTAGAAAGATTCAGAAATCATAAACACCCTTTCACTAGTTGAATGAATGATGACCATTTTGGCACAAAGGAAGTCATACGTTGAAGTTGAAAGGATGTGGGATCAGTAGAAGATCCTTCAGTGGCATTTAATACCACTGCAATAAGAATCATTTAAGGTGATAGGAGAACTAGAAACTACGCAAGGAAAGGTGAAACAAGAAGCACATGAAACAGAAGAAAAAATTACGTCACTAACTGCATAGGGTGTAGAAGAAATTGTGGAAACTGAGGTAGCAATAATCAAGGAAGTTGCAAAAGCTAAGGAATCCTACCAAAAGTTCATCCAAGCATGGAGGAGCAAACAACAGGCCTGAGTGGCTCGAGATGAGACACAAGTGAGTTTTGGGGGCCTGTTGGACAGGCATTATGGAAATAATGTTCATGAAAATCCTAAGTATGGAAGATGTGTGCAAAAGAAGAGGAAGACAAGGAAGAATTGGGAGTGCATAGTTGAGGCGCATTCAAGAGTAAAATGTGCAGTAGGAAGAACAAAGAAAAATAATAGAATAGAATAATAAATCAGGGAATAAAGAAAGAGAATAAAGTGGGTGAAAAGGAAGGATAATAGTTCGGCATGCCAAAAGCATAAAGGCACATAAAAGAAGGAATACCAGCTATTGAGAAGGAAAAATCAACATGCGAGCATAAAAGAGGGAGAAATAGCTCAAGCAAAAAGTTAACTTGATTTGTCATGAATTGTAATAGGGTTTTTGGGATGAGAAAAGTAGGTTTTTTGTAATGTTCCCAAGCCAACTTTTTCTCTTGGGAACACTAGCTAACCACTGAATTACTGTTTGTTTGTTTGTGTATGCAGGTTGGCCTCCTAAATTTCAGCCTTAGGGTTATATTGAGTTATTCAGCACAATTTATGAAGATATACTGAATACCATGCAATATATAATCAATACACAAGATATGGAACTCCATAGCATAGATCTGACCTTTTTATTAAGAAAAGAAAGAACATGATACAATATAGAAGCATATCTGGAATAACATTAGATGGCTCCAAGCTAAAATATATGAGCTGCTACAAAATGCTCCCGACAATATCCAATAAGCCTCCTTCCAACTGTTTCCTCAATTCCTTGATAATCTCCTTGAGCTTTCCCACTTTTTCGCTTTAATATCACAACCCTCTTAGCCTTCTTCTTCAGCAATTTGTTTTCTTTCTTTAATTTCCTAATTTGTTTCTGGCTTTTGGCTGATTTTTGTCTATGGGGGATCTCGAGGTCTTCTTCATTTCGGACAGCAGAGGGTTGTCCCTATGTTTCTTCCAAGTGCTCTGGTTGTCCAAGAGGGTCTCATGTTTCAAGAATAAATTCCTCCTATGCTGTGTCATCTTTGTCAGTCAAGGTTCCTAAGTTTCCCAAAACTTGAGCCATTTCTATCTCATAACTCTTAAAAAAGTGTTTTGTCAGGTGCTTTGCTACAGGTTGGGTTTCTCCCTGATTATCCTTTTGTGTTTTCTACTCTACTTGGTCAATGTCTTGAACATTTTCCTGTAAAGGTTGTTCCATGGCATTCTAAAGTTCTTCAGGGTGCTCTGTTGCATCTTGGACTGCTTCTATTGTTTCATGAATTTGTTTGCTTCTCTTCCTTGTCCTAGGGGGGATCTAAGAGAAACCATTGTTCTCTTCTTTCTTTTTGTTACTGCTGTCTGTGAGGTCTGGTCCTCAGTAATTTGAGTAGGTACAGCTTCAATTTCGGTTGGAGGTGGTGAAATTTCTCTTTGGGTGGTGGTCGCCTGCTCCAATTGAACAGGTTATGTTTCAATTTTGGTTTGAGGTGGTGAAATTTCTCTTTGGGTGGTGGTTTCCTACTCCAGTTGTGGAGGTGTATTGACCTCAATGATTTGAACAGGTTCTGTTTCAACTTCAATCTAAGGTGGTAAAATTTCTCTTTGGGTGGTGGTGGCCTGCTCCGGTTGTGGAGGTTTATTGGCCTCAATCAAATTCTCCCAAGTCAAATAAATTTGACTCAATGGTTTATCCACTATCAATTTAACTAGTTTGTGGTGGCTAATAACAGTAACAGGATCTTTGGACTTTTGTGTCCTTAAAGCGACTTCATGTAATACAGTATCTAGGAAGAAAGGAAGGTTAAGTACTAACCATTGCTTCAGAGTTGCCAGCAATTTAAGATGGCGTGGCCGAATTACATCATACCATCCATTGCAGGTGATGTAGTGTTGAACTATCCCCGCCAATTCCTTCCACAGTTCACTGAGGGTACTGGGATTAAGTCCCTTGTTTTTTTTGTCCAATTCTTCCCCCGGTTCTATGAAATATTCCATGGCTTCCCTCAGCTTCGTGTATTTCCTTGTCCATTGGATGCCTGTGGTAGGGAGGTATGTGACCTCTGCTATGATTTCCGAGGTAACTGGTATTCATATACCCTGCACCGTATAGATTTCTCCTTGTAGGTTTTGAAAGAATTCCAGTGTGACATTTGTGTCATCTCCTTGCAAGCAGTTGAAGTATTTGGTCCACCCTAGATGATGTAGGACTTCTCTTGCCTGTTCTGTAACCCGGAGTAATGTCGGCTCTCTGCGCACACTTCTGCCACCCATATATCTGTGAGAAAGAAAGAACGACTATCGTTCCTGTTTACAAATTCGGTTAGACCAGCTATGGAGAAACAAATGCCAGAAATGGAAAATATCAGTAACAGCGAATGTATAAAGACGTGGGTTTTTTATTTATTGCAATCATTACAGCTAGTCGGGAAGTGTGTCGAGCATCCCCCTCATTAACGTAGAGGTCGTCCTCAACCTTCAGTGTAGGAAGAAGCAATGAGTGTGGTTATTTCGAGTGAGAGGTAATGGTTGCATTGTCGTCGTCAATAATATGATTCATTGTCGTCGTCAATAATATAATCATATATAATTTTCAAAAAGACACATGCCACCAAAAATCATTTAAACGATAGTCGTTTGATGTGTGGAATTTATAAAGTTATTACACCTATGTGCAAAAAAAATGATTTATGGAGAAATCAATCGAAAATAAGTTAAATCTGTTCATTTTTTTAATAATCCACATAACATAATATTGTTACTTTTCCTGGTGATTGAGTATAACTGATATGATAGTCTCGTGTTTTTGAGTAAAGGAGATCTAGAGACACACAGAAACTTGGTATTTTGAGATAATATTCCATACCATAGGCAGAGCCACTGCTGTCGGCAGGGTTTCCTTTTAACCCTTAGATGAGCCTATTTCCGTAATACACCTGTGAATCATATTTTTCAAAAAGACCATTATCCTGGTTTGATAGCCAGATGATGATAATGCCACTCACTAGATTATAACTTAAGTGAACAAGTCAGCTCGTCATGGATGATTTTAGGGGCTAAATTTCGCTCATGAGCTAATTTTCCATGGTTTTTCCAAAAACGAGATTCGTTATTTTAAAAATGATTCGCCCAAATTCTATAGGATAAAATTATTTTACGTTAAAAATCGCCAAAAATTTATAAAAACTATACAAAATACTTGGAAATTTGAATATTTTAAAAATAATATCGCCAAACTTTTATAGTTGACATATGAAGGATTAGTAATATTAGCCAAGCTTTCTACATTTTAAAATAAATTTTCATCCTTAAAATCATCCCTGCAGCTCGTGATAAGACCTCTTGTCCTTTGACAAAAGAATATGTCAAAGGCCATTGCCCTGGTGTGGTAGCCATAGTGGGAATGTCACTTAGGTTAGTATCCTATGATCATGGTAGGTTGGCTCGTGGTGAGACCCCTCGATCTTTATGAGAAAGGTTTTTGTTGTGTATCTTTATTTATTTGTATTTTCTCTTAATATTTGAATTGTTTTTTCCCAAAAAGACCATTATCCTGATTTGGTGGCTAGATGATGATAATGCCACTCACTAGATTATAACTTTAGTGAACAAGCCAGCTCGTGATGAGACCTCTTGTCCTTTGACAAAATAAGATGTCAAAGGCCATTACCCTGGTGTGGTGGCCATAATGGGAATGTCACTTAGGTTAGTATCCTATGATCGTGGTAGGTTGGCTCATGATGAGACCCCCCGTTCTTTATGGGAAAATTTTATTATATATATATATATATATATATATATATATATATATATATATATATATATATATATTATTATTATTATTTATTTTTATTTTTTTTTAAGTGAGGCTCATCTACTCCTTAAGAGTAAGGGATGGTATAAGGAAGTGTAAAGATGCCAAGTAAAAGTGTGTTGAAGACCCCTTATAATATAGAGGCAGAATATCATTCAAGTATATTTGTATATATAAGGGAAAGAAACAACTTATGGTGGTGATTTATTATGAACAAGGTTTAAGATATTTCAGAGAGATTACTCCACGAAAAAAAAAATTGTTAAGGTGTGAGGGACCATCCACAAAATAATGACAGATCGTTATAATGACGATTAGAAACAGTGCTGGTGAAAATTAATTGATGAAAGCCGCACTTCTGGAGGAATGGCTAGTGTTTGAATGGTAAAGAAGGGGACTACAATCGCGCGAATAGGAACAGTAGTTGTTCCGTTCAAAAAGAACAGCAGGTGTGTGAAAAAGGAACAACAGGTGCGCGAGAAGGAACAACAGTTGCGTGAAAGGGAACAACAGTTGTTCCGTCAGGCGCACGAGAAAGGGAACAGCAGTTGTTCCATTCAAAAAGGAACAGCAGGCGCGCGAGAAAGGGAATAGCAGTTGTTCCATTCAAAAAAAAGGAACAGCAGGCACGCGAGAAAGGGAATGGAAATTGTTCCATTCAAAAAGGAACAGCAAGCGCGCGAGAAAGGGAACGACAATTGTTCCATTCAAAAAGGAACAGGAGGCGCGCGAGAAAGGAACAACATTGTCATGATCATGTAAAAGACAGAGTCTGTGTAATAAAACAAAATGGGAGTATGGAACAGAAGATGATGCTAATTGTAGATATCTATCCCGATTCTCGTTTCCTAGATAACTTTTTATAAAACAAATGAAAAAAACTAAGCACTCATTTGGAAAACTATGTACAGTATGTACAATATAAACAGAATGCATCATTTATGGAGTTGGGGTGGCTGGGTTACCTTCCCAGCCAACCAAAATCTTCACCGTAGGGTCTTTACTTACTTCTTGATAGAAAGAATCTTTTGAAGGTGGTTGATGGTAAAGTCGCAGCTGGTGTCCATTGACTAGAAAGGGTGATCCAAACCCATCGATGGTGCTCAAAGTAACCGTGCCATTATCATGGATTTCATTAATTTCATATGGCCCTAGCCATCGTGTCTATAATTTCCCTGGAAAGTCTTGAAATAGGGAATCATAGAGGAGTGCCCAGTCACCTTTCTTGAATGATTTATTCTTGATATGCTTGTCATGCCAGGTTTCTCTCTATTGTTGAATAACAGTTGTGTGCTCCACAGCAGACAGACGTGCTTCATCCAATTCGTTGAGTCGTTGAAGGCATCGTTTATGTGCTTCTATAAGATTCACTCTGATTTCCTGGGCCATTCTTAGGGTCTTGATCTCAAATTCTATTGGGAAGATGGGTTCTCTACCATAGACTAGATGATAAGGAGAGTAGCCAGTGGTGTTACGCCAGGTTGTACAATAATCCCATAAGGCATTTGGGAGCTCGATAGCCCAATTATGTTGGTTTGTGGAGACAGTCTTCATCGGAATTGCCTCTAGGACCTTATTGGTGCTTTCTACCTGCCCGTTTTCTTGTGGGTGGTATGGAGAAGTAACTATGTGCTTGATGTGGTAGCTTTCCAGGGTAGCAGTGATTCTATGACCTATAAATTGTGACCCTCCATCAGTAATTTTTTCTCTGGGTAGTCCATACCATACAAACAATTTGAAAATGAATTTGATGACTACTTCTTGTGTTGCATTTGGTAAAGCTTCCCCCTCTACCCATTTGGTCATGTAATCCATTGCAACGATAATATAGGCATTTTGATTTGACTTTGGATTAAAGGGGCCGACGAAGTCCAATGCCCATATTTCAAATGGTTCTACAACTAGTTATGTTTTCAAGGGAATTTCATCATCCTGACCTGGTTTCCCCATCTGCTGGCAGTTGTCGCATGTCTGGACATATTTCTTAGTATCTCTAAATATTGAGGGCTAGTAATAGCCCATATGTAAGATTTTGTGTCCAGTCCTGCGGTCTGGGAAATGCCCCCCACAAGGCTCATCATGTCCTGCTTTCAGTATGTCATATATTTTGTCCTCTCGTACACATCGTCAGATCTGGAGATCAGCTCCTGTGTGGAAAAGATATCCATTGATCCAAGTGAATCGTGCGCTATGCTGGACGATCAGTCATCTTTCCTTTGATGATAAATGTGTCGATAATCTTCTCGTTGCTAGATAGTTTGCTACATCAGCGTACCAATGTGGTTTTGTGTCAACAGCAAACAGATGCTCATCTGGGAATTGATCCTTAGTTGTTAATGAGTCATCTATTTTGGGGAATCGGGACAGGAAGTCTTGGACAAGATTTTCTCTCCAAGTCGATATTTGATGGTGATATCAAATTCCTGCAATAGTAACAATAATCGAGTGACCCGTCCATTAGTAATTGGTTTATTAGCTAGATATCTAATGACAGAATGATCAGTATATAGGATAATTGGATAGCCTGTTATATAATGACGAAATTTATTGATGGCATGTATAACAGCTAAGAACTCTTTCTCTATTACTGTATAATTAAGTTCAACTGGAGTTATATTATTGCTAATAAAATAAATGGCGTAGGGTTTCTTTTCTTCTTCCTTCCCCAGAACAGTGTCGATGGCAATGTCTGAGGCATCACTGGAGATTTGAAATGGTATTTTCCTATTAGGTCCTCTCAACACTGGCACTGTTGAGATCAGTTTCTTGAGTCCTGCAAAAGCCACATCGCATTTATCAGACCATTGGAATTCTACATTTCCTGTCAAAGCATGTAAAGGCGCAACGGTTTTTGAAAAAATTGGCATAAATCTGTGATAGTATCCTAAAGCACTAAGAAAACTACGTACCTCATTTTGTGTGTGTGGAGTAGGTAGATTAAGAATTACCTCAATTTGTGTTGGATCTACTCTAATTCCATCTACAGAAATGTAATGCTCTAATACCACACCTTCTTTCATCATCATGTGAAATTTTTTGTGGCTTATGCATAACCTGGTAGTGATGCACCATTCTAATACCTTCTCCAGATTAGTCAAGGCTTGATCGAAATCGTCACCATATGGAGTAAAATCATCCATGTAGACTTTGAGCCCTTCGCTAATCACATCACTGAATATGATCAAAATGGCCCTTTGGAATGTAGCTGGAGCATTACAGAGTCCGAAGGGAAATACTTTGTAGGCAAAGGTACCCCAGGGACATGTGAATGTCATTTTATCCTGATCTTCTGGGGTAATCTGGATCTGATTATAGCTGCTGAAACCATCTAGGAAAGAGAAGAATTTCTTCCCTGCCAAGGTATCCAGGACTTGATCGATGAAAGGTAATGGAAAATGATATCTTTGAGTAGCTTTGTTTAGTTCCCTATGATCAATGCAGATTCGCCACTTCCCGTTTTTCTTTGGGACGATGACTAATGGGGAAACCCATCAACTATCTGAGATAGGGTATATAAAATCTGCGTCCAACAGCTTTTGTGGCTCTTCTTTAACAATATCTTTGAGGTGGGGGTTCAGTCTTCTTTGCAGTTGTCAGATAGGTCGGGAGTCTTTCTCAATATAAATGTGGTGTGTGCAGAGTTGTGGATCAATACCTTTCATATCAAAGTACTCCCAGGCAAAATCTTGCTGATATTTAGAGAGAGTTTGGATTAGCTTTTGTTGTTTTTTCTCTTCTAGGTTGGCATTAATGTTCAAAGACTTCCCTAGTGCGATCTCAACATATTTGTTGTTCTGAACATCAATAGTCAGAATTTGTTGTTCCATTAGATCTTCCAGTGGGTCTCCCTGTGCTTCATAGTCTAGAATAGCTTGGAGCATCTGGCATGTTGGGTTACTTACAGCGGTTGGGTTGTTAATAAACCCACTGATTACATCATATTCTAACTGATTTTTGTGCTTGAGGGCTTCTTCCATCGTTAGTGGGGCACACAGAACCTTCTCAGGATATCGTGGTGGTGGCAATTGCGGGTGTACAATCATTGAACTAGGTTTGGCTTGAGGATATAAGATGAGATTCCTTGTAACCCCTCCTCTAGAAATTGTCATTGTACTCGATCGACAGCCTATGTACGCATTAGTTGTCACGAGCCATGGTCTTCCCAATATCAATGGATGCCCTTCAAGTCCACTTTTTAGGTTGATGATGAGAAAATATGCGGGATATTCCCAAGAATCAACTGAAATGGCTATATCATGTAGTGTGCCGAGTGGTTTGACCACTGATCGATCGGCCAATTGCAACATAATCGGGGTTGGGTTGAAAGAGTGAAGACCCAGGGCATTGCAGGTTTCCATAGTTAGAATATTGATGGCCGCCCCCAAATCAACTAGGGTATTTGGAAAGGAACAGCCCTGAATCTGCACTGTTACTATGGGGTTCCCCGGATCTGCATATTTAACTGGTGTTTCTTTACCCAAAATTAGATCAGATAAGGCTCCCACTACATGAACTGTTGATTATGAATTTTTTATTTTTCTGATGGGCTTCCTCCCACATAGCTCCTTGATTGTATTTGCATAGATCGGTATGTCTTGCAGGGCTTGCAGGAGTGGAATTTTGATGTATAAATTCTTGAGTTCCCCTACAATTTTGAAGTTAGGATAGACGGTGGGTTTCACTATCATCAGTCTTTCGGGGAACAGAGGGGAGGGAATTGCATCCTTATCAGAGTCTTGTGATTTGACTATGTTCCTCCCTTGCCTGATTTCTTTTGTTATTACCACAGTCGAGGGTGTTACTACTGGTTGTTTTTCATTCCCTTGTTCTTGCGGAACGTCATTTTGTTTGGGAGAGATAATGCACCCCGATCTTAACTGAAGTTCATTGCACCCTACTGAATTGATTCCCCTTCTCCACTTTCCATAATCTGGACGAGATGAGTTGGTCTGTTATTGGGATTCGGGTGGGGTTGGGCAGGTAATTAAGGGAGAAATTGTGATTGGGGAAATGGGAGTGGAGTTTGTAATGGAGTTTGGGTTTGAGAGGTCATCCCCATAGGTTGGTTATTCATCCCCATGGGGTGTTGCCAGTTCTGGTTCCAATTTGGGTTTTGGGCAGTCAAGTTAGGCCATTGTGGAGGGTATTTATTATTCGAATTTTTCCAGGATGAGGTGGTATATTGTGAGTTTGGCCAATTGGAACTTGTAGTTGGTTGATTTTTCCAGTTGGGGTTTGTGGCAGGCTGGTTTTTCCAAGTGGGGATTGCAAGTGGGTATTGTTGGGGCTGCCAGTTCTGATTAGTAAATGTTTGGCCCTGCCATGTGCTGCCAACATTCTACTATTGATTGTACTGTCCAGGATTCTGTTGTTGATTGTGTTGTCCAAGAAAGAAAGAGGAAGAGTCCTGAAATGTATTTTGAGGCCGGGACTGCCACTGACGGCGCTGAGCCATCAAATATAATGGTTTTGTTTCCTCTTTTGACTCTTTGAATACAACATTCAATCTGGGGAGTGATGGGTAGTCTTCTGTGTCATGATCCTTGGCGTAAATAGCACAAACCCAAACTATATCCAAGGGGCATTCTCTTGGACCGTGTTTCTTCCTGCACCCCTAGTGTATAATCTGACCAATGATGACATGAACCAAATCATCTACCAAGTAAGGGATGTTGCAAAGGAAGACATCAAGAAATAAACCAAGAGACAAGAAGAAATGAAAAATCAAGTCTAGGAATAGTTAGCACAAGTACAATAGCTCTTGGAAGAAGCTAGAATAACACCAGAGAATAGATCGGGTGGACAACCGAACATAATTTCGATAGAGGAAGCACATATTGTCAATATACCTTTGACCAAGCTAGCAACTGAGAACATAACATTATGAATAGAGAAAGATGCAGTCGAGTTCCCAATGCCCAAACTGTAAGAATAGATGAAGACACTAAGACACTTAAACATATTCGTGTCATGAATGCCTATACACATAAATTACAAAGCTTGAAAACAGGAATTTTACATGAAATTAGGCTCCATGCAGATGAAGAAAACTGGGAAATGACCAAAGTAACGAATGAAAGGGCTCAATTTTAGCAACAGTATGCAACTGCACTATAGAAAAAGAGTGAAGTTGAAGGAAAAGTGGAAGGATCAGTGAAGGAAAAGAATGAGGTCGAGGAGAGGGCCAGGAAAACTCTAAATGAAAAGGATGAAGTCGAGATAATGGCGAAAAATACACAGGTGGTTGTCTAGAAGTTGCATAAAGAAATCCCAGAAGTACTGATAGCAGTCAAGGATACTATGGAAGAGTAGGTCTTGAAAATTGGAGAAGTCATCAAAGACTTATGCACAAGGGTTGAGGACCTACAATTGCACAGTACACCAAGAACACCATCAGAGGAAAGAGAAGGTGGAGAGAGAACAACGCTGACAGTCATAGACAACATCAAGAAAGTGGAGGAAGAATGTGCAAAACTCTACGAGGAAAGAATGCAAATTTGGACAGACCTAGTAGAAGATCCATAAATGAAGGTCGTGGAAGAAAAATTAAGGGATGTGCAGGAAAAGGCCTAGAAAGATTCAGAAATCATAAACACCCTTTCACCAGTTGAATGAATGATGACCATTTTGGCACAAAGGCAGTCATACATTGAAGTTGAAAGGATGTGGGATCAGTAGAAGATCCTTCAGTAGCAGTTACTACCACTGCAATAAGAAACATTTAAGGTGATAGGAGAACTAGAAACTATGCAAGGAAAGGTGAAACAAGAAGCACATGAAACAGAAGAAAAACTTACATCACTAACTGCATAGGGTGTAGAAGAAATTGTGGAAACTGAGGTAGCAATAATCAAGGAAGTTGCAAAAGCTAAGGAATCCTACCAAAAGTTTATCCAAGCATGGAGGAGCGAACAACAGGCTTGAGTGGCTCGAGATGAGACACAAGTGAGTATTGCGGGCCTGTTGGGCAGGCATTGTGGAAATAATGTTCATGAAAATCCTAAGTATGGAAGATGTGTGCAGAAGAAGAGGAAGACAAGGAAGAAACGAGAGTGTATAGTTGAGGTGCATTCAAGAGTAAAATGCGCAGTAGGAAGAACAAAGAAAAATAATAGAATAGAATAATAAATCAGGGAATAAAGCAAGAGAATAAAGTGGGTGAAAAGGAAGGATAATAGTTCGTCATGCCAAAAGCATAAAGGCACATAAAAGAAGGAAGACCAGCTATCGAGAAGGAAAAATCAACATGTGGGCATAAAATAAGGAGAAATAGCTCGAGCAAAAAGTTAACTTGATTTGTCATGAATTGTAATCGGGTTTTTGGGATGAGAAAAGTAGGTTTTTTGTAATGTTTCCAAGCCAACTTTTTCGCTTGGGAACACTAGCTAACCACTGAATTATTGTTTGTTTTTTTGTGTATGCAGGTTGGCCTCTTAAATTTCGGCCTTAGGTTTATATTCATATATTCAGCACAATTTATGAAGATATACTCAATACCATGCAATATCTAATCAATACACAAGATATGGAACTCCAAATCATAGATCTGGCCTTTTTATTAAGAAAAGCAAGAACATGATACCATATAGAAGCATATCTGGAATAACATTAGATGGCTCCAAGATAAAATATATGAGCTCCTACAAAATGCTCCCAATAATATCCAATAATCCTCTTGTTGGGCTCTAAAGATGTCCTAAAAACAACCTTAGTTTAACATTAATTTATCAACCCGGAGATTCGTCTTTTATCTCAAGAATGTCGGCAAAGTTTATGCAGGTAGCCTAAAATCATGTAGCTAAACCAAATCTAAGTTTATCAACAATCGAGTTCCTCAAACATTCACCAAAGATTCTAAGAATTAACCGAAATTGAAATCTGATTACTAAGATGCTGTGAAATGGAAAGGAACTAATTAATCTATTGAATTCACTTAACTAAAAAGCAGTAATTGAATCTAACTAAGGACTTGCAAAATTAACTATCAATTATGAATTCTGATTACTGGAAAGGAAATGACAAATTACTCTATCTGCGTAAGGAAACAACAATTATAATCTAATCGGAAGGGACAACTAATGTAACATTGCTGAAAGGAACAACTATTGTAACTTTAACCGAAAGGAACAACTATTGTAACTTTAACCAAAAGGGACAACAATCGTAAATCTAAGGAAAAAGAACAATGCAGATGAAAATGTGAGGAACTGTCAAGCAATAACTTCAGAAATGGAAATCATAATAGCAATCATTGATAACTAATCGAAATGTATGTCTTCTATACGCAATTGATCATAAAATCATTAACACACTTGTGCATTTATCCTTGGCTATTGTAAAAGAAATCTGAATCATAAAAAGGAAATCAAACTTTGAACTGACACAATTACAGAATGAGACAGTAACTCCTTCGAATTGGGCCCTCGGTCTTCAGAATTATTGCTACAAGAAACTCAGAGCACGAAAATGGTAAAAACACTCAAAACTTTCATCGATTCCATGACTAGTAAAACAATTACAAAAACTGTTGTGCAGAACAGTTCTGAATCTAATTACTTGAATGCATTTTTTTCTTCTGTTTTTCTGGATCTATTACCCTCTTATATATTACAATAGTTCGGGTACACCAAGTTATCCTGAGGATCGAAAGATCCTCAGGATTTCTTTACTATTATAAAATTACAATATAGAAAATGTATTATCTTCAAACTGCTTTGCGCCTAAAAAGCCTTCAACCTTTAATAGCTTGCGCATAGCCAAAATCTCTTTGGTTATCTTTGGCAGTTATTTGTCCAATTCTGTAACAAAATCAAACCATTCCAATAGTAAATTAGAATCTATTTAATAAAACTTTAATAACAACCCTAAGAGACATACTAATCATATTCTTTCTTAGCTATCCCTAACTATATAAAGAATCAATCAAAATCATATCATAAACTATGGGAAAAAGGAAGATATTTGTACCTTTTTCATAACCCAACACCTCCAAAGGCTGAATATGATATGAAGGACCAAATACAAAGAGATAGGGTTACGTCCAACCCCCCTAGCTATTGGCACATCCTGCTGGATGGATGAGAAGGCCAAGGTTTCGACCCAGCTGAAGAATACCTCCAAGTGATGCCAAACTCCACCAAAAGATAGATCAAGGAAAGGGGAATCCCTCCCTAAAGTATGAAGCCCAAATGTTGAGTACTTCCCCACCAAAATGTTGAAACCCCAGTCAACATTGTGCCCGCCTAAAACCCAGAAGTGCCAATAATTCGGCCTGGATGAAGGAAGCCTCCAAAACTCCTGAAAATCTCTAAGATGATAGATCAGGCTACCACAAGTCACCTAGATAAGTATCACAATCATATCTGAGGTATAACCCCCTAGATCTAAGAATATTTGAATCACCAATACGTCCTCCTTCTCTCATAGTCTTCCCAGATCTGTAGCTAATAATCTGGTTGAAGTAACTCCTCCAAAATACCTCCAAACTGATGAGAAAGGTCCTGCAAGAAAAACCCAAGTGCTAGAATGTCTCAAGGCTCTCTCACAATGTTGGATCGAACTTCTCCTTATGCAATGGTGCGCCCCTGCTAAAAAACCCTGAATAGTACGGCCCTGCTACCCTCTTGGATCGATGATGGAACCTATGATGAGTGTAGAATGGTGTGGGTGGAGTATTTCATCCCCAAGACCAAGCTTGGAACAAGGTGAGTGGAATCTTTCACCACTGAGTTGTTCTATAGGGTTTGTAATCTCAAAAACCTCAAAATTGTGTGCTCAAGAGCTCAACAAGAAAATACCAAATATCCAACATGAATGAAAGGTGTGCCCTAGCCTTTCCTTTATACTTCCATTCTATTTCCCTGTTGAGTTAGTTTAACCCCTGGGTTCAACTCCTAACTCAACCTCCAGTGTTATAATTCTTCATTGAGTTACTTTTTATCCTTTTCCCCTTTTTCTCAAGTCAACTTCAAAATATAACATTTAGTTAGATGACCTTTCCCCATGATGTATGAGACTATGGTCTAGTGGGGATGTCTAGACCACTAAGTCTTCCCGGATCTCTTCATCAAGAGGTGGAGGACATTACAGTATCCCCTGCTAGAAATTGCTTGTCCACAATCAATTCCAAACTTGTTTCATGTACCACATGTTCATTCTCCCACATGGCATCCTCAATGGGTAAATCTTTTCATTTGATCAGGTATTCTTTGATGCTTCTCTTATGTAGCTTCTTCTCCCGAACCTCCAATATCTCCTCTGGTACTAGAACCAGTTTCCCTTCTTCATCTAGAGGTGGCAGCACCTCTAGTGGGGTGATGTGTTGGTCGATGGCCCTCTTCAGGCAGGACACATGGAAAAGATTGTGTATCCTTCTACCCTGTGGGAGCTCCAGTTCATAAGCTATGGCCTCTACCTTCTTGTTGATCCATTAGGGTCCAAAGAAATGGGGTTGTAGCTTTTTTGCTCCACTTATTTTTATAGAACCCTTCCAGTATGGTTGAAGCCTTAGGTAGACTAAGTCACCAACCTCAAAAGTATGCTATACCCTGTGTTTATCTTCTTGGACCTTCTGTAAATGATCCTTCAACTCCCTAAGGATGTCCTGACTCTATTGTACACAATATTGTACCATTGGGTCTCTGTTGTCACCAAAAGAAATCTCTACAAAAGAGAGTGGGTCATAACTGTACAGCACCCTGAATTGGGTCATGCCTATGGACATATGATGGGTGGTGGTGTAATAGTATTCCCCCAAGTGTAGCCACCTAACCCATGCCTTCTGCTACCCTGCTACGTAGTTCCTGAGATATCCTTCTACCCATTTATTGACTATTTCGGTCTACCCGTTCGTCTGAGGATGATAACTAGTGTTAGGGATCAAAGCCATACCAACCAGCCTGAATAATTCCTACCAAAACAAACTCATAAATCAGTTGTCCATGTCACTAACAATGGTTTTGGGTATCCCATGTAGTATAAAGACCTCTCTGGAAAAAAAATCGGCCACTTGTGTTTCACTGAAGTCTGTAGAAATGGAGAAGAAGTGTGCAAATTTCATCAACCTGTCCACCACTATGAAAATACAGTCCTTACCTTGCGCTCTTGGAAACCCTGTGATGAATTCCATGGAGATGCTCTCCCATTTGTGCTCTGGGATGGGTAAGGGTTGTAGTAGTCATGTTGGGTGAGTGTGCTCGTCCATATTCTCCTGGCAAGTAGTATAGTCCTTGACATGATTCATCACAGCCTCTTTGAGGCCCTTCCATGAGAACCTCTCCCTTACTTGCATGTATGTCTTGTAAATCCCTTGATGCCCTTCCACCGGTGAGTCATGACATGCCTATAATATCTTGGCCTTGAAGGCCGATTCAGGAAACAGAAAGATTCAGCCCTTGTAATAGATCATTCCATTAATGACTCTGAAGTTATCATCCTGTATTTTCACATCCATCACCTAACAAGTGAACTAATTTTTTGAGTATTCTATCACAAGGAGGTCCTTCCAATCAACTGATACATCTCTCATGGCATAAATTGATGGCCTCCTAGATAATGCATCTGCCACCACATTGTTTTTCCCTTTAATGAACTCAATGTCAAAGTCATAGGCCTGTATCTTGCTGACCCATTTTTGTTGCCTTTCATTTAAGTCCTTCTGCTCCAAGAAGTACTTAAGGTTGTTGTGGTCAGATTTCACCACAAATCTATCACCGACCAATTATTGCCTGAATTTGGCCAAGGCACGCATGATCGCCAACATCTCCTTGTCATAGATGGTGTAAAGTAACTCAAGTCCCCTGATTTTTCAGCTCTCATAGGCAAGAGGGTGCCTACTCTACATCAGTACGGACCCAATGCCTTCTCCTAAAGCATCACACTCCAAAGTGAAATGTTGGTCGAAATCTAGTAAGGCCAAAACTATGCATGTGCTCATCACCTTTTTCATCTTGTCGAATGTAAATTAGGCTTCTTCACTCCATTTGAAATCTCCCTTCTTGGTCAAATCGGTCAAAGGTGCACAGAGTTGTGAGAATCCTTTGACGAACTTCCTGTAATAAGTGCAAATGCCTAGAAATCCCCTCAACTCTGTAAGGTTTTTAGGTGTAGGCCACTCCACTATGGCTTGAATCTTCTCTTGATGTACCTGTACTCCTTTAACTCCAATAATGTGCCCCAAGTAGAGGAACTTTGTCATTCCAAACTCACATTTGGACTCCTTGGCATACAATGATTGCTCCTCTATGATAGTCAAGATCTGGTCCACATGTTGAAGGTGATCCTCCCATGTCTTGCTATAGATCAGCAAGTCATCAAATAAAATAAGAATATGCTTATGTAACTGTTTGATGAAGACATGGTTCATACATGAATGGAATGTGTTTGGGGCATTGGTTAAGCCAAAGGGCATCACTAAGAATTCATAGTGGCGATAGTGATACCTAAAAGCAGTTTTTGGGATTTCCTCCTCCCTCATCTTGATTTGATGGTAGTCAGAGTGCAGGTCAATTTTGGTGAAATAGACAACCCCATGCAGCTCGTCCAGCAGCTCATCAATCCTTGGTATGGGATACCTGTTTTTTATTGTTTTCTTGTTTAGTTCCCTGAAGTCAATGCACATGTGCATGGTTCCATCCTTCTTCTTTACCAACACCACTGAAGAAGCAAAATGGATGGAACTCGGTTTGATATGCCCCATATCCAAGAGATCTTTGATTGCCTTCTCTATTTTGTCTTTGTACTTCTTTGGGTGTCTGTAAGGTGTGGTGATGACTGTCTTTTCTCCTTCCCCCAACTCAATTATATGCTAAATCCCCTATCTGTTGGCACCTCTGGTGGAATAGCTCCAAACACTTAACTGTGTTTATCAATGATCTCGTGAATCTCTGTTGTGTAGTGAATCTTACCCTTTTTGTCCACACATGCCAAAATCTGGCACTCAGTAGCATACACAATTTCTTCTCTCCTAAAAATGGTCTCTATCCTCTTGGTCGTGACTACCTTGGTTGAGTTACCTATCATGCCTCTGAGGACTAACTTTCATCCATTCTCCTCTATGAAATACATCTCCATGGTCTTGTAGTTGGTGGTGATAGGCCCCAACATACTGAGCCATTGTACTCCAAGGATTATGTTTGTGTCTAGAAGGTCCATCACATAAACATCCTGTACCAAATCATGACTCCCTAATGTAAGTTTCATGCGTGGAATGTACCTGTTACAAGGCATGGCACTTCCAACTGCTACCTCCACCTTGAATCCTTCAAATTCAATTGTGGGAATATGCCTCCTCTGTAGCAATGTTGAGTCAATGAAGTTGTGAGAGGCTCCCACATCAATCAACATTGACACCTTCTACCCCTGCAAGACCCCTCTCATTATGAAGGTGTTGTACTTGGGCACCCTACTGATGGATGCCAAAGTAACTCTCTCTTCTGTCGTACTGTCATGACCTGTAGCCTCCTCCTCTGTGTATACCACTATGTGATTGTGGCCAAGTGTGGTCAATCCATGATACCTCCAATCATGAGATTTTTCATCCAATTACATGGTGGAAAACTTGATGGCTTCCATCTCCCTCATAGCATTAAGATGCAGATACATGTCTTGTTTTTGTACCCATGCATGTGCAGACATCTTGGCGGATCCATCAAAGTAGGGAATCTCCATCTTCCCAGCCCTGTGCTCAAAATCATAATTACTCTTGTAGTTCAGCCTAGGTTTGCTTCTGAATTTGAGTTGACAGTATTAATCTAGGGTCATCTGCATATGAACTGTCATACTCAAGTCATTGTACTCCCTAGAACATTGTTCCATCTTCTCAACAAAATCATCTATGGGTTCATGTTGTGCGGATTCATCTGTGAATGTGGGAAAGTATAGTCTAGGAGTAGCCCTGCTACCTGTATGTCCATGTGGTTCTCCTCCTCCATGGCTTCCCTCAGACTGATGATATGGAATATACCCTAGATGATACTTGTTCCCTCCATGAGATCCACTCATCTCCCTGTTGTCACACATATCTGTTCCTTTCCCCTTGTGGCTCATCTCCATCAACAATGTTGTTATCCTTGTCTGGTTTTCATCTACCTTCCTCAAGGTCTCAGTGATTTTAGCTTGCCCCTTACGGTTTTCCTCATAGTTCTCTTGTAAGTGGATGACCAGTTTACTTTATGTCTAGTTTATGGACTTATGGAACTCTTGTGCTAAGAATGGCAAGCCCTGTGGCTCAACGTCATCACCTGAACCCTCCATATCGACTTATATTTCACTTGCCTGTTTATTCCTTCGACACATATAGATACCACTAAAATTCTACATGCACTAATCCTCACAATATGGGAGGATCAAATCTCTGATACCACTGTAATGTTCCCAAGCCAATTGTTTCACTTGGGAACACTAGCTAACCATTGAATTATTGTTTGTTTGTTTGTGTATGCAGGTTGGCCTCTTAAATTTCAGCCTTAGAGTTAAATTCATTTATTCAGAAAAATTTATGAAGATATAATCAATACCATGCAAGATCTAATAAATACACTAGATATGAAACTCCAAAGCACATATCTGACCTTTTTATTAAGAAAAGTAAGAACCTGATACAATATAGAAGAAGATCTGGAATAACATCAGATTGCTCCAAGATAAAAGATATGAGCTGCTAAAAAATGTTGCCAACAATATCTAATAAGCCTCCAAAGGATTAATATGAGATGAAGGACCAAATACAAAGAGATAGGGTTACATCCAACCCCCCTATCTGCTAGCACATCCTGTTGGATGGATGAGAAGGCCAAGGTTTAGGCCCAGTTTAAGAAGACCTCCAAGTGATGCCAAACTCCATCAAAAGACAGATCAAGGCAAGGGGAATCCCTCCCTGAAGTATGAATCACAAATGTTGAGTCTTTCCCCTCCAAACTATTGAAACCCCAATCAATACTGCGCCCTCCTGAAACCCTGAAGTGATAATAATTCGGCCTGGATGAAGGAAGACTCCAAAACTCCTGAAACTCTCTAGGATGATAGATCAGCCTGCCAAAAGTCACCTGGAGAAGTCTCACAATCATATCTAAGGTATAACCCCCTAGATCTAAGAATATCTGAATCACCAATACATCTTCCTTCTCTCAAAGTCATCCCAGATCTATAGCTAATAATCTAGCCAAAGTAACTCCTCCAAAATACCTCCAAATTGATGAGCAAGTTCCTGCAAGAAAAACCCAAGTGCTAGAATGTCTCAAGTCTCTCTCACAATGTTGGATCGAACTTCTCCTTATGCAATGGTGCACCCTGTTGGAAAACCCTGAATAGTACGGCCCTGCTGCCCTCCTGGATCGATGATGGAACCTGTTATGAGTTTAGAATGGTGTGGGTGGAGTATTTCATCCCCGAGACCAAGCCTGGAACAAGGTGAGTGGAATATTTCACCACTGAGTTGTTCTCTAGTGTTTGTAATCTCAAAACCCTCAAAACTGCATGCTCAAGAGCTCAACAAGAAAATACCAAATATCCAACATGAATGAAAGGTGCAACCTAGCCTTTCCTTTATACTTCTATTCTATTTCCATGTTGAATTATTTTAACCCCTGGGTTCAACTCCTAACTCAACCTCTAGCATTTTAATTCTTCATTGAGTTACTTTTTATCCTTTTTCCCGTTTTCTCAAGTCAACGTCAAAATATAACATTGAGTTAGCTGACCTTTCCCCATGTTGTATGAGACTATGGTCTAGTGGGGATGTCTAGACCACTAAGTCTTCCTAGACCTCTTCATCAAGAGGTGGGGTACATTACATTTTTAATCCCTAGAATTCATGTATAAATATGTAATGGGTTGGGAGAATAGAGGTTTTGTTGGAGAAGAGAGTGATAGAATGTTTTGCAGAGCTACTATTGAGTCTATGTCTGAATGTTAGGGAGATGTTGCAGAGAAAGAAAGGCTTGCACTACAGAGCGGCTAGGATAGGTGAAGGAAATGATATCATGATGTATATGCGTAAGCGCGTGTTGACGGGCGAAATTGTTCGTCCGTCAATTGAGAGAGTGGAACCGGTCCGGGGTTGTCCAATAACCCAAGCCGTTTGGAATGAACCACCCTGACGAGTTTAACGGCTCTGTTGGCCACTCTAAGATCCTAGGAAAATCAAAGAGAAAACTAATCTAAACTAACTAATCTAACTAAAACAAAAAAAACTAACTAAAACTAACTAAATAAAAGAGACTAAACTAACTAAAACTAATAAAACAAATTAACTGAAAACTAACTAATACACTAATCTAATTAAAACAAACTAATAAATAAACTAAAACTAAATATAAGAAACTAAATTAACTATTATATACAATCT
>ML780480.1:78835-92389 GCA_009831015.1 Picea engelmannii
GCTTTATGTTGTAATCTGAAGTATAATGGTAATATGTAATTGAATTCACTAAGTAACCAATGAATAACAAAGACAGAATAATGTGCACAGAACCGATAAGTAAGAATGAATAGAATGATCACCTCCCATTCCCTCACTACTGTAGAAACTTGGTTCCTATATCCCCAATATATGCCTCAGGTTAGACTTCACTTGCATGCATGTGATCCAAAAAGGATCCAAAGAAGGCTAAGAACAACTCATAACTCATAGAGACAACTCAGAATGCTCAGAATGGCTCTAGTAGATAGAGAAAGGGAAGAAATTCAAATTTCAAAAAACTCAATGAAAATGTCATGATCATGAAGAGAGTGTTGCAAAATTTCTAATGGTACAAACGGCTCATCAAACGGAGTTACGTATTGAAAGATATTCGCGATCAAAGTTGCGGTCAAACAAGGCAAGTCAACAGGGGCCACATCATCATCTATACTGCTGACGTCAATAGCTGACATGGTAGGGTGATGTCATCATGATGGATGATAACATCATCATGCCATGTGGTATGACCAAAGGCTGCCACATGTCACCCACCAATAGGATTTTCAGGGATCCATTTGGACCAGTAGAAAAGTGTCACGTGGCACCCCTAGGTGACGCCATGTGGCACCACCGAGGAGCCACCACGTGTCCTATACAGAGATGATGTGGAAGTGACATCAGTGTGTTTGGGAAGCCAGGTGGGCCAATCAGTGGATGCCACATGGCCCATTCAGTGGCTGCCACATGGCACCCCCAAAATTCCCAAGGAGGGCCCGAGACCGAAAAATAAAAAAAAATATAAAAACGAACCCCCGCCAAATCTGGTAGAGGTCCCGTCGTATCTAGCACATCCGCCAAGTCTAGAATCCTATCAACCAAATGTAGTGGAGGTTATAACAAAGAGACAAATGGGAGGCCTACAGGTTTGACCCCAGGACCTCCACCACATATAAAGCCTTCACTTTAGCGCTGACAACCAACTCGCCAACGAACCCATTGGTAAATCCTTCCACCCAATTTCTATTTAAGTCAGGTTTCCACCCAGTCAAAGGGGGAGGCACGGATCGTATGGATATGGTCACATTTTACGATGTAGGGACTGTCATTATTGTAGGTTGCAGAGAGCATAGAAACCAAGACAAAATTCTTCTTGGGCCTGAGAGTGCGAGAGTCGGATCGAGGCATGGAGACAATTAGTTTTGGGTAATTTGATGCCATGAATTCAATAGTGATGTATGTTTTCTAATTTGAGCATTATTTATGCATCTTGATTCTAGAATGAGGTATACTTATGTATTTTTTCAAATTCTTTTGCTGAGTTAATGAAAGAGCCTACCCATTTGAGAGTGGGACCCAGAGACGTAGTCCACCAGGGATGAACTTCGTTATCAAGTTTTTGTGTTTATATCTTATGCTTATGTCTCTTCATTTTTCAGTTTTCCCTTCTTTAATGGTGCACTTTAATTTATGCCCATTTAATGCAATTCTTTATAAGTCGCAATGAAAAGATCTTGGATCATGTTGGTATCAGAGTAGTCATCTTTGACTTGAATTGTTGAGTGTGAATGATTACTAGGGCCAAGCATAAGCAGGGTGAAGGAACTCTTAATACTTTCAATCCTGAAGTTTTCCATGCATCCAGAAGGAAGAAAATGGCAGAATAGGACAAGCATGATGAATAGGAGAAAAACTTTCACATGGTCTTTTATCGCATGTCAAATGGTCGAATGAATGTATGGAGATTACGAGAAGAGGATGAAGAAGAAAGGGAAGAAAAAGGAAGCACATATAGATGATGATTCGGTAAACCAAGGGACTGGAGGAGATCCTCCTTAGCCTCTATCTTCACCTTCGAGTTCTAGTTCTTATTCCTCTGAGCATTCTCATCATTATCATCATTCTAGCCATAAATCCTCTTTTAAGAAACAATTATTAAAGATTTATGTAAATTTTTCTTTACCTATGTTTAATGGAAATGCTAATCCTGAAAAGCTAGATAATTGCATATGACAGGTTGAAGTGTATTGTCGTGTCTAGCATATTGATGAAGAAGAGGTTAAAGTGCAATTGGCTTCTCTTCTGTTGGAAGGCATCGCTCTCATATGGTGGAAGAGCAAGCTTCAGGACAAAAGTAAGTGTGGTAATCTTCTTTCCTCATGGTCGAAATTTAAATCAGCGATAAGGAAGCAATTTTATCCATTAGGGTATTGACATAAAGCAATGATGGAATGGAAAACTTTAAGACAAAGTAAAGGTCAAAGTGTACAAATTTTCACAGAATAATTTAGGAAGAAATCTCTTGCATTTAACATTCCTTTGGATTCTTATGAAACTTTAATGAAGTATATTGGTGCACTTCAGAGTTATATTTGTCATACTTTTCTCTTTTTTAACCCCACTATTCTTGACAAAGTTTGTGTGCAAGCCGCTCACCTTGAAAACAGGGGGAAACATGTTCAAGAAGATCCCACAAAGAAACCTTCCAATTTCCCACAAAAGATTTTAAGAGGTTTAAAAGGAAGGACAAGAAGACCGCTACAGTAATGAGAGAAGGAGGAAAACCATCTTGCACTCATTGCAATAAGAGTAGTCACGATGAAGACCATTGTTGGAAATTGCATCCAGAAAAGAAACTGAAACAGTTCAATGGAAATGGGAAGACAAATATCGTTGCTACAGTACAGCAAGATCTTGGTTCTGATTCAGGAGATGAAGTAAAGATCACAACAGTTGGTGTAAGGTAGCTAGAGAGGTAGTGGGGGGGGCCAGAGGGCCCATAGTGATAATAGTGGAGGTCATTCAATGTAAGGTGGACTAGGTCCACTATATTATTAAATAAGGCCCACTATGGTAGTTAGATATAATAAATGTAAGGGGTAGGGAAACACCATACAATGGATCCTATTATGGAAGGGATCCTCTCATGTTCACTTGCCTCTTCGAGGGGGCATCCTCCTATTGAGCTACAGCTCACAATACAATATTTCTCTTCATGTCTCATTACATTTCTTGAACCCCTTTATATAGTGCTACCATCACCTAAGAACATTCTAGAGGAGGAATCTTCTAGAATTAGAACCTTCTAAGAAGTCCTCTTACATTTATTATATCTAACTACCATAGTGGGCCTTATTTAATAATATAGTGGACCTAGTCCACCTTACATTGAATGACCTCCACTATTATCACTATGGGCCCTCTGGGCCCCCCCACTACCTCTCTAGCTACCTTACAGTTGGAGAAAAGGTAAATATTCTCTTCATGCTAGTTCAAGTTCCAATGATGAATCTCATGTTGATGAACAAAAGAGGAATGAGTTATTTCATATAATATTTGTATCTAAACATACTAAGATAGATACATTATTTGATCTGGGTTCCCAAGTAAACTTAATATCTGAAGCACTTGTCAAGAAGATGGGTCTTGAAACGAAACCACATCTAAAGCCTTATCCTCTTGGTTGGGTATGTGATAAAGCAAACTTAATGTCACCAAACAATGTAGGATCAGATTTGCTATTTCTTCAAAATTGATTGATGAAGTGGATTTGGATGTTGTACCACTTGATATATGTGGCATAGTGTTGGGAAGTCCTTATCTTTATGATAGAAAAGAAGTCTTCTTTCTTCATGAGAAAAAATACCACCTTACTAAAGTGGGAGTGGAATATATTGTTAGATCTCACAGCATGAGGGTAAATACAACACTTGTTAGTGCAGGGCAAATGAAAAGACTCATAAACACTAATAAGATATATGTACTCATGGTCATCAGAGAGAAATATGTTGGGACATCCGACACTTTCCAAGGGTGTGATCCATCTCATAAAAAGGAATTAATTGATATTGTTTCTAAGTATGGTGATATTTTTCAGGAACCAGATGGATTACCTCCTAAGAGGGAAATCTAACATGAGATACATCTTCAGTAGGACTCTCCTCTTCCTAATGTGGGAATGTGCAGGATGTCAGTTTTGGAGATAACAAAGATCAAGAAGCAGGTACAGGGCTTATTGGATCAAGGGGTCATCAGGCCCAGTTCATCTCCTTGTGGTTCTTTGATCATGATGGTGACAAAGAAGGATGGCACATGGTGAACGTGTGTTGATTATCGGGCTTTAAATAAAATCACAGTGAAAAATCGATACCCTCTTCCTTGCATAGATGATTTACTTGATCAATTGAAGAATGTTGTTTATTTCACTAAGTTGGATTTGCACAGTGAATATCATCAAATCAGAATCACAGAACGGGATGCATGGAAAACTGCCTTTAAAACCAAACAGGGATTGTTTGAGTGGTTAGTTATGCCATTTGGGATTTTTAATGCTCTAACAACTTTCATGTGTGTGATGAATGATGTATCCAGGCCTTTCCTATATGACTTTGTGATTGTATATTTAGACGACATTATTGTTTTTAGAGGGAATTGAGATGAGCATGTGAGGCATGTAAAGAAAGTATTGGATACTTTACAAAGGGAAAAGATGTATGTAAAACTGTATAAATGTGAATTTGGCAAGACTTCACTTGCGTACTTAGGTCATATTGTAGGAGGAGGACAATTGAAAATTGATCCTTCCAAAATTTATGTAATTGTAAAATGGCTTGAGCCAAAAAGTGTAACCAAAGTCCAAAGCTTCTTAGGTGTAGTCCAGTATTGGAGGAGATTCATTCCAAACTTATCCTTTATAGTAGCTCCTTTACATTCCTTAACCAGTGTGAAGAACACTTTTCAATGGGAAGGAAAGCAACAAAAATATTTCAACATTTTGAAGGAGAAGATCAATACTGCACCAGTATTAGCACTGTCGAATCTTCAACAACCTTTTGAGATCGAGACAGATGCTAGCGAATACACCATGGGTGCAGTATTGATCCAATATCATAAGCCTGTCTGTTACCACTCTGAAACTTTTTACCAAGTTGTTAAATATCATACATATGATAAAGAGTTGTATGCATTAGTCTAGAGTGTAAAGAAATGGAAACACTACTTGTTAGGGAAGGAAACAATAATACATACAGATCACCAGCCCTTAAAGTAAATTCAAGAACAAACCAAATTGCAAGCATAGACCAAATTGCAACAATCTCGACACTACAAGTGGATGGGTTTTCTACAAATATTTCACTTGGTAATCAAGTACAAAAAGGGTACAAGTAACAAGGTAGTTGATATTCTTTCTAGACCTCCTATTTATGCTTCTATTGTTTTGAAGAATACTTATTTATCTCATGATATCTATGTAGAACAATATGCCATTGATGAAGATTTTAAAGAACTATATGCAAAGCTAACCCTTGGTGCACAGGTAGAGAACTATAGTCTCTATGGAAAACTACTCTACAGTCTTGGAAAGCTATGTATTCCTACAAGTGAACAAGTCCATGTAATGCGAGAATCTCACACTTCTCTTGTGTCTGGGAATTTTGGGGTAGGAAAAACTATGGCTAATTTGAAGAGGTTTTGTTACTGGCCTCAAATGAAATCAATTGTAACCAAATATGTAAAGGGGTGTGTGATGTGTTCTACTTGTAAGCCCACTAATAGAAAACTGGGGCTATACTCACAACTTATTGTTCCATCCCATCCATGGGAAAGTGTCTCTGTGGATTTTGTAGGGGGTTTACCAATGACCAAAGGGGGTCATGATTATTTGTATGTTGTAGTGGATAGGTTCAGCAAGATGTGTATCTTGATTCCATGTAAAATGTAGATCATTGTTGAGCAAACTGTTAATATATTCTTTCATCATGTTTGGGTTCACTTTGGATTACCCACATCCATCGTCTCGGATCGAGATACTTGATTCCTTGGGGACTTTTTAGACTAGCTTGTGGAGAATGATGGACACCAAATTGAAGAGGAGTGCTTCTTTCCATCCACAAACCGATGGAAAGATAGAGGTGGTAAACTGAATAGTGGTACTTTTTCTTCAAGGCTATTGCAGCAAGCATCCCAAGTTATGGGATGAACAGATACCCTATGTATAGCATGCGTACAACCGAGTTTTACATTCATCCACTCAGAGTTAACCTTTTGAGACATGTTTTCGGTACCTACCAAAGGTTCCTTTGGACTTTATGTATGGGAGAGCTGCTGATGTGAATGAAGAACGAACAAAGAATAGAGCCCACAAGTTCATCTAGAGGATCCAGTAGATACACCTGGAAATCAGGGAACAATTGGAGAAAATTCAAGCACAGTATAAATCTCGGCATGGAAAGAATATGGTTGATCATCAGTTCTAGGTTGGAGACCGGGTATGGCTACACATCAGCAAGGAGGGATTGAAGCATTAAGGCAAGAAACTCAATCCCATTTGTTATGGAGCCTTCACTATCTTGGAGAAAAGTGGTACCAATCCTTTTCGTATAGATCTTCCACCTTACATGCAGATTTACTTAGTTATGAACGTTGAGAACTTGAAAATTTTTTAGCCTCCCATGATCATGGATCAAGATGAGGAAGTTTAAATACCTTCAGTTGATGAGTTTGCACCTGAGTACTTGGATGAGCTACATTAAGACATCATCCTGGATAGGAGGATGAGGACTTCACGTAGGGGTAATGTTGATTATCTTCAAGTAGGCTTAAAAGGAATGCATCCAAGCAAGGAAAAGTGGATTGAGAAGGACAAAGTGAGGGAACTCTTCCCTCACTTCCTGTTGATTGATAAAATCTTTTGGTGGTCCAAAAATCTCTCAGTGGGAAGGCGTGATCCAAAAGGATCCAGAGAAGGCTAAGAACAACTCAGAATGCTCAGAATGGGTCCAGCTGACAGAGAAAGGGAAGAAATTCAAAGTTCCCAAAACTTAGTGAAAATGGCATGATCGTGAATAGTGTGTCGCAAGATTTAACGACACAAACGGCACGTCAAATGGAGTTATGGTTTGAAAGATATTTGCGGTCAAACAAGGCAAGTCAACAGGGGCCACATCATCATTTATGCTACTGACGTCAGCAGCTGACATGGTAGGTTGACATCATCATGATGGTTTTTGGCGTTAGCATGCCACATAGTAGCACCAAAATCTGCCACATGTCACCCGCCAATAGGATTTTCAGGGCTCCATTTGGACCAGTAGAAAAGCACCACATGGCACCCCTAGGTGATGCCACGTGGAACCACCCAAGAGTCGCCACATGTCCTATACAGATCTGACATGGAGGTGACATCAGCGTGACTGGGAAGACAGGTGGGCCAATCAGCGGATGCCACGTGGCCCAATCAGTGGACACCATGTGGCACCCCCGAAATGCCCAAGGAGGGCCCGTGACCAAAAAATTAAAAAATATAAAAATAGACCCCCGCCAAATCTGGCAGAGGTCCCGCCATATTTAGCACATCCTCCATGTCTAGAATCCTTCCAACCAAATGTAGTGAAGGTTATAAAAAAGAGCCAAATTCGAGGCCCGTGGGTTTGACCCTGAAACCTCCCCCACATATAACGCCTTCACTTTAGCGCTAAAAACCAACTCATCAATGAACCCATTGGTAAACTCGTCCACCCAATTGTTATTTAAGTTAGGTTTTCTCCTAGCCAAAGGGGGAGGCGCGGACCGTACAACTATGGGAATATTTTACGAGGCAGGGACTATCATTATTGCAGGTTGCAGAGGGCATGAAAACCGAGACAAAATTCTTCTTGGGCTTGGGAGTGCCAGAGTCAGATCAAGGTGTGGAGAGAGTCAGTTTTGGGTAATTTGATGCCACGAATTCAGTGGTGATGTTTTTTTTCTGATTTGAGCATTATTTATACAGCTTGATTCTAGAATGATATATACTTATGTATTTTGCCAAATTATTTTGTTGAGTTAATGAAAGAGCCTACCCATTTGAGAGCAGGACCCGGAGATGTAGTCCACCAGGGATGAACTTCGTTATCAATATTTTGTGTTCCGATCTGATGCTTATGTCTCTTCATTTTTTAGTTTTCCCTTATTTAATGGTTCACTTTAATTTATGTTAATTTAATGCAATTATTTATAAGTCAATATGAAAAGATCCTAGATCAGCAGGTGATGCTGAAAGGGCCATTATCTAAAGGGTTTTTTTGGTTAAGATAACTTGAACCCAGGATCTTAGACTAGTGTGCCAACAAGATATGTAATATGGATGATTTTTGGGAATATTCTTGTAATCAACTCCCCACACTCAGATAGATATTCAAGTATGAGGGAAGGCATGTACTAGAAAATCACTTAAGAGAGAGAAATTCATATCATCAAAGTTAGCTACAATGTAGCTTCATTAGGGTGGATATTCTTATTTCATAATTTTGGTTTTCTTGCCTTTTTCTAGAGCCATTAAATCAATGCAGGTAGGTAAAGTGCTAAACATGGTGATTGAGTTCGTTTTTATGCCCCATAATTGCATAACCATGGACATGTTTATGTTGTTTTGTAGCTCATAAATCGATATAGATAAGTAGAACACTCAACATGGTGATTGAGCTAGGTTTTATGCCCTAATATTGCATAACTGTGTATTTTCCTGCCTTGTTCTAGAGCCAATAAATCACCACACACATGCAAAATAATAAAAATGGTGATTGATTTGTGGAGAGGAATGATCTCCTACTCCTCACCATAAATTTTTCCATAAAATAAATTTTTCCCTATTTTACCACATAAGCAACTTTTCATTGGGATTGAATTTCCATTTTGGGTGCCATAATTTTCATAGTGGGATCTAGATCCTCTCCTTTGTCTCCTTTGTCACTTTCAAATAGGAATGACTCAACTCCTCTATTTCCTTCTTAGACCCTAGGGTTCGATCATTCTCATAAGTAGATGGGATCCACACTACAAATATGTGTTATACCTTTTTCCCTCCTTTGGTGGTCTCTTTCATGGGGTTGGGAAATATTTTTCATAAGGTGGGTCTCAACTACAACAATTGGGAGCTTGGATCTCAATCTAAAACACTCTATTTGGGCCTGTGCACTTCTTGTCGTGGGGGGTCATAGATATTGGGTGTTGTTGTAATATGTTAACATATGTTATAACATAATTACTTAAAATAAATCATAATTACTTGAAGGATAGAGTACTTATCTATAACTTTGAGAGTAGGTCATTGATTTTGGGTGCTACTACTCACCACACATCTGATTAAATGTTTGGGGCATTTCCCAATTCTTCCTTAGATGTAATGGAACAAGTTACAACTCAATATACAAAAGTATTCAATAAGAGAATAAGTCTACCCCTTTATAGACCACTAACAAATTATATTGATATATCAAATTTTGTCTACATATAATGATATAATTGTACATCAATATCTCAAAATAATATGAACAAAAACTACACAACATGTCTTAATATTATAAAAAAAAATCTTATTTATGAAAAAAATACAATAAATTTCTATTCAATCCCCTTTTTCTTTTCCAAAAAAAGTGGAAAAAAAACAATTCTCACTGTCATGGATGTGTAATGGGTGGGATCATTTCTCAGTTAGTTGTGATAATATGGAGCTTTCTAAGTGGCATAAATCCTATATATCGTTGTAGAGTATTGGAAACTATTAGTTGCAAACTATTGGAAAGTATGCCATGGGGTGTGTTTAAGTCTATCATAACAACTTCCATGAAGAAAGGGTCAGTTTTCATTTTGAGGTTGCATATACCAAAAACAAGGGGTTGTAATTGGGATATGGAATATGTGATTTGTACATCTTTGAGTATACACAAAATTTCATCTTAAGGTTTTCTTGTGACATTTTGAAAGTGATGTAACAATTTCCTTTGTGCTTTGAAGAATGTTTATATTAATAAAATATTGATGTGATATATTACATTTCACACATTTTAATTGATTCTTATCTTTTGATGCCCCTTCACCATCCCATCCAAGTTTTCTTATTATCTTCATCATTATCTATTTCTTTTTCTTTTCTTATCAAACAATGTGACTTATTATCTTTTTCTTGTTCTTATCTTATCTAGTACGACACATTGATGATGGGATGGCTCCAAATGTGTGGTTTATTGATTTGAAAGATAAAATCCTATTAAATATTTATGGAGGACTTTACAATATATTGAAAAAACTTGTAACTTTGTCGGATGGGCTCTCCTAAAGTTCAGACAGGTTGATGTGTGCTATATCTAGTGGAATTGTCACAATCTAAAAAATGTGTCATACTTGGTTTCCTCAAGATTCTTCATCACAGCCCTTATAACACTCTCTAAATGTTTCTCTCATTTGATGGAGTGTTATAGGACGTACAACCAAACAAGTATTTTTCATATCTATCTTCATCGAGTGAGGGAAGTTCAAGTAGAATAGAGGAAAGTGAGACATCTAGTAGGTCTAACAAGCGAAGATCAACTAAAGGTGATAAGATCAAAATAAAATTCCATATACACATGGAATTTTTTCTTGCTAAAGGGGGGTCATGTTCTTATGATGATGAGAGCATACAGGACATCGAGGTGCCCCTGAGGTACAACTATCTAGTGTAATGATGGGTACCCAAGGATCTTCCTCAAATAAACATTGATTTTTGTGTCAACGAAAGGATATATTGCATTTCTCCATCGTCATTACATGGTTTGGGGATATTTTTTGTGGATGGCATAAATTTTTGTTACAGTGGGAATAATTGAATTAATGGAATATGTGGGACCTTGTTACATCTACAAAGATTGGATACGGCTAGTCCAATATACAAAAAATATGTGAAGATATGGTGTGGCTGAAAATTATATACATCTAAAAGACAATAATCAAAATAAAGGAGCATCCATCTATATTGAAGGAAGGCCAAAAGTAGTGGGGAATATTGCAAGGTTTATAAAAAGTACATGACCCATGACCACAAATACGAAACCCAATTGTGTATTTGAGGGGCGTGAAGGAAATCGTGTATTCTTATGTGCAATAAAATAATTAGTTACAAAGGAAGAGTTTTTGATTGATTACAATTTGAATTGAGTAGATACAGATGTTTCTATTATGAGGGAGGTACGTATACTATTTTACCCAACATGTAAGCAATGAATCTTATGTTTTATTATTATCATTTGTTGTAATATACTGTCACACTTATTGTAAGTTAAGGAAACCTTTTAATATGCCATGGCTCTTATATGGTGGTAGGGTAATCAGGGTCGAAGGGCACCAACACTTTCTTGTGTCTCAATTAGAATTAACAAAAAAAAAATCAATAACTTTCATATAAAAATTTGTTTTGATGGCCATATTTAAAAAGGCATCATAAGGTTTTGTCTCACCGGGTTGTACAGTTTATGGTTCCAGGTACCATACATCACAAACTACAACTCATAAGGTCATTGTATACTACCTATAAAACCCTCATTTAAAGTACATGTCTGTGTCATATTTATTCCATGGCCAACAAATATGATCAAACTTTGACAAATAATGTAAGTTTACTTTTTTCAAGAGTCTCCATGGTAGCTTTTCATAACCAAGAACCCACATCATCTTTATTCTGAATTGAATAGTCTCTAGGAGCTTTAAATAAACCATCCACAACAACATTTTCTATGATATCTAATAGACACTCCTCGCTAGTTGGAAAACTCATAGTGGAGTCTATAGCTACACCAGTAAATGTTTCACAAGCTATTGTTAGTTCATGAACAACACTAACATGTGTTTCAACATCTTACTCATCAAGATTTTCCAAGACAAGACAAGAAACATACATTGTCTTCAATATGATCTTCTAAACTAGAACTAAAAACTCATATGGAAAGACATTTAATGATAATACCGATCCTTGATTTGCTACCACATTAGGATCACTCCTCAAAGTTGTAAATATTTTGATGTTATGTGTTTACAAGTAAATCAACCACTAAAATAACATAGACATAGATAGACAATTAAAGCAATACCAATCACCCTTCAGAATTTCGCCAATCTTTATAGGCACCATGTTATTATTCCTTTTCTCTAAATGTATTTGGCCAACAAAACCATTTTTTATATTTTTATTTCATGCATATTCACGAACTAACTTTATTTTGCATACATTTGATTTTCTTCATTTTTTTCTAATTCTTATATTGACATTGCTTTGTTGGCAACACCATTGTCCCAGGGTGATAGGGGGAAGGAAACAGCCTTAGAGAATTCCATAGATTATATAGAGGAAGAGATTATTAATGAACAAATTTTTTCATCCACCAACCCAGTCCAAACAATAAGGAAGCTTGTGAGAAAATCAAACATTGAACTTGCTTCTTTGATTCATATTCAGCCGCAGACACGGGAGATAAAAGAAAGAATTAAATCCTTTATGGATAAAATTCAACACTATGGGGTATGCAAGATATTTATTTATCCCATTTATTTATTTTGTATTTTAATTTTTATACTCTTATAAGTCCTTTATAAAAGACTCTTTATTTTTACAAGAGTTTTTGCATGATTTTGATCCCCAGGATGTTCCTATGGAGGTTGGTGTTGCTACCAACATCGTTACTACACAGACATGTCATCATACCGGAACTCCAGTCACTCAGACCGATATACCCTCCAGAATCGATGTTGGTACTATGCTTGCCCCTGATGAGCACATGTCAGAATGTGCATGGGATGATGTGGATGTGGAGCATGGATTTGCACATTTTGAAGCTTGTTTTCCTGGATCTTCCCATGTCACCAGTATGGGAACACTATCGGTTACCTTTTTGGTAAAAAATGAGCTCATCTAGAAAATAGAAAAGCTTTCAGGTATTTAATATGTGATTTAATTATTACATACAATCTAATTGAAATTTACATATAATGTGCAATTATTTTAAACTAATGATAATATCCTTTTGTAGGAAACGGAACATTTTATAAATGCATGAATGACATGACCTTGGATATATTTTGGCCCACCATACACACAATGTGGAATTCCCAAAGTTCCAAGTTAAAATATTAATTCATTAAAATGTTGGTTGGCATGTTTAGTGATGGCTCCTTTAGAAAATCTGGAGTCTCCTCAAAAGAAGGTGCATATTTAAAATATTTGTGGAACCAATATAGGGTTCATCTACAAAGGAACCTTAATTATGAACATCCTCCAATGATTCCTGAGAGGGAGTGGAAGGCCCTACAAGAAGATGAAAAGGAGAAGATGCTCTGAAAAGAACGAAAGACACCACCCAACTCATGAAGGTATGAAACACTTATAATAATGTAATCATGATGCTTTATTGTCATTGTGACATCTAGTTACATATTTGAAACTTTTCAATACATGATCCCAGACACATCCAAATCCACCAAGTCCAGCACAGAAAAACATGGGTAGCACAAACTTGGCTTGGGTGGTTACTCGAAACTAGTCATACGAATTGTAAGTATAAAAAAATCAATTGCATCCAAATAATATATTGTTAACAATTTTAATTTAATTGCACAGAAGAATCAAAATTCATGTTCTTATGAAAATATGTAGGGATTGGAGTTCAAAGAAGCTCCAAAATAGGAAGACCTCGAGATTTCTTTCAAGCATGGATTTCAAGCCATGGTTGAATGCAGAAAAATCTTGGG